>CM055092.1:6013659-6560284 GCA_029204225.1 Diphasiastrum complanatum | reverse complement strand
AAAAAACAACATGTGATGCCAACTTGGAGATCACTGTGCATATGACCATGCAGCTCACCTGATCACTTCGCCAAAATATCAACTGTCACATCCCTAGGCAACCCATCTCCATCCCTGCTGGTTTACAACCATATGCATGCTAGATCCACATCACCATGTAATGCACTCCCTGCCCTCAAGATATGTACCACCACTAGGTACACTCCATGCCACCTACCTCCAAGTAGGCATGACCCATCCCTAGGGTCACCACAGCATTATTGCAGCAGTTGAAGAACATCCACTACGCATACACTACCGTATCACACTTGAGTAACTGTAGCATCTCCATGAGTGCCACCCCAATTGGACTCATCATCCGTATACTATGCTCACTTGATGTCTTCCAAACTTGGTCATTATCTTGCTAGACAAGCCAATCTCCAAACCATCACCTGCTTCTCCTGGCTCCAAGCATCTGCTCGCTCTCCCTGGCGATGTGCCACCCGACATCATGCCAACACAAGCTTGTCTCTGAGTCATCGCTCACAAGATCCCGAGACTAATGTCTCCTTGATCGTACTGAGCTATATGGCTCTAAGTGACTTCCTCTAGGTTTTCCCCTGATCTAATCACCTGAGAAAATGAACCAAATAGGTTCCAATACCTGTGTCAAGACTCAACTCCTGCAAATATAGCCAAATGCATGAAAGCTATAGGTAGCTTATCCACGCCCATGATGGTAGATGCCTCCCCATCGATGCCAATGCCAATGACTAGCTCCCCATTGTATCGCCATCTTGTACTCCCAGATGAGCACACTATGAAGTCCTCGCCATCAGTGTTCCCTCTAGTAGATCTCCTGAAAATCATTCACCACAGGGTTTGCCCTCTGATCACACCAACCCAACAATCCCCATTAGCTCTCCATCCTAGAGATGGCTCACAAAGCTTCAGGCCTTGCCCATTTTGCGTTTGGATCTTCCTAATTATATCATGAATCGCTCCTGTAGGTCATGTCCATCAACCAATGACTCAAGTCCAATCTGAAATAGCTGCCCCCTGACGATCATCATGTCATCCTACAGTCCTATCCCAATCAGGTATCCAATCTCATCACTAATCATGAAGATCTGAACATCTACCTTGTAGTGCCCGCATGTATTTCCCAAAGCTAGCTCCAAAGCTGCTCCTGTGAATGATTCCAAACCACTCCTTGAAAATATACTGAGATGTGAACTCCAAAGCCACCATCAAGTTCCTCACATGACGTGACATGCCAATATCCCTCCAAGTGAACCTTTGAGATCTTCCACCCAAACCAAACGATCTGTACTTTTTCATCACTGGAATCTGCATCTATGATACAATACTGATACGACAAATTGACTTGACTTCTCCAAACTGGTAGTTGAAGTGTATCTCATTGATGACAAACCTAATACACTGCTCCACAACTACAATGACTTGATTTGAAATGACTTACCAACTGCAAAACCCTCAAAACATCACACTTACTACTCACCATGAGTTCCAAAGTGTGATCATTTACTCTTTCTCCATCTTCCATGTGTCCCACACACAGTTCATCCATGGCTTCCAACTGGCACCACCTCGCACTTCAATCACCCATGACCGCCAATATGTGTGTCTAGCCCACATTTGCCTTCGAACGAGAAATTTCTAAGTTGTGGATGCATGTGTCAATGCAGCTATCACCTGATTCGACAATGCCACTTGCCAATCATACCTGTGAGTATCAGGGTGAAATGTTTCATTTTGTTCATTGACTCATGTCAATAAGGAATTGATAAACTATTTGAAACTATTGAGATAATAGTGGCTACTATGCAGCCTAATGAGTTAAATAGTCCATTGTAACTAAGGTGGTTAAATATCATGGTTTTGGTAGCATTTGTTTAGGCCATCTTTGGCAATTCAAAAAATTTTGGCTCTTAATTTGCTTATTGAGTTGATTGAGGGCATGACAATCTACGTCAACATCATATATATTAAAACTATTTTAGAGAGAGAATGTCGCCATGCCATAAAAAATGTCACGCTCTGCCCGCAAAAAAATTGTCACGCTTTTTGCAAAGCGAAAAGCTAAAAAACGATTGAAAGGTCCTATGCGTGTGAAAAATAACACATAGAAGCCATTCTTTTTTTGGGCGCACACACACACACAATTTCAAATCCCCCCCCCCCCAAAGTGCGCGCGCTCTCTCTTTCTCTCGATTGGATCTCTCTCTCTCTCTCTCTCTCTCTCTCCTCTCTCTCTCTCTCTCTCTCTCTCTCTCTCTCTCTCTCTCTCTCTCTCAATCACGAGCAGGCGGGATGCGGGTCTCTCTCTCCCTCCTTCGTCTTCTTGCTCTCTTCTTTTTGATTGCATCTATCAACTACAATATCCATATCCATATCCATGCTACAAGGGTAAGGTTTGTAACTTAAGAAGCTTGAATCCTTTTGTTTACGGTTACCTCACAAGAGTATTGAACTTGCCAACCTTCTCAAGCACATTGATCAGGTCCACCTGGCCTGCTGCATTGTTGCTAACACCAATAGGCATCAATATGTGATCAATCTAAAAAATGGATATGTTATAAGAATAACTAGCGCTTCTTTCACTTTGCCAAGATGAGGAATGTTTTCTTGGAGTTTAAGTTCGTTCATGTGGATGTAGCTCAGTTGAAGCCCTACATGTTGATCTGCGGCAGGATGACACAATTGCAGTGAATTGTCAGCTCAAATGGCATTACATCTCGGAACAATGATTCATGTTTGGAATTGAATATACAAAAAGTTTGATGTTGCTTTTATTTTAAAAAATAGCCTGCTTCTATGTCAGGCTTCTTTCCACATCTTTTCACACTGTCAGACTTCTGTTGACATAATCGACTTGCTTTACATGTTCCTTTAAATATATCTATTGAGAAATGGGCCACATCTGAATTTTCACCTCTCGAGGCCTTTTAGAAGATAATCCAAACCCTAACCATGTTAAGGATTAGCTTAAGCTGATTACTGTAGCTACCTTAAGGAAGCATCACGACCAAGATTTCAAATCACTAGGTCTGTAAATGTTCTGAACATGCCTCTTCCTCGATTAGTTATCTCAGCACAGCTGTGTGATGCGATGAAGCAATCTTATCTACTTTTGTAATTTCTGTCCTGCATTATTACTTTCACTCTAAGAACAATATGGAGTGCTAGATCCCTTTCATATGTATAGATGTATATCGATACAACGAGGTTGGGCTTGGATCCTTAAGTCATTGTTTCGCTTTCTTTGTCTGCTGCATCTTAACTTTGAATCAATGTGTGGTCAATGCAACTAAGCATGGAGGGATGTTTTTATATTCAATATATACCGATTCCTTACCATATGATCTTAGATAGAATGATGAATCTCTCTCTCTCTCTCTCTCTCTCTCCTCTCATCTCTCTCTCCTCTCTCTCTCTCTCTCTCTCTCTCTCTCTCTCCTCTCTCTCTCTCTCTCTCTCTCTCTCTCTCTCTCTCTCTCTCTCGGTCCCTATGCGGCCTAAATGCTCTCTCTTTGAATGAACTCTCTCACTTCTCTCTCTCTCTCTCTCTCTCTCTCTCTCTCTCTCTCCTCTCTCTCTCTCTCTCTCTCTCTCTCCTCTCTCTCTCTCTCCTCTCTCTCTCTCTCTCTCTCTCTCTCTCTCTCTCTCTCTCTCTCTCTCTCTCTCTCCTCTCTCGGTCCCTATGCGGCCTAAATGCTCTCTCTTTGAATGAAACTCTCTCACTCACTCTGATTCTCTCTCTCTCTCTCTCTCTCTCTCTCTCTCTCTCTCTCTCTCTCTCTCTCTCTCTCTCTCTCTCTCTCTCACGGTCCCCTATGTGGCCTAAATGCTCTCTCTTAATGAACTGTCTCACTCACTCGGATGCTCTCTCTCTCTCTCACACCGCAAAGGATCCCATTTTGACCACATGGTCTCTCTCTCACTCACGGTTCTCACACGGTCCCTGTGTGGCCGAAATGCTCTGAATGAACCGGAAATTGCATGGTCCTCTCTCTCTCCTCTCTCACTCTCTCTCTCTCTCTCTCTCTCTCTCTCTCTCTCTCTCTCTCTCTCTCTCTCTCCTCTCTCTCTCTCTCTCTCTCTCTCTCTCTCTCTCTCTCTCTCTCTCTCTCTCTCTCTCTCTCTCTCTCTCTCTCTCTCTCTCTCTCTCTCACTCATGGTTCTCACGTTCAGTATGTGATCTTAATGCTCTGGGTTAACCACAAACCGCATGCTCTCTCTCTCTCTCTCTCTCTCTCTCTCTCTCTCTCTCTCTCTCTCCTCTCTCTCTCTCTCTCTCTCTCTCTCTCTCTCTCTCTCTCTCTCTCTCTCTCTCTCTCTCTCTCTCTCTCTCTCTCTCTCTCTGTTCCTATGTGGCCTAAATGCTCTCTCACGGTTCTCACAGTCTTGCTTGGGTGCTCTCTTTCTCTCACTCGGATGGTTCTCTCTCTCTCTCTCTCTCTCTCTCTCTCTCTCTCTCTCTCTCTCTCTCTCTCTCTCTCTCTCTCTCTCTCTCTCTCTCGGTCCCTAGGTAGCCTAAATGCTCTCTCACGGTTCTCACGATCTTGCTTGGGTGCTCTCTCTCTCTCACTCGGATGGTTCTCACTCTCTCACTCACGGTTCTCACGGTCCCTATGCGGCCTTAATGCTCTAGGTTAACCGCAAACCGCATGCTCTCTCTCGTTCTCACTGTCCCTATGCAGCCTAAATGCTCACTCAAGGTTCTCAAGATGTTGCTCGGATGGTCTCTCTCGCTCGCTCGGATGGTTCTCTCTCTCTCTCTCTCTCTCCTCTCTCTCTCTCTCTCTCTCTCTCTCTCTCTCTCTCTCTCTCTCTCTCTCTCTCTCTCTCTCTCTCTCTCTCTCTCTCTCTCTCTCTCTCTCTCACACACACACACACACACACTCACGGTCCCTATGCGGCAAAAATGCTCTAAGTTAACCGCAAATCACATGGTCTCTCTCTCTCTCTCACGGTCTTGCTCAGGTGCTCTCTCTCTCTCACTCGGATGGTTCTCTCTCTCTCTCTCTTTGAAAAGAATTGCTTGTTTCTTCGTTGTGATCAATCTGCCACACTTTGTCCAACGATGGATCGTCGATGGATTGATCAAAAGCTCAAGCAAAAGGCGGGCTGCCGTTCTCTCTCTCTCTCTCTCTCTCTCTCTCTCTCTCTCTCTCTCTCTCTCTCTCTCTCTCTCTCTCTCTCTCTCTCTCTCTCTCTCTCTCTCTCTCTCTCTCTCTCTCTCTCTCTCTCTCTCTCTCTCTCTCGGTTCTCACAATTCTCACGGTCCCTATGTGACCTAAATGCTCTGGGTTAACCGCAAACCACATGGTCTCTCTCTCTCTCTCTCTCTCTCTCTCTCTCTCTCTCTCTCTCTCTCTCTCTCTCTCTCTCTCTCTCTCTCTCTCTCTCTCTCTCTCTCTCTCTCACGGTCCCTATGTAGCCTAATTGCTCACTCACGGTTCTCATGGTCTTGCTCGGATGCTCTCTCTCTCTCTCTCTCTCTCTCTCTCTCTCTCTCTCTCTCTCTCTCTCTCTCTCTCTCTCTCTCTCTCTCTCTCTCTCTCTCTCTCTCTCTCTCTCTCTCTCTCTCTCTCTTCTCTCTCTCTCTCTCTGTCTCTCACGGTCCCTATGCGGCCTAAATGCTCTGTCACGGTTCTCACGGTCTTGCTTGGGTGCTCTCTCTCTCTCTCTCTCTCTCTCTCTCTCTCTCTCTCTCTCTCTCTCTCTCTCTCTCTCTCTCTCTCTCTCTCTCTCTCTCTCTCTCTCTCTCTCTCTCTCTCTCATCACGGTTCTCACGGTCCCTATGCGGCCAAAATGCTCTAGTTAAACCGCATGGCTGTCTCCCTCTCTCTCACGGTCCCTATGCGCTCACTCACGGTTCTCACGGTCTTGCTCGGATGCTCTCTCTCTCTCTCTCTCTCTCTCTCTCTCTCTCTCTCTCTCTCTCTCTCTCTCTCTCTCACTAACGGTCCCTATGCGGCCTAAATGCTCTGTCACGGTTCTCACGGTCTTGCTTGGGTGCTCTCTCTCTCTCTCTCTCTCTCTCTCTCTCTCTCTCTCTCTCACTCGGATGGTTCTCTCTCTCTCTCTCTCTCTCTCTCTCTCTCTCTCTCTCTCTCTCTCATCACGGTTCTCACGGTCCCTATGCGGCCAAAATGCTCTGGTTAAACCGCATGGCTGTCTCCCTCTCTCTCACGGTCCCTATGCGCTCACTCACGGTTCTCACGGTCTTGCTCGGATGCTCTCTCTCTCTCTCTCTCTCTCTCTCTCTCTCTCTCTCTCTCTCTATCTCTCTCTCGGATGGTTCTCTCTCTCTCTCTCTCTCTCTCTCTCTCTCTCTCTCTCTCTCTCTCTTTCTCTCTCTCTCACTCATGAACCGTAACCTCACTGCTAGGACCGCATTTAGGCCGCATAAGGACCGCCGCGTAAGGACCGTAACTAGGCCGCATAGGGACCACCGCCACCTAAATCGAAAAATCAGCGTCCGTCAACGACATACTGAATTTTCAAATCATCGGCCGCCGTTGCCCATCAACGACGGGCACTTTTTACTAGTTAATGTTAATCTAATTCTGGAATGCAATGTGGGAGTTAGTGGGCAGTCTTTCACAATGCAAAGCACATGATCTGGTGATGGAGCACGCTTTCGTTTTGGAGGTAAGGAACATTAGGTATGGTCCTTTAGATCTCGTGTAGTAGTTGAATAGTTATTGCGAATTAATGAAGAACACAAGTGCCTGTTTATTAGCACATCAATAGGCATGCTAAGATTGATATGTAAAAGGTTGTTGTCAAATTATTGTCAGGACAGATTGTTTCTTGCTTACAGTCATTTCAAATTGCTTCAAATTGATCAGTATTGCCCTACTATGATTAAGAATCAGTGCTAGGGCTTCAACTCGCTCAGCCATTAGGTTGAAGATCCGAAATATCACCACTCCACAAAGATATTCACAAGGTCATTTTTAAGCCATTCATTAGCCTGGGGTCTTCAGCTGTTAAACCTTAGATTACTGTAATGTTTAGCCACTGTTACAGACTCCAAGTAATCGTCCGATGAAGCATCGCTGACCAGATAAAAACTTGCATATCTACAATAGAACCAAATCGATGTACATGAAGTTGTGCCCTCTTAGAGAGGACACCACTTGCAATTAACAACCCAGTAACTAAGATCAGGGTTACAACAAAATTAAAGCACAGAGCAAGCTACTGTGGAACTGCTCGTGCACAGACAGGCGATCCGTGAATGTGGATAGTCTCGATGGGCATCAATATCACATAAGCTTTGTTGTTGTGACAATGGGACACATGATTCTGCGAATTCTCGAGGGATAGCCTTTATTTTAGCAAACTGTCAGAAAAACTCTAGGCAAATATACATCGGGAGCGGCTTATTATACTATAACAGCGCCGACTAAAACAAAAAAGACCTGCATGAAATAGTACGGAGGAGGACAGAATGAAATCAAGTTCAATCAACCAAGCAAAGATACATCGGGAGCGGCTAATACTATCACAGTGCCGACTAAGAAAAACAGACCTGCATGAAATTGTACGAAGGACAGAAGGACAAGGAATCAAGTTCAATCAACGCACAGGAGCTTGGAAAGCGAGGTGGCGACTCCCAAGTTCTAATTGTGAGTCTAGTCAAGCTGCAAGCGCGACTTTTAAAATTTAAGTTTCAATTAGTTTCTGCCAACGCTAGTATAATACTTCCAATTATCCAAAACAATATACAGTCCGAATCTTTTAGAAAAAGTGTCGCTCATGGCTGTTCATGAAGCACAACCTACTAAAAGCATCTTCTGAGGCCCGATTTAGGGGTAATAGGTCAACCGTAATTTGCACCTGTTGTTATGATCGTGGTTGGGTGGCGTGTGTGGGAAGAATCGTGTGCAGAATACCATAAATGGCGCTATGATTGAGTATGTGCAAGGAGACGCATGCCGCTACCATCATGGAAAATGAGGGCAACAGGAACAGGTCTCCTTCCGTTGCCCATTGTCACATGGGTTTGGCTGCTGGACTCCGATCTCTCCAGTATGACTACGCAATGCTTCAAATCAAGCTCATCCGAATCATTTTCTGCCTTTTATGCAATGTAATGCTTTATGCATTTTCATGTTTGTGCAGTCTCCATATCATCTGTTATAGCTATCTTGGTAATGGTAGAAATGATT
Organism: Diphasiastrum complanatum; assembly: GCA_029204225.1. Lineage (NCBI taxonomy): Eukaryota > Viridiplantae > Streptophyta > Lycopodiopsida > Lycopodiales > Lycopodiaceae > Diphasiastrum > Diphasiastrum complanatum. The sequence continues at coordinate 6,552,095 of CM055092.1, read as the reverse complement.
CAGTATTTGGCTTTTATGCACTGTAATGATTCACGTGATTTTCATGTTTGCGTAGTCTCTATTTAGTATAGAGTTTCTAGCATGCTTGCATCTTCATATGGAGAGGGAAAGGGAAGTTCCCTGAAATCTCTCAAGATTCTTGCTGTATTTTTTCTTCTGAGAAGCTATTTGGGAAGACAACCTTAAACTCATAGTTTTTACTTGCATCCGCAATCGACATTGCATATCTTTCCATCTACTATTGTTCTATCTTGAGCTCTCTTATTGCCATAATCAATGATGAATCCCATTCCTTCAGCTCCAATACAGGCTCATCTGAATTTTGTAAGTGTTGAGTAGGGACCGAATGAAGAGTTCGTGCTAATGAATTTATGTGGTGTGACAAATGAATTCAGATTCGAATAGTCGAAGCATAGCGTGTGATTTGTCTCCAATAGCACCAAGAAATCGTCTATTTTTATACAAAAGTACCTTCAGATATACATTCTGTAATTTCTTGATGTTTCGGCGTTGCAGAAACTCAACTCACACATGTGTGGTGTCACCTTTTTCACAAATTCTCGACATTTTGTTAAAAATCGTCTTTTTTCAAATCTGAATTGTGTGTTTCCTCTGAGTTGTGATGTCTGTGCCCAAGCAAGCTTTTTGCTAGGAAGCCATCTGCTTGGAAATCATGGCAGTGAGCAGATGCTTTCACTTTCGCCAGACTCTATGAGTTACACAGAGCATTCTATTGCAGTATTTTCTTTTGTGTAACAAATGAATTCAAATGTGAATGGTCTAACTATGTGGAGTTTGTAAGGCTATTATGTGGAGTTTGTAATGCTAGTATAAATGGAATTGAGATAGGTGAAGTTGCTAGTGTTGGCCAACAAGCACGATCTTCCAAATGGCATGTCGGTGGGCGAAGAGAGTGAAAAATTAGAGCTGCCATATGTAAGGTAGCGGAATTGACACATTCAAAGTTGTTGTGTAGTGACAGGACAGGGCCTGTATGAAGGCTTGGATTGGCCGTCTCTAATTCCAAAACTTTCCTAAACATTTCTTAGTAGCCATACCAACCATCAAACCCCGGCCACTACGGCATTTTAGAAAGATATGAAGATGCTTGATGGCCGTAATATCTTACAACTGTTCTATATGGTTTTTTGAAGAGGCGCATTAGAAAGCGCTCAAGTTTGTGAGGAAGGTATACTTCATGAATTTTCGCTTTCTACGCAATTCTATTAGTGTCCATAAAAGTTAGCTCGTTATTCTGGATGAATCCTCATCCTTGATGATTGCTCAATGTCCTTTGCAGAAAGCAAAGGTATGAGCAGTCTTCGTTTAATAAAAGAATAACCTATGAGGTTCCTTTTGAGATTCATACCTATGACTTTAATGCTGCCTAAGATCTAACCATCGTAATAGTTTCATCCATGGTTCATCCACTAAAGCGATCCACACATATTTTCACTGCACAAGCTTGGTCTCTTGTCAATATTGGAGACCCATCGTGTTTAATGGGCATCCATCGTATATCTTAATACAATAATATACGCTAAACAGGTAGTATACTTGCTGAATTGCACTAGAAGCCTCCTTTTGTAAAAGGTGCACACGTGCACCTGCAGCTTACATTCATGATGTTACATAGCCAATGACAAGAAGATCCTTTTTTTATTTATGTTTTGGTATAAGAGTTTCTTTGTGACTACCAAGAATTACAGCATTGCTCTGTGGATTTGCTGTGGCACTACTTAGATCCAAGTGTCATGCTCCTACTGTAGTACTTGCAATTCCATTGGAACTCAGGTGACAATTTTGCTTTAAACTTTGGAGACTACCGTGATGTTGTAATAGAAGTGCATAATGATTGAGTGCTCATCGCTACTGAAGTGCATTTATGGTTTTGGACAAGAAAATGCTACACAATTTTTTGTTTGATTGATCTGCTTTTTGAATAGTTATAGTTTTTACCAATTCATTAGCAAAAGATTGTGATTACCTATCTTAATAGAACCCTTGTGATGCAGTTTGATAATACCATTTTTGCAGTTTGGAGAGTGGATGATCAACAACTCCATTTTAATTTTCAAACCTTTGGAGGTTTTTTGTATATTATGCTTGTGCTAGAATGTTTTTTTGTATTCATGCCAATGTTATTCAATAGTTGCTGCTCATAGTTCTTAGATTGGAATGAGCATGCTACGTAGAATTTCATTATGTTCATTATTTATTATGTATTTTTTGAAGCTTCTCTCCTTTCACAATATTTATAGACTACCATGGTGAGATTTATGATCCTTGTGGTGAGCAATCCAATGTTGTCACGAGCATGCGATTCACATACTAGAATGTACCAATTGTTATATTTGGACTCTAGAACTGGTAAGAATATGTTTATGTTTTCTATGACATTTATAGTTGCCAGTTTAAACTATACATCTCTATACATTTTACATTTCTTAGGTGATATTTTTCTATTTACATAGTTTCTATTTCATTTGTTACAATATTTTCTGGAATTGATTCAGTTTTTGGTTATCATGCTCAATAATGCTTAACTTAGCAAATTTACAACTTGATTGTTTTGATGTGAGTTGCTTTGTGGTAGTCTATAAAGAAACTGGGTATGAATATTTTGTGCCTTGTCCATCTCTTTGTGCTATCAATCTCTTATGTAATATTTTTTTGTTTACAATGTTTTTATGTCATCCCTTACATTGGAAATAAATAAGTTTCTTGGCTATACATTGTAACATATTAGTCTATAGAATATTAAAATTTAATTTATAATTCAAGATGTAGGTTAGATCAAGAATTATAAAAAAAGCACAAAATTATAGTAATCATTACACAAACTTAATAGTTTTCTTTTTTATCTATTTTAATTTCTATAGTTAAAGAAATTAGTATGTACGTCCTAGTATTTGGTCCATGCTATGCATGATGACTTTGATGGTCTAAAAATTTGTGACTGCAAATTACTTTTGAGTGCTTTTGAGTTTTAGGATGAAATAGAGAAACTCTTTTCCTACTTTGTCACAAGCGTCGAATCATGTCTCTCCAACATGGCTCTACGTATTATATTTGAGCAGCACAATCTTTATATATGGTAAGCAAATTATCATGATATGATTACATGTAACAATATATACTTATATTCTAAACGATTCAATCAAAGATACCTTTACATTTGCTTTCAATGTTGTAATTAATCAATTTTGATACGCAAACAATATAATACTTTTGGAATGTATTCATATCTTTTCATTTAGGTTGTATTCTTTATGTGTAACTTAAGTTTTATTTTTGATTAATTGTTTATTATCTCATTAATTAAATTTATTTCTAAGATCTAATAAATTTTATAAACTCTAAGGTATTTTTAATAGAATTACATATTTACAAAAAATTATAGTTTAACGCTAATGAGTATTAACGTTAAATATATTAAAAGACAATGTACTAAGTGATTTATGCTTAGAACCAAACAACCTACAAAAAAAATGTCTAACCAATTTTACTTATTGATCATAGGAGTTAGATCATATTTACATTTGCCTTCAATTTTTTAAGCAATCGTACACTATAAAGTCAAAGTAATAGTTTTACAATACATTTAGAAAACCAGTCGTCAAGTTTTATGTGATAATAATAATTATAGTACAAAAAAAGATTGATTCAAAAAATAATATTTTGTTTTATAGTGATCGATGAAGAGTAGCAAAAAAGTATATGCTGATATTTACACACTATAAAAAAAGGTACAATTTTTTCAAAACGCATTATTTTATTTTATTATTTACATGCTTTTCATATAAGAACTAGCATATTCAAATTTAAAGTGAAAGTGAAATCGAAATCGAAAATGAAAAATGAAAAATTTCGTAGAGAAAGGCATAATCTTTGTTTTATAAATTTTTGGGCAGACAATTGCTACTTCCCACTGGCTTTATGCCAAAATTACCAACAAACATATATTTCAAAAAAAAAAAATTAAGATTTATTATAGTTAGAAATTAGTTTTGATCTGATTCATAGTGTAAGCTCTAAATGTGATAATGTAACTACTGTACAATTAGTTAGTTTACTGCATTTGGTTGTTATTGGGACTTTACCGCCATCGACATATCAGTTTGGTTGTTACTGGGACTTGACTCGCCATCGACATATCAATCGGGCCTTTGTCTAATAGCTGGCTACTTGGGTTAGCCGAGTAGCCACATTGGTAGGAAATTAGTCTGTATAGTGGATTTTGGTTTCGTTATGCTATACTCAAGGGCATGTCTCGGGTTTGTCAGTTATTTAGGCCATATTTGGCCTTATTATAGTTTGGCAGGTGGTAGGCCAATTTTAGGACACCTGTCCTTTCATTCAGTTCGTGTGTTTCCTACATGTATAGTGTTTCTTTCTAATCAATTAATTTTTGTTGTGCCATCTTTGAGAGCTTGTGAGGTAAAGCGATGGTGATTGATTAATGTGATCTATATACTACACTAGATCCTATTAAAATTTTAACTTGGTATCAGAGCGGCAGGGTGTTGTGTGAAGATTTTGCAAAATCTAGCCTAATTAGTTTATACTTTCATGTACATATGTAAATATCACATGTGTGGAGACCCGAATCGAAATGCCACTGCCGATCATGCCTATTAGAGCGTTCCCCCAAAACACCACTTGACGTTGGTTGGTTCGAACCCCAATAGTTGAACCTGATCACGAGAATTTCTCACCCGTAACCAGCATACCATGCCTACCTCTCACCTGTGATTGCTTGCCCTCTCAAAATTGTCGCCAATGATGAGTACTCACGCTGCCAAACTGTGAAAGTATTTTACTTTAGGACCATAAATGAATCTACAAAAGATCCACAAGAGTGATTGGATGCTTGCTTAACAATCTATCAAAAAACTAGACACAAAAAAGTTGATCTAGATTGGCAATTTAACAAACAACAAGTATTAACAATCAAAAGCATTGATAAACATTGAAATCTGAGCCCACACGTGTGTAATGCAGGCTGTAGTACGGCTTCAACTTGAGAAACAAGTAGAATTTGATTTGGTACATAGTGAACTAGCTTGAGATTGCCAATGAGCTCCAAAAGTTTTCTTTTTTCTCACTATGGGAGCTTGGAATACATAGCAAATTCGACTTCCTTCTTGAAGTTAGGTGGATTTCCAGCATGTAATAAGAAAGTTAACTCACCCTTCTTGCCCTAAAATGAAACCCTAGCCTAGATCCTAGAGTTATGCTTGGTAGGTAGTTAGTTGGTCAAATTTTCACCTTAAACTTAGGTGTAGGTCCTATAAAGTACGGATGACCACCAATTAGACATGACCAGCTCTCTTGACTTGACCTAACCTATATTAGGAGTGGGTTGCCATGTGGCATTTTGGCCATACATGTGTGGAATCCACTTATGTCAAAATTTACATTATACTACATAGTTTTTTATCAAGCTAGATTTGCCAATTTTTGGCAATTCTTCACACTCCTCAAATTTAGCTTGATCTATTTACAACTCTCTTGATAGATGAATGAAAGCTTTTAGAAGTGTCTAAAAACTCCAGCTACAAACAAGGAACTTTTGAGACTCCAATAGAGAATGATGTCCATGAAGGATCTTTCACCACCTCTTAAAGGATCCCTTACAAACTGTTTCACAAATGTGTCTATATACATGTAGCACACTTCAAAAACTATACATCATGCCAAGACATGGATTCCAAGACATTTTGTGCACTTGAAGATACATCAATAAAACTATTATGCATACATAATGTTGCCAAAGACTTGCTTGATCCATATGATTGAGCCTAGATGGCTCAATCTTGATACTCAAGGTTCTTCTTGGAGTCCTCGGGTCTTGAGCTTGCTCCTCCACTTGAATTGACTCCAAACCTTCAATGAATCGAATAAGGTGTTGGTCCAAAGCTACTCCTTCAAGTTTACAAATCTTCCACTCTTGAAAGATCACATTTCCACCATTGACAACTTCTTTGATGGAAAACAAGTAGATTCTACAATCTCTACTTGAAGAGCAAAACACTACCATTATTCCTATCATTGAAATAGGATAATGTTTGGTCCTTACATTGGAATGATCATGCACAAAGCATGTGGACACAAAGATTTCCAAAGCAAATGATGTTTCATCTTTTATGACTCTATTCAAACTATTATAAAAATAGTTATCCAATGAAATTGCTTTACCAACAACAAATGTAGATTTCAAAGCATCCCATTTCATTGTCTTGTCATACAGAGTAATAGACACCATGAATCTTAAAGGTAAGAAACAAGTCACCTCATGTCTACTAATACTTTCCAAAAAGTATTCAAAGATAGTAGACTCTCCAATGCTCACAACCCTTGCAAGATGCACACTTGAATGGACAATTTGCATGCAATTTGATGACTCGGCCATTGTCATTGAGGACTCCCTTGGAACTCTCATGCTTTGAGACTGATCCTCAAGATCTTCCTCCTTTTGATGCTCCTCCTCAATGCAAGCAAGATCACACTCCTCTTGAGTGATCTCCTCCTTTGCCAAGCTCATTCTTTCAAAAGCAACACTAGCTTCCAACTTAAACAATCTTCCATGTTTAAATCCCTTTGCAATGCAAACATCATTCTTCAAGATGAAGAAAACACCATGCTTAAAGTAGACATACAAACCACTTTCTAAGACCAACACTAAGCATATTCTTGGTGATTGATGGTACATAAAGGACATTTTCTAGATCCATGCATTTTGAGGATTCTAGACACAAATAGATGGTGCCAACACCATCTATCCTACACTCTTCATCATTTGCAGTAAAGACAAACTTTTTAGCAGCATTGAAAGAGTGTAAGGTTGAGAAAAAATCCTTTTCACAAGACATGTGGGAGCTAGCCACACTGTCGATCCACCAATTATCTCTTGAATTGCTATTGCTTGTTGGTGAGGATGTAGATGCCATCAAGAATACATCTACTTCATCCTCCTCCTCCTCCTTTGCAAGGTTTCCTTGTTTGTCCTCATCCACTTGTGCTCTTAGCCTCTTGTAGCATTCAGATGCATAATGCCCCTTCTTTCCACAAAAGAAACATTTCTGCTTTGACTTGTCCTTTGAGCTTGATGCATCATCCTCTTCTTTGGCCTCCTTTGGATGCTTCTTCTTTCCATTAGTCTTCTTTTTGCCCTTGAATGAGAAATAGGCTTTCTCATCACCATCCTGCAAAGACAAGGAACTCATCCTAGATTTTGCATGAAGCATCCTACACTCTTCACCCACTAATCATTAGAGGAGTTCATCTTCACACAACAAAGTGCAAGCCTAGATCTCTTCTTGTATCTCGATAACTCTTGTGCACCTAGAGGTTCATCTTCATCTTCAATCAGAAACTCATAAAGGTCTTGGAGCACCAAGAGTGACTCCATCCTAACCTTCCAAATAGCATAATTTGTAGAATTCAATCTCTCACTAGCTTCTAGAATGTATGCTCCAGCAGATCCCATCTTACTAGTGACTTCTACAAACAAGAAATAGATTTGATTGAACTTGAAACTCACTAAGGTCTCACACTTGTAGTGTTTCACTTAAATTTGATTTCTAATCCAACAAATGGACTTATAACCACAGTTCTATCACTCCCTCACAAAGCTGGAATGAAGATAAGATGAAGTGAAAACTACTTTCAAACAAATCTTGCCAAGAAATGGATTTGATTGTCTCTAGAAACTCACCAAGTTCTCTCTCTTGTAGTGTTTCACTCAAATTAGATTTCTAATCCAACAAATGGACTTATAATCTCAGTTCTAGCACTCCCTCACAAAGTTGGAATGAAGATAAGATGATGTGAAACCTACTAACAATCAAATCTTGCCACCAATTTTGGCTATTTTTGGACAAAAAAATGACTTAATCTCTTTCACACTTTTTGATGTACTTTCAAGACCTGTAAAACAAGTTTATAGGACCTTATTTTAGCCTAGATTAATTAGATTTCATGACCCTATGTCAAATCTAATCAATGGCACTCAATCTTGGTAGCTTATTCTAAGATTTCCACACAAATTACATCAAAAGCTCACAAATTGAATTTCTTTGGATCAAATGAATACCATGCATTAAATGCAGGTTTAGAGGTGCCTACACATGTGGACAATACGGATTTGGACCCCTACCAAGTTTGGGATCAAATCTCCTCACAAAAATCAAGATTCTAGCTTGCCCTCTCAATACTAGTTTTTAGCACCAAAACTTGATAAAAATGGATTTGCATTAGATCAATGGATTATGCTCTTGTACTTGGCTCTGATACCATGTGAAAGTACTGTACTTTAGGACCATAAATGGATCTACAAAAGATCCACAAGAGTGATTGGATGCTTTCTTAACAATCTATCAAAAAAGTAGACACAAAACAGTTGATCTAGATTGGCAATTTGACAAACAACAAACACTAACAATGAAAATTGATAAACATTGAAATCCGAGCCCACACGTGTGTAATACAGGCTGTAGTACGGCCTTCAACTTGAGAAACAAGTAGAATTTGATTTGGTTTCATTTGGATCACAAAAACTCAATGTACATAGTGAACTAGCTTGAGATTGCCAATGAGCTCCAAAATTTTTCTATCTTCTCACTATGGGAGCTTGGAATACATAGCAAATTCGACTTCCTTCTTGAAGTTAGGTGGATTTCCAGCATGTAATAAGGAAGTTAACTCACCCTTCTTGCCCTAAAATGAAACCCTAGCCTAGATCCTAGAGTTATGCTTGGTAGGTAGCTAGTTGGTCAAATTTTCACCTTAAACTTCGATGTAGGTCCTATAAAGTAGGGATGACCACCAAATAGACATGACCAACTCTCTTGACTTGACCTAACCTACCCCAGGCATATATTAAATTTCTTTTTTTCTAATAAACAATTCTCGTTGATTCATTTCTTCAAAATACAAGTGTAAGTAATGATGATTGTAGAAATTTTGACCCCACCCGAAACATGGTTTTGTTTATGACCTTCATCGTGTCCTCCATATGAGAGAGGACAAACTGCTAAGTGTGACTCTGAAATGGCAAAATAGCACAAACACACTTGATCACTCTATGACTGATGACATTTAGAAAAGTTATATCTAACATAGGTGGATGCAACATTTTACATGACATTGGCAAAAGTTTTGACAAAGCTAAGAAATGTTGGGTTTCTTAGATCTAGTAGAGTCCGAATTCACTCAATTGGAGGGGCAACAAGGAATCATAAACCTCAGTGACACTACAAAATTTGATGAAGGGACACAGTATGCTATTGAAATTGATGTGTATGCAGTTAGCGCAAATGGAGTGAGAAAAGTGAGGGAAGCTGATTCCAAGGGTGCTTCATTGGCTCACTATATTGGACAATTTCTGGAGTAGTACATGTACTGCATTAGCAAAAAGTATAGTCCAATTAATGGAGATGAGGAGCTTCTAAAGTGCAAAGCATTATCCAAAAAGACTGCATAGGCAGACCTAGCAAAAGGGTACAACAAGAACTATTGTGTTTGGAGAAATGTAGTTTTTAAGAATTTGAGCTCAAATGACTCAAGGTTAGTTGTTGGAGTGACCACTGGCCCATTATCCAAAGAGTTTGATACTCATCTTCTTGCATCAAATATTTTAAAACCTTCCCTAATCTCAAGTGAGAGAAAAGCTATCACAAATCAATTGTACCAAAAGCTTAATGAATAGAGCTTTATTACATTTGGTGATTTTGCTATTTGTTCATTTTCATTGGAACTATGTTATAGTGTATTGCAAATGTAGGATAATCATCTGAGAGAAGATCGCAAAGGCACGAGAGTAGGGCCTCTGGCATGGTCAAATCACCCATTCTCACACTCCTTAATGATGGGGCATGAAAATGGGTGATTTGACCAAGTCATATGGCCTAATCTCGTGCTCATCCGTGATCCTCCTAAAACATGTATTTTATGAAATATGCATCAGATAGAATATCACGAAGGAGCACAAGAGTAGGTCCTCTGACTTTGTCAAATCACCCATTTTCGTGCTCCTGCATGATCATGCAGGAGCGCAAAAATGGGTGATTTGATCCAATCAGAGGGCCTACTCTCGTGCTCTTCTGTGATTCTTTTTCAAAACATGTATTTTATGAAATATGCATCAAAGAGAAATCAAAGTGGACTTTAACAAATATGAAAATTTGGCCCATAGGGCTTCTTTTATGTATATTAAATGTATATTTCCGCAAGACCTTGGCATTGGGCCTTTATAATCTAGAGTTTTCTAATTCTGTCTTTCCGAACTAAGGAATGTATCTTAGATGGCCTTCTTGAATGGTTAGTTAAAAATCTTCGTGCCTTTGTTCCGCCAATGGTTGGCTTGCAAGGTACATTAATTTCAATTTTTACTAAAGCTTAAGTCATTTTGTATTTCAACATATCATTTATGAGGGCCTATTTAGATATAACATCTTCGAATCTAGAAATAGCCTCCTTGGAAGATGATTATGGCCTAGTGTTCCAAGCATATAATATGTCACAATAGACAAGCTTTTCTATTATTCTAAGCTCGGCATGGAAATATGCACATTTTATAGAGACGAAATCGGTAGAACGGATTTCCAATTTGCATCCTCTTTGTCTCTTGTTATTCTTGTATTCTTGGTCATGTCATTTGATGATTTCATACAATATAAACATGCATGTTTGGAGGTCGCTCCATGGAAAACATTAAACATACATTTTAAAGTTTTCAAATCACTAGCTAGATGCCACTCTACCTGGAAATCTCTTATTTTAGATACATTGAAAAGTTTTTGATCTATATGCTCTTTGATAATTTTGGGATATGTTGTTTTGCTAAACCTGTGACACAATGTTATGATCTTCTTTTAAAACCTTTTAAATGAAGAGATAAAACAATTATTAAATTGATAACGATATCAAATCCAAATAAGATACTCAATTTTGTAGCTTATTAAAAATCACACCTCAAAGGCTGCCAAGCACCAGATGTCATTCTCAGATTGAATATTGAAGTTGAAATCTTTTTTATTGTTTGGCTTTTGAAGTGCTCCATTCATTAGTGTTATACTCACACTCTCCATTTTTGTTCTTTAATCAGTTTTGATTCATCCAACTTCATCACAAAGACTATTCTATCATCTTTTTTTTCCATGAAAATATTATAGAAATGTATACAAAATCTTAATAACATATTCATATCTATGAACAGGTTATTTGACTGATTGTAAGACATGGATTTGTCCTTAATTGATCGATATATTTCTTCAATATGAAATGAGAGACCAATAATCTTTTGCATTCCTTTGTTCATATTATCCAAATCTATTTTCATTTGATTAATGTCTTTTCTTGTAGTCACTATAATTTTTTGTAACAGTTCATTGTTATCTCAAAGAATTTCCTTGTCCTTTGATTTTTTGTATATATACATTATAAAAATGTGTGCCTCATAACAACTTTTGATTTGCTTGGAAAAATACTATGCAACCAATATGAGAGTTTCAATTCGCAATGCATTTTCTCCAAGAATATATTACTATGACGTTACTCATGAGAAACAAATGTTATTCTTAGTAGTTTAAGTCCATCTTTCTTGCAAAAATGCCCTTACCGTATATTTTTCGAGGTTTAAGAATTTCAAAGCAGTGCAAAATGCGTTATCAATATTTTTACTTTGCATAGCCTCAATGTTTTTTCCTTCCATAGCCTTAAGTACAACGATGATGTAACTATTGTTACCTTTTTCACAATGATGCAACAAGCAATGAAGTCCATAAAACTTTCAAAAGCAAGTTATAGTTCATAAAAAGCTTTTAGGGAGCACATTACACCTTGTAAAAAGTTAGAACCAATAGAGCATAAAATTATTTTCAGCACAAAATGCCAAGACAATCTTCTCTCCTTTGGAAACTTGTCTTTTTTAGCGACCTTTACACTCAGTTCAGTAGTTCAGTTAGGCCTTACCATTATTTTGTGACCAGGTGCAAAGGTTACTAAAAAAAAACTATTCCCCAATAAATCAGGATTTTAGTGCCACATTATATTACAAACAATGTAATTGGCAAGTTCTCAAAGACTGGCCAATTATACATCAAATTACATGGACATATTTTTGTGTACTAGCTTCTTCAAAGGTCATGACTGATCATGAGTTATATTCCACTGGATCAAAAAGAATGCCCTTGACATACTTTTTCATTGCTGTGTTGGAAGAAAACCCATCAGTCTCAGCATACATGAAATGCAGTACTTTTGCCATGTTGAGGTGCAACTGCTTGCAAGCTCTGGGAACTTTTGTGGGCCTTATAACCTCAGAAACAAGCTGTTTCATTGTGTAATCAGTCTCATTCTGAACCTTGTAGATTGCCTCCTCCTCAGTAATTTGGTACTCTCTCATATAAATGGAAATGCCACTGGGTTTTCCTTGCTGTGACTCCCTCTGCAGTGGAAACAATTAAATATTAGCAGTATATGTAGTGTTGGGTTGTCTTACTAAGTTAAACCGTGATTCCTGTGGCAGAAAAAATATTGTTTTCCATAGTCGAGGAGCCGATGATCAGACTTAATTTCTTACCTTATATCCTTGGATATCATTTAGTAGGCGGCCACAACGGCTCACGAGTTGCATTACTCTTTCGTAATCTGGGTGCGCCACGATTTCATCAGTCAATAACTCTCCTACAAAGTAAGCTGACGTGAGTACAATAGGCTCTAGTGCTATTGAGATCTGCGAGACATTCGTGTACTCTTGTATTGTAGCTGGCTGCTGTCCTGATTGTGTCCACTCAGCCTCCTTCAGGAATGACTCAACCAAGCGTATCCACTGTAGATTAGACAAGATGCTATTAGAACTGAGCTATAATTGATCTGTGAAACCTGGACAATCATGAGTGTGATCAGGAATGACCTACAATTTTCTGTAGATGTGCGCTAATATTGTTGCTCCCTTGGTAGCGTATCCCTTCTTGAATGATGTCATTGGTGGTATTGTGAAGTCCAGCGAATACAATTTTCATGTCCGCAGACAAATTGTCAATAGCTGATACATGCCAGCTGAAAACAGGAGCTATTTCAGCTTTGGTAGTTTCTTACAGCCCACACACATGCATAAATGCTAATGCTAACTACGAAGTACTGATGTAATTTTTTCTTTACCTTTTGACAGCAGTTACAAACTTTTTCAGATCATTCAAAGAAGCTCCAACATCAAAAAGATCGTCAATAACAGTCGTTAGAACACAGCAGCGTGTCCAAACGAACCGCATACACGCCATTTCGGGTTCAAATGATGTTGCTGCAGCTGTAAAGTAGCATTCAAGTGCCTTCTGACGAGAAAATTCCAGTTTCGAAAATTGCATCTCTTGGTTCCAACTGTACAAGATCAGTAAAATCTGGGCTTGTGACGAAAGATGTTCCAGTTCTCAAGGACGTGAAAAGAAGCACTTTGCCAACCAAGAGTATATGTTCTAGTTTTATTTTCCAAGTGCAGCAGAATCTACAATGTCAACATGCATAACATGTACTCTCTGTTTACGCTAACATTTAAACCAAAACTTCAAATAAATAAGAGGTGGCACAGCGGGCTAGACCTGTAAATCTGTTGTAACTCCTTCTGAAAGTTGGATTGGCACAAGTTACAATCGACCTTCGCTAGATTTAAGAATATGTCATTGCTGATCTTGTTCATTCTGTATAAAGACAAACTTCACTCAATTATCTCAAATGAAGATAGACCTGTAGACCTATTACAGGTTAAAATCGCATCTGTGGCAGCACATTGTATTGAAAATCAACATCAATTCGTAGTTTGTAAATCTATATTCACCTATAGACACTTTTTCCTATCCACGCATCGTTTGTTCCATACAGTTGCATGTATTGCCAGGTCTCAATTCGTTGCAATGTGGCGCACCAAGGAAAATCGAGAGCAAAGTTAACCTGTAACAAGTTCATAGGACTTCAAGATGCCAATTCTAAATGAAAGAAAAAAAATTTTTGCCTGCGCTTGATTAATATATTATAGATCAGGAAATATATCAACATGATCATACCTCTCCAGCTAAATCCTTCATTATAACCCACTTGTCAGAGAGAGTATTGCTATTGCGCGATCGTTCCAAAAAATTTCTTGTAAACAACTTTGCTTCTTCAAGAATGACTTCCTCAGGAAACTGTAACTGAGAAGCTCCATACAGATGAAGCATACCAGTAGTTGCTTGGCCTATTTGTCCATAGAACGCGAAAAACTCTCCATCCTTCTCGAAATGACTGAAAACATCTGCCAACAATATCCAACTTAACTCGTATTTTCTGGCTAGTTACACAGTAGATTAGATATATACTGTGATAGGGATAGACATTCATGACCACGGGCTAAATTTACCAGCAGAGACATCATATCCATGGAGTCGAAGAAGGCGGAATGCCATAGCTGTGTCGTCTACGTCTTGTACAGAGGTTTCCCGTCCCCAACCTACTCCCTTGGGCGTCCAGTGTCTGCGGCTTATGCAACAAAGGATTCACTTCCTTCGTGAGAGGTATGGTGTAATATGAACCAGGTCCCTGATTTTAAGGATTTCACGTAGTCGAAGCTTGCATTTAATTACTAGAACAGAAGTTATCCAACACCTACAATAGGAGGATCATCACCATGAATAAATCTATCATCATCTTAGCATAACAAATAAATGAAGCAGATAAATTCACCTGTACACGTAATCAAGTGCATCTCTGATCTCTTGCTTAAAGTAGCGAGAGATCCCAAGACGCTCAAGCCGATCCACGACCCACAAACGTTCGAATAGGTCCACAGGGTATACATTTGGAACTGCACTAGTTTTCAAAGAAAAGGAATTTCAGCTTGCATATCTTCCGAATCCTGAAACACAAGAATTCCCTCCCTGTTCTGACCTTATGTGCCACACTAATTACTCTTGTAAGAATGACGTTGAATACAAATATACATAAAAGTCATATTAAGCTCACCTGCACTGCCAAATTTTTGTAGTATTGAGCTCAAATATTCTTGGCAACTACGATCACGGGTATGCATGAGAACGCATGCTGTTGATGCAGGCGAATTCAAAAACGACCCATTTTTGGACTTGAGTCTCAGAATCTTTGTCCAATCCACATGATGACTCAGCCCTTCTAAGGAGTGTAAGAGAGCAGTAGGAGTTTCATGCAATTTGTCGATGGATATTCTGTGCTGACATCATGGATCAGCATGGCAACAACACGCAAGACAACCAACCACGTAATATCAAGATTCTTATCTCCTGGTGCATAAGAGTGTAACAAATGCACATCTCTACTAGCAAATTTAGCCTTCACAGAGCGTTTACTATTTTGGAAGCTTGTGATCTGCAATATCTCCTTCTCCAAAATGAAAATATTCTTTTATCTATCAAAACTTCACCTTTTAAGCTTCTCCTCTTTCATTGCCAAGATTCGCTTTATAATTGGCGCATTATATGGAATTTCGATGTTTAAGCTTTGTGCTTTCTCTAAGATTGAAGGAAAGACTATCTCAAAGCCTACTGGCATGTGAGTGACATCGTCGCCCAGCTCCATTGCTTGCAATTCGCGGTGAATGAAACTTACACCTAGTCATGTGAATCAAATTTTAGAAATTAATGTTCACAAAGGCAATAAGCTGGTATATAATTTGAATTTCAACAATATTGGCTTGCTAGTACAAGTCAAGTATAGGCTAGCCTTTTTGAACGTTGGCACTGCCGACTTTCCAAGTCGACAAGGCTACAACGCACGCAAGCGTAGAACATATTCGATCGAAGGCTAGAAAAAAGTGTGGGTCTCCCCATGAGCCGTCAGGTAGCTGGTTGTGGATTATCCACTCCACGCATTTCGGAAACTGAGGCCCTTCAGAGCCTTCATCCAAAGAAGGCACGATCGCAACCCAAGCGGTATCGTAAGCAGATATTGATATATCGCCATCGCCCATCGAGCGTAACATCTTTCTTACTGTTTCAACCAGGTCCTCCAATCGTCTCCCAGTTGGCAATTCCTGGGGATTCCGATATGATTAACAAAAGATATAATCAGCTGCTGGTATTATATAGCTAGTTTAAGTCGATGAAGAATCTCATTCTTTCTAATAGAGAAACATTTCCAGCAAGGAATTACCTGAATGATTTCCGTTAAAGCTGGTTTGGTTTCTACTTCTCGGGTGCCGTCTCCATTTCGAGTGAACTCTGACAGAGTTGTGTTTCTTACTGCAAATAATATAAGAAACCAAAAAGTGGTAAAACAAACTGAGCTTTATACTCAGCCGCAGGGAAAATAGCATAATCTGGGATAGACTTGTATACTTGGAAAATTCAATCAAAAGTCTGTCTTGAAACAATATATTGGTCTCCTTGGAGATCCAACATAAGAAAAAGTCAGATATGGGCAAAGAGGCAATTTGCTTGTGGGCTCGATAACAACTGTGGATGTAGGAAGCCTGTCTGTAGCAACAGTACACTTGAACGTCCATAATAAGAATTTGTGAGTAGACCTGTTGCAGATATGCTTGATGCTGGGACTAAGATTAGTAGGCGAAATTATCTTGTCTATGGATATTTCTGTGCGAACGGATGCATGCTCCAGAACAAGAATGAACGTGATGGTTTGCTTGTGTCTCAAAGACTAATGAGGGACGTTGTAGTTGAACGAGTTGGTATTATCAGGCGGTCCGGAATAAGAATCTATTGCTCTACAACAATATAGCCAACTGTAGTGAGTGTGAGTTACGCAAGTTGGACTCCAAACAGTATCTGGCATCTCTTTCTTTTATCCCGCTTTTGGATGTTACAAGCTAAACAATCACCGTATAGCCTTTGAGGGTTTTCATCTGAAGCTCTGAAATTACTTAAAACTGAAGAATCCCACAGATTATTAACTAATTAAAAGATTGAAGATCAAGAGTACTTCACTACATAATGAATCTTCTAGTTGCCTTCCAAAATCTTAGCTTGCTCAACTATCCTAGAATTAATACTGTTCATAACAACTTGAATTGCAGACAATGTCATTATAGATAGTGAGTATGTATACCAGAATGACGATTTGTAGCTTACCCGTAAGTGGGCGCCCCTTAATCTGCATGCCCAAGTAAAGCATTGAATGTTTACAATTTGCTTGAAATGGCTGTATGCAATAGAAACCATAGCCTTTGCTTGACAGTCTCGGAACACTGAAGCACCCAGTAGAGTTTATACTACTACAACTGTTTGTGTAAATCGCCATTTCCCACACATACGGCCACTTTCTATCTGTGCAAGCGAGACCCAGAATTGGCAGATCTAAGTGCAACATAAAGGAAGATCTAGTCTTTTACTCTTTCTTTAGTTATATTTGCCCTTGGCATCCACCAGGGTTATAATTGGGTTCATTAACGAGAACTGAGAAATCCCCTAGCCTTCCCTCCCATGGTGTAGCCCTCTATAATGGGCCGGGAATCATTGTTCGAGGTCCACTAACCCAGGCACCATACGAACCCAAGACACATCAAGGTGTGATTCTCGATGTCAGCGGCTCTGTCCCAATGCTGCCAAAGCAAGAGATCTCCATACTTCTCAGGGCATTGCAAGAGGACCGGTGGTTGGTAGCTTGGACTTGCGTCATGGAGCATTCACGTAATCTTCTGGTGGCTCTGCCGCCATGTCGGGAAGGCATACTCCAACATGACAAGGCTAGTGTCGTACACAAAAGGTGCATAGTCTTAACGTGGGGTATGCCCCCATGAGCTGCCCCCTAGATGTCAGTCAAACCGTTCGGTTTGCGCCAAGACAACAAAGCTACAGAGCATAGTCAACCTTGCCCACGGTTAATGCGGCCATGACTGCACAGTATCCCATCCCAATATGAAGTAACCATTAGTCCATACACCATTCTAGTGCATAGCGCCATGGGATTTTAATAAATGTCATCTCGATTGCATGTTAAACACCTCATTGTATGAGGGGCCGACCGCCCACGAGACTATTTCTTTATTTATATTTGCCCTTGGCATCCAAAGAAATTTTGGTTTTATGCTCAAGATTTCCCCTAAAACCAAAATGCATATTTCAAGCTCTAGAGTCTAAAGCAGTCAAGTAGCAGGTTTGAAATTTGAAGCACATACGTATCTTTTTTTTAAAAGCTTTTTAGTGCTCTCGAATTATCGATAAGTACAAACATCCCAATTGTTGATTTATAGATTTATTTTACCGCTTCATTTGGGATTTGTACATTTTTTATATGGCTCAAAATCACATGGTTTTGGTTATAAATCTTAGGTTTTAAGGTTTTATCTTAACCTTTACCGATTCCATAATAGTTTTCTGGGTTTTCAATGAGGTTACTTTTAAACTTTTTTATGAGTACTCGGGATTTCCTATGTTAACATAGCATATTTGTGAAGAGCCTTAAATTCTACAAAAATGATCAACTCCTCATGGAACTAAGAATGGGATTGGACCCTATTTCAATCATTGATGGTTTCAAAGGGTGGGCCCCCTAAAGCCATTACTCACCAAAACTAGTTGTTGAAGTTTCCACTAGGACATAAGTTCAGAACTAATGGAGGAAAGAACAATTTGTTTCCTGAATACACGCTCTTAGGCATATATAAATATATCCATAAAGATTTGAGGCCGTCTTTCATAAAAAATTCATAAAGGTTGAGCGTGGACACACTGGCCATTTTAAATAACATTGGTCATCCGTTACATAAGGAAATGGGATTTCCCACTGACCTTTTCATTGGGTTATATGGCAAGATTCCCAAATGGAAAGGCCAATGGAAAATCCATTAACCACTCTTGGAAGATTTTGAGTGTATTTCCAAGAATGCTTAAATGTCACCATTATGTTTGTCTATATTTAAGCACCATCAAATAAACCTTAAAAAGGTGTAAGGTACATGTACTATAAGGTAACAAATGTACTCTATGTATTGGGAAATGGTTTTCTCAGTGACCTTTGCACCTAGTAAAACGATCATAAAATTATGGCAAGGCCATTAGGTCGAGCCATAATTGTGACCATTGAACTGGGTGTAAAGGTCACTTAAAACACTTTCCCCAAGCGTAAAAGATTGACTTGGCATTTTAGATTATGATAAAAATATTTCTATGGCCCACATATTTTGACTTTTTATGAGGTATAATGTGGTGCACCAAATTTTTTATATACACATTATGAGTTGTAAACTAATTTTGAAAAAAATTTATCACTCCAAGATTTTATAATGTCTCATATGTCGCTTTCATAGATGACAATCTACTTACATTTTTCTTTTACGATCCAATTCAATAAAATAACTCATGCACAAACATAAAACTATATTACTATCAATAGTAAATGTGGATTTCTCGAACTTTACAAAAGTGATATAAATTTTTTTCCCTAAAATAGTCTAATATTTTGTTTCTGCAATTTTCTATTGGTGGCTTTAAGCTAGGAAAGCCCCCCTACGATGAGCTCTCCCTATTGTGAGGCCTTGCTTCTTGATAAGAAGTTTCACTTTCGCCATCACTTCACTCCCAAATTTCACTCTCATAATCATGTTCAAAACCACAGTTAATCACTTGGAAGACAATTTAATCATTGTGCTAAACTTGTAGATCTTGATCACAAGGAGCAACATGAGATCTAGGCTCAATTAAGAAAGTTACGAAATCAAGAGAGTATATAGTGGGACTTTCAAGGTTGTGCCATTTATTATTTCTAATGACTTTTGCTTTTTACGACACTGAATTATGCGCTCATACGTAAACTATATGAAAGCTTAAAACATTTGAAGAAGCTAAGATCATCTCACAAACAACTTAGAAAAATAAGTCATTAGCGTTGTTGTTTTGGAGCATGGATGTGCCTTTCAATAAATTTAGCCAAAAACAAGATGCTAGGAGAAAAAAAAACATATCCAAAAGTAGACTGGATGGACTACTCTCATCTAGAAAAATTACATGCCATGAAAATTTGAATTAGAAGTAGGCCATGCTAGATTAGAGGTAGACGATGGTGCAAGAACCATTAAAAGCTCATAATTCTCAACCAAAAATAATACCTTCCTAACGTATTGCCTATGTGTCATTCTTGCCAAGCATAAACAATTATTAAATGGGTAGTAGGTACAAACATGATGCTTAATAGTCTGTATGCTGAAAATAATAACTACCTTACTTGCATATGTGTCAATCTTGCTAAGCATAAGAAATTCATAAATGGGTAGTAAGTACAAGCATGATGCTTAATAGTTTATAGGCCAAAAAGACGTCAAGTATTTGACCCTAGACCACAAAATGTCATGTGTCAAATCCCAAGCAATTACAAGAGAAGTAAAGCTAGTTCTAAGCAAGAAAAATGCAAAGCATCATGAATTCATGTGGATAGGGCCCATGACACCTAACAATGGAAATCCCCATAGCTCACATTCACAAGGAGGAAGCAAGAAGCTCTCACTTGCAAATGAGCCAAAAGATTTAAAGGTTGATGTCTCTTGCCTAGTTATAGACAATGCTCTCACTTAACTAAACATAACTGTATTGAGGGATAGTTAGTCCTTGTTAAGTGTTATTTAAACTACATTGGGCCCTTATTGGTCTATTATCCTTATTACTTACTTTGGAGGGCCTAAAGAGGGAACCGCCTTGTTATTGAGGCTAATAGCTCTTTATGGGCCTACAAAGCTTACAATGGATGTTATATTGCGCTGATAAGCACTACTATACTAAAAGTACATTACACTCCCCCTACTTAAACATTTTTGTCCTCAAGATGCTCGTTCGATGAATTTGAATGCTCCATCTAAGTAGTCATGAAGAAGATGTCATGTCCAGCAACTTGTTCTATAATTGTAGAGATCCAAGGTTTCTTTTGAGTTAAATCCATCTGATAGCTTTAGTCTGCAACTTGCTTTTTTCATTAAGGAGAAAAGATGATTGAAGAAGAGATTGATGAAACACCATATTGCTTTTTGACAACCAATCGCAATATCCTCTTTTGTCTGCTTCTTCAACATCATGAAAAATTGGATGATCTATCCAATTCCTGTAGGATCATATTTTAGCATTGCATCCGGCTGTGCTGGCCTAAAGATTTTGTCACGTTGTTGGATGGTCACTTAGTTAAGAAAAAAAAACAGTTTAAACACCGACCGGATCGATCACCTCAGCACAACATCAAGTGCAACAAGACAAGACAACATAATTGCTCTCCACAAACTGTATATTCTTGCTTAAAAGCACTCAAAGGGCTCGTAAAAGAAAGATGGCCCGATAATTCTAGAACTAAGCACCCGTGGTGCCGTCGAAATAAGAAAGCACTGTATAAGTCGATCATTGCTATTTTAACTCTCTCCCTCAATGATCAACGTCTCTCTTTAATTTAGAGTTTACTCTATTCATGGAACATACCTCCATGATAGTATTACATGTAAAGGTTTTTTATATAACCAGATCTAAGCCAAGTTTGGCTCTAAAAGTTTCAAACTTTTCTTTACTTAAAGCTTTCATAAATGCATCAGCAACTTGTAACAACGTAGAACAGTGTACAATACTTATATCTTCAGATTGTAGCTTCTCACGCACAAAGTGATATTTTACCTCAATATGTTTTGTCCTTGCATGAAAGACAGGATTTTTAGCCAATTGTATTCCACTTTGACTGTCACAAAAAATAACAGTAGGGTTTACCTACTTCATGCCAATCTCACATAACAACTTACGTAGCCAAACAGCTTCCTGGGTAGCAAAACTTAACGCTTTATATTCGGCTTCTGTAGAAGAAAGAGAAATAGTATCTTGCTTCTTACTAGACCATGAAAAACAACCGCTACCAAAATTGAAGGCATAACTTGTTGTTGACTTTCTATCATCTATACTTCCTGCCCAATCAGCGTCAACATAACCCTTCAACTTAGGTAAAACACTTTGTCTTTTGTAGATTAGGCCAAGGTTAGGAGTACCTTTCACATACCTCAAAATCCTTTTTGCAGCTTTCCAATGGTCCATAGTGGGTGATGACATGATGCGTAGCAGATAACAGGATGCGTAGTCGTAAGATATATCAAACTCCCAACTAGCTGACGAAATAGAGTAGCGTCAACATGTGCACTATCATCAATACGAGATAATTTCTTACCAGCTTCGCAAGGGATGATGGAAGGTTTGCACTCTGTCATGTGAAATCTCTCCAATACCTCGCCCATATACTTGTTTTGACATAACCTGATATCACTACCAATTTGCCATACTTCAACACCCAAGCAGTAGTGCATAAGGTCTAAATCTGTCATTTCAAACTGCTCGCATAAGTTGGCTTTGATAGAATGAGTGAGGTTCTCATCATTGTCCATGATAATGATATCATCAACATAAAGTACAATCAAGGCAATGCTATCATCATTTATAAGAACATAAAGATTTGGATCTGAATTTGTTCTTACAGACCCATGAGAAAGAAAGTAATTGTCAATGCGTCCATACCATGCGCGTGGCGCTTGCTTAAGGCCATAAAGTGCTTTGTGTAGTTTACATACCTTCTGTTCCCTCTCGATTCTCGTTTCCATGTACATCATCTTGTGGAGCATCTTCTTCTTCCGAAATTGTGGGAAGTCTTTTGATGCTTTCACCACTTGCATGGTCTTCATCTTCATACCTATGCGTCTCATCAAAGATCACATCTTTGCTAATGTGAATCTTGTTCATTACAGGATCAGAACACCTATATGCCTTCGTCCTCTCGTCATAATCGACAAAGATACACTTGATTGCTTTGGCATAAAGTTTATTTCGCTCCTCCTTTGGCACATGTACATAGGCTTTACATCCAATGACACGAAACTTGTCGATTTTTGGCTTTATTCTTGTAAATGCTTCTTCGGGAGTCACATTTGGAACCGCAACTGTAGGACTCATGTTTTGCAAGAACGTTGCTGCATTGCACGCTTTCGACCAAAGTGAATCGGTCAAGCCCATTTGCTTCATCATGGAGCGTGCACTCTCCATAATAGTCCTGTTTTTCCTTTCAGCTACACCATTACTATGCGGCGTGTGTGACTGTGTGAATTGTCTTTTGATGCGGTGTTCCTTGCAAAAGTCCTCAAAATCATCAGATTTGTATTCGCCCCCTCTATCAGATCTTAGCACTTTGATGTGTGCATCCAGTTGGTCCTGTACCAAAGTCTTGAACTCCTTGAAACGAGCAAAAGCATCAGATTTCTTCTTCAAGAAATAAATCCATGTCCTCCTAGAGTAATCATCTATGAAAGTCATAAAATAATATGCTTTCCCCAACGACATGGTCTTCATTGGACCGCACAGGTCACTGTGAATAAGTTCCAGCGGTTTCTCAGCTCTTGCAGCTCCACCTTTCTTGAATGTCTCCCTGTGATGCTTTTCCATGACGCATCCTTCACATATTGCATGATGATCATCCTGCAATGCCGGTAACCCTATTACCATCTTTAGCTTCACCATCAATCTCAAGCTCCCATAGTTCAAATGACCAAGTCTTTTGTGCCACAACTTAGATTGAGATGTTGTTGAGATAGCCAAACCATATTCTCCTGGTTTTGTAGCATCCAATTTATAAAAGCCACAGTTACTATCTCTATAACCCTTCGCCACCACTTTATGGTTGTGGTTCATATCCCTCATAAGGCAACCATCCTTGACAAATTCAACCTTAAGATGTTGATTTGCCATTACACCAACAGAAAGCAAACTCTTTTTGAGTCCAGGAACATAAAGCACATTAGGGATGTTCTTGATTTTACCATCAGGAAACTACACATGTACATTGCCCACACCCTGTATTTGGCATTCCTCCCCATTAGCTTGAGTGACCTTATACCCATCATGGATTGGTAAGAATTTCTCAAACCAATCATGTTTCCCAGTCATATGCCTTGTGGCGCCTGAATCTATGAACCATCTGGCACCATCATCAACCTGGGATGCCAATGCCGATGAGAAGACACTTGTCTCATCATCTTCTCCATCATCTTTGGCAATGTTGTCTTTTTCTGCCTTTATGTCCGCTTTCTTCTTGTAACACTCGCGTGCCCAATGACCCGGTTTGTGGCAATAGTAACATTTGCCTTTCTTCTTATTTTTCCCTTTTGATGAGGACTCTCCCTCGTCATCATCATCCTTGGATGTTTTGGAAACCCTTTTCCATCCTTTCTGCTTGCCTTTAGCAAGCAAGGCTTGATCCTCCTGTGGGGTTTGCCTTGACTTCACCACTTCGTGACGCTGCTCTTCTTGCAACATGATTCCGTGGAAGTCTTCAAAAGTAGGTAATCTCTCCCTCGAAGCAATGCCGCTCACAAACATCTGTAGCCCTTCTGAGACACTGCTCATTGTGGTATGTACCAACTCAACATCCCTGATTGGTTCTCCAATCGCCACAAGTTGATCTCTCAGCTCCTTTATCCTTGTGAAGAAAGATCCCACTGATTCACTTTCTTCCATCCTTACTGCGTTCAATCTCGACTTCAAGAACATGGCTCGAGCTGGATTGCAAGTTTAAAATTTCATTCTAAGAGCTTCCCAAGCTCCCCTAGCCATCGTGGCATCACTTATATGAGTGATCACATGGTCTTTCACTAAAAGATTGATCAAGGACAATGCTCTTTGTGCCTTTTTATCAAAGGCCCTCATGTCACCTGGAGTGGTATTTGGCCGGATTTCAATACCTGCCACGATCTCCCATAACTCTTTCTCCATCAAAATGCTCTTCATTTTGAATTTCCAGATGTTGTAGTTAGAAGCCCCATCAAGTTTGCTTGCATCGCCCAAAATTGCCTCATTGATATTTGTCATCTCCAAACTGCTTGAAACTTCACCTGTAGGCTATAAAGTGTATGCCGAAGCCAACCGTGATGTCAGAAGTCCAGAATAATGACCTGTAATTTTTGGCTTACTAGGCCACCCGCCGCTCTTTCGCCAAATTGCAAGCCAAACTGGCGTCACTTTCTGAAATGCCTCTCGTCACCAACTCCCAGCTACCTGCTCAATGGAATGGTGAAATCACTTCTGGTGCGCTTCGAACACTTTCTCCACGGCAATCACTATGTTTTGGTGTACCGTACTTGCAGGTACAGTCAAAGTGCCCTTCGTTTAGAGGCTATAGCCTTTCGTTTGGCCAAAATAGGTTAAAGGAGGTGAAAATAAGGGCAACTTGGGTTTTTGAATTGTTTCTTCAGTGTGAAGAAACTTCAGCCTTCAAAAACTTGGGACCCAACAACAAATTGAATATTTTTAATGAAGTTGCAATGCACTTTGCACTTCAGACCCCTTCAGGCTTTTTCACATGCATCCCAACAGTGGCCCTTGATCCTGCAGCCTATATTCCTCCATTTTCCATCATAGATCTTCAATAGACATGATCCAATGGTCGAGGTTCCTTCAACATGCTGAAATGGATTCCTTGCAAGTGCTAGACCCCTCCAAACGCTATGGTAGTTGCGCGACTGGGTGCGCGCGAGGTCTGCCTGCCTCTTTCGCTCTCCAAGCTCCCATGGCTATGGCCTCCTCACGATTTTTCTGGCTGCTAATCACGATCCAGCTCTCTATCTGATCCACGGCCTTCCACAGCCTCTTGTAGCTTAGGTCGCACTGCCAAAACGCCCTATTTCAGCCATTGACAGCTTCCAAAAGCATTGCATGGTGCAAGAGATTTCAAGAGTTTTGATTTGAAACCCTTGCTGTGAGAAAGCTTCAAAAGCAAACTACTCTTCCCATGCATCATGGCTGACCATGGCCTTTTAGCCACTCCTTGGCAGCACTAGGGCACCCTCCCTCATGCACTTACAGTGCCTGAAATGATCTCCTACAACCAAAGATCCACAGTTTAATGCATGTAAACCCTAGTCATGAAAGAAGAAAAACTTCTTGAGCTATGCTCAGGTTTTTCTTTGAGCCACTTTTTGCAGCCTTCTACTGCACTTAGGTCGCCCTACAATCAGCCATCACCTGTTTCAAACAGATCTTCAATTGGCTTCAAATTGAATCCACACTAGGCAGCCTTTCTACAGAGTTCTTTGCTTCCATTTAGCTTCTTACAGTTTTGAGCTATCCCACGAATCTCCACACACTCGGTTTTGTGCTTCCTAGCCAACAAACCATCGTGAATCCGCAACTCTCTGTTCTTGTCCGATGATTCAAGCCACCAGGGGCTCTAATACCAAGTTAAGGAAAAAAAAAAACAGTTTAAACACCCAACCGGATCGATCACCTCAGCACAACATCAAGTGCAACAAAACAAGACAACATAATTGCTCTCCACAAACTGTATATTCAACTAACTTACAAGTACAAAGATAAAGTTGCTTAAAAGCACTCAAAGGGCTCATAAAAGAAAGACGGCCCGATAATTCTAGAACTAAGCACTCGTGGTGCCGTCGAAATAAGAAAGCACTGTATAAGTCAATCATTGCTATTTTAACTCACTTTGTTGTTCATCAATCCAAGTGCTTCGATGATAACCATAAATCTTGCATTTGACTCTGTTAAGACCCCACATGAAAGAATTATTGTCATGATCAATTTCCAATACAAGGACTAATATGCTTTTATTGATCATCTCTGGAAATAAAAAATGATATTCTGAATGGACATTCATTTCCATGAATGTCGAGTGAATGAGATGCTTGCAAAGAGTGATGATATCTCTTTCACTCAAAGCCTCTATGAAAAATCTTTCGTGGATTACATCGTCATATTCAAAAATATTGATATCTCCAATGTTTTGGACTACAAATTGGAGACTTTGATTTAATGGATCTTTGATTGTTTGTCCCATCTCGTAGCTAGGACAATTTCCATCCTTGTACATTATTAGTTTCATCACATTCCATTGTGCACTCTATACTTAATGTGAAATATTCATATAGATCAGTTTTGTCCTTGTCTATTAGTTCCATTTTGTAAGAAGTCTTGGACAAGTCTTATGGTTGAACGTGATGCAACAGTTCCTGTGATCTCAAGGAAGACAGGATCCTTGAGTGATTTGTCACATTGATAACTTCATTGCCTGAACTAGCCTTTATATTGCTCAATTGAAGATCAATATTGAAAACAAAAATATTTGTCCTCGTAATTCTCCGCATCATCTTCATTATTCTTGACTGATTTAGTTGAAAAAGTATGCCTACTTTTGAAAAGTCTATGGCTTGAAACAAGCCCCAAGGGCTTGGTATGGGAGGCTGAACTCTTATCTTCTTTCTATTGGATTCAAGCTTAGCTCATATGTGTTGGAATTCGATGCTCAGCCTCAAATCCATTCAATAATGAGCATCCTGAAAAACCCAGAATAGAAGGCTCAAATTTCCATTCAAAGGATAAAAAAAAATTCAGGATCAAAGTGTTCAGAAATTTGTATTTTTTTCAAGTTAGTATTTTTCGATTCAGTGTATATTTTTCAATATTGTCGGTCTAAATCCAAACCAACAACTTTACGTTGACAGTCCGCCCACTTTGTACATGCATTAACCGTAATGAGGCGGTTGTAATAACTGCACTAGAAGGTAGTTCTAGATATTTTGTAAGATATTATCCTAGAATCTTCATCAGAAAACTTCTTCTGATTTTTTGAGTTTTTGTAACAAGAGTTATCACTCTCAACACCTGTAAGTTGAAGTTATCACTTCAAGCCATTGTACTCACTGTTTGATATTAATCAGAGTGCGATTTTTAGTCCTACTACTGTATCGATTCTTTGTGCATTTGTGAATCTTTCAATTTGAACATTCTGCTGCTAATTGTGGCGCTTCCGATCCATGCACCAAGCTCGCTCCCAGCTTCTGCTCAATCCCATTGTACTAGCAAGCGCGCAGCCAACAATATTTCAAAATCGTTGCTACTACCGAAGATCTCGCTCAACCAAAATGGATCAATCTTCTCTATGCGGGAGACTCGATGGAGGGAACTATCATCTCTGGAAGTTCAACATGAAGGTCATGTTATTAGCCAAAGAAACGATGGGACGTTGTTGATAGCACATAAGTCAAGCTAGAAGGTGATGCAACCATTATCACCAAATGGAGACTGAGAGGTGGCAAGGCATTTGCCATGATTACTCTCAATATCAAGGATACACAGATAATTCACATATGTAATGCTCAGACAGCCAAGGATGCATGGACATCTTAGCAACCCTGCATGATATCAAGAATGTTACTTCCAAGTTACACTTGAGGAAGAAATTCTTCAAGTTGGAGATGTATGAAGTACAAAGGGTTACAAGTCATATCAACACTTTTAAAAATCTTATGGAGCAAATGGCTGCAATTGGCTCAGTCATTGAAGATTTTGATTTTGTTATGACTCTACTATCTAGTCTTCTTGAAGCCTATGAAAATTGGGTCATGATAATTTTGACCCAGGAGAAAATTATTCTATGAAGGGCAATTTCGATGCTTCTACAAGAGGAAATAAAAAAATCTGCATCCTCCTCAGGCTCAGGGATGGATCCTCATGCTCTATATTCCAAAAATCATAAGTTCAAATCCAAAAAGAAGAGCAACATGCAGTCAGGATCGAATTTTGACTCAGGCTCGAATTCTGGCTCTGGGTCAAATTCTGGATCAAGGACGAATTCAAACGCTTCATTTTTCCAACCAAAGCAAAAATTATTCTACAAATAGTGCAAGAGAACTGGACATGAGATCAAGGACTACGGAACTTTGAAATTGAACAATGAAAAGAAGAAGCAGTTCCAAGAACAAGCAAATTCAACATCAACCAGTTTTTCGATATAGCAGCAAGAGGAAGATGAAGCAGCCTTCATGACCAAGGATGGAGAACAACAGGATATCGATTCTTGGTATCTCGATTCTGGAGCAACTCAACACATGACACACCATCCAGACTAGTTCAAAGATTATAAATCTTTCACTCACTCTCGAGTTGTGCAACTCTAAGACAACTCATCACATTTGATTCAAGGTGAAGGAACAGTCAGAATCAAATTTCAAAAGGGTGAAGTCAAGTTGTTGTCCAACGTTCTCCACGTCCCAAATCTGACCAATCTGCTCTCAATTAGCAAAATCACTGATTCAGGTTGGAGGGTCAAATTTGATGCAAACGGCTGCACCATCCTTGACAAAACTCGAAAAGTTCTAGCTTTAAGAAGAAGAAGTGGAAACCTCTACAAACTCAACCACTGTTATTCTTCCAATAGTCAAGCTCTTCACACTTCTACTTCTGAATCATCTGATATGCTTGGCATTTTAGATTAGGCCATTTGAATTTTAGTAGTATTCAACAAATGTTGACTCCGAAACTAGTACAAGGTCTACCTTCTGTTAGCAAGCCAACTTCTCCATGTGAAAGCTGTATAATCAGCAAGCATGCAAGAAGTTCGTTCTTTCAGATTCGGTTCATACTTCCAAAGGCCTGTTCGATCTTATACATAGCGACATATGTGCCCCGATGCAGACTGCTTCCAAAGGGGGAGCTCTATACCTCCTAACCTTCATCGATGACTTCTCTAGAAGGATCGCAATCTACTTTCTAAAGAACAAATTAGAGGCATTCAAGTTCTTCACGTAGTTCAAGGCGTTTGCTAAAAATCAAACTCAGAGGAAGATTAAAGCTCTACGCACAGATGGAGGAGGAAATTTAAAGAGTTCTGCAAGGCCAACGAAATACATCAACAATTCACAACAAGCTGTTCACCTTGGTCCAATGGTGTAGTTGAACGGAAGAATCGGACACTAATTGAAAGTGCCATTAGCATGCTGGCCCATGCCTCTCTTTTGAAAAAAAATTGGGCAGAAGTTGTTGCTACAGGCGCCTACCTACAAAAACCGATCCATCACCAAAGCCTTGAATGGCAAGACACGTTATGAGGCGTGGACATGATCGAAACCATCACTCAAGAACATTAGAGTGTTTGGTTGCATCGCTTACGCTCAGATCCCTGAAGATCTTAGGAAGAAGCTAGATGACAAAAACATAAAATCGATTTTTGTTGGCTACTCCCCAGATCACAAGGCATACAAGCTCTACAATTTGGAAACATAAAAATCATTCACGAGCAAAGATGTCATCTTTGTGAAAAATCGATTTATCAACCAAAAGGAAAAAGCTCAAGAGACTTTCGATCCAGATATCAAAAAAATTTCTGATACAAGTATCAAAAAAGATTCCAGGAGTGAAAAGCAGAAATTCGATACAACTCAGAAAATGAGATAGAATCTCAACAGGACGAATTACATCAGGGGGGCAAGACTCAACGAAGAAGATCAAATCGACCAAGACAACCTCCATCCAGATTTATGGACGATGCAGCCTACTACTTCGTGTAGGAACTAAACACAATATCGGAGGTGATGTCTACACCTGATGCTGATCAATGGAAAGCAGCGAGGAACACTGAATTTGATTCTCTAATAGAAAACCAAACGTGGACAGTCAGCTGCCAAAGGGAAGCAATTTGATTCCATGCAAATGGGTATTCAAGACGAAGTACGATGTTGATGGAAGGCTCAATCGATATAAAACCAGGCTGGTTGCCAAAGGCTATTTCCAAATTCTAGATCTGGATTACATTCAGCCCAGTTGTCAAGCATGCTTTGATCCGTCTGTTACTCTCTTTGACAGCTGCAGCAGATCTCGAAGTCCATCAGATGGATGTCATGCCCATGATTGGTCTTGGGTAGCATGTCCATACTAGGGATCAGTAGACCAATAACCCATAAGTTAATTGTGACTATAAGGGAATTGAGGCCCTTATGTGTATAAGGTCATAATTAATGGTTGTAGGCCTAAAACTCATGATGGTGGATTTGTATGGGTCTATCAGTGACTCATTGGAGAACTGGATGATGCGGCCCAGATAGGTTGCAGAGGTATCCAGTGAGGTGTCACAATGCGCTACTAGTGGTGCATGGGCCTTGGAGGGTATAAGTATAGCTATTGGGCTCTCGCTAGTGTATCCTTGATTGTGAGACTGGTAGCCGTATGATGTTGGTGTAATGCCTCTCTCCTCAGTGAAATTGATCCATAGCTTGGGGGCTAGATCCCTTTGATCTAGGATTGCTTGGGTTGGTTTATCCACCATATGTTTCCCTTGTGTTGCTTGTTATTGGCGTGCTTAGAATAGGATTCTTGGTTTAGGACTTTATATATGTTAGTCGTTGACTATCGTAATTTTTGCAGTTGAATTGAATGACTTAAGAAAATTGAGTAAATTAGATTTCGATGCATCGTCAAGGTTATTCAGCATATTTTTGCTTATAATCCATTTGCAAAATTCATTGGTATAATTTTAGTAAGCAAATGAGTTTGTTAAAAACTATGTTTTTTTGGGACATTATTTTGTTACGAATAATTATACCCACAATGATGTTAACTAAACAATTTTTTTTTTAAATTTTCAGTTTTTTTTTTTAAATGGATAAGGATGAAATTCTTGTGGGGGGGAGGGCAAACGAAAATTTGCCCTGCATCACCCGATAGTGATGGCCCTCCTGGGACTATCTTTGGCAAGGTTGTGTAGGAACTTGTCAAAGCAATAAAATGGGAACCATCCAAATGCAAAATCGTTTTTAGTCAATTGTAAGCCATTAATTCAACACAGTTGGGATTTTAACTGAAAAAAAATTTCGACAATAAAAACACCCCGAAGTTGTCGATGACTAGGTAAACCGTTAATCAAGCTATTTTAGCTTTCATAACATCCCAGGGGAAAAGCGGTTATTGTCAGTTTTGATGTTTCTTCAGGGCAAGGCCTCCTCGTGGTGGAGGGAACTACCCGTGAAACCGGTGACGTAGGCTGAATTTCGGAATTCCATAAGGCTTTCATCACAATAAACGATTCTAAGTTATTTATTCGCTTTATTAGCTACAAAATGGGCAACCAATAACTAGACATCTATGTCCAAAAGTTCTTGGATTTTTTGGCCAAGGTGTCGCTTTGCGAAAAGAGCACGCATGGCCAAACGGTCTTGAAGCCTAAGATGGAAAACACTAACAATAGTAAAAAAACAGTTTTACTTATAAGCTTGAAGCTAAGGCATACCAACTCGTTCAGAGGCAAAAGGACAAGAGAAGCCGGTAAAAATAATAAGATTATTTTCACTCATTCTTAGTGAGTTGGAATTGATACTCTGAAGTTGGAATGTGAAATTCCCGAGAACTTCAATGGTACCGGGGTTGTTGGTCTCAAACAATTTATAAATCGAGATTTTTAGACAATTTTGATCAAGAAGTGGAGGGCGATGAGAAATAGCCATATAGTGAGGTGTTGGAGAGAGAGAGAGAGAGAGAGAGAGAGAGAGAGAGAGAGAGAGAGAGAGAGAGAGAGAGAGAGAGAGAGAGAGAGAGAGAGAGAGAGAGAGAGAGAGAGAGAGAGAGAGAGATTAACGACACATAGCTCCTCTTGCCAAAGCAAGACCAAACCTTTTGAAACCTTTATTCATAACACAACAAGGTAAAACATAGCTGAAAGCATACAATACTTTAAAAAAAAGCACTGTAAAGTGAAACAAACTTTAAGACGTCCTGCCACCATCCCACCACACCAAACTGCACAAGTTAGCACAGTGAGGAAGACAAGTGTCAATGTTGAACATTAGTCGTTATCCATGTCCAAAATAAGTTTAGCAGCTTAACAACTTGAAATATTTGATGTAAAAATGTAGTCCAATCATCCCTATGTAAACATGATTACTAGCGATAGATCTTCCCATATTATTACTAAGGGCATTCCGCCATTCTAATCAGTTTTATGGTACTAGTCCGTATCAATTTATAGAATTAAAACATATGTATTTGAAAAAATAATTGTGCTAAATGGATTGCAAATCACAAGCGAGACATAGCATGGATCAATACTCAAGTATGGGGCCAATCCATACCAATACCTGAACCCATAATAGGCCTAGTACCATTTTTGAAACCCTTGAGCATATCCATGCTTTACAAGGGTACGCTAGCTACCACCCTCTTTTATTAATTTTTTAGTATCAATCGTGTCTTTAAGAAACAAATCAACAATACCTGTGCATAGTTGTTTTTTTTTGCCAAGTATATTACCCTAACACTTGCAAAAGGATTGGGGCAAATCCATGCCATACCAATCCCTACTAGTGTAGCATTCCCCTGTACAAATCCATGTACACTAGGGGTGCCTAGATTATCTGTACTTGTGCTATTATTTATAGCCTTTAAACATGGGAAGAGTAACTTGCAAATTTATCATAAGTGTAGCCATAGTTAACTAAGCATGCTTTTCATTTGAATAATGGAAAAACTGAATGATGTAGTTTGTTTAACCCGACCCTAAACCCTAAACATCTTCTTTAACTTACCACCATTCATATTCATAGTGTAAACACTATTACCGCATTGCATATCAGTGAGCAAATTGAAGTATTGTAGTACTAATCTGAATAGTTGTCGCATACAAATCCTGTGAGGAAGTCCTGTTTATTTATGAAAGACATTTTCCTTGAAGAGTGCTAGTAAGCGTATTCGAGTCTAATCTATGCCATAGCAGTGATAGTATAAAAAGCAATGCCAGTCAGTATGTATTTATCTATAAAACGCATGAGTTTGCATCTGGTAAAGAGCATACAACCACCCATCATTTTTAGTCTATTTATCAAAGCACATACCTGTATGAGAGAGTGAACAGAATTTGAAAATGGAATCGAGGTGTAATGCTGCAATATAGAGGTCACTATGAAGCAAGAGACATATGGCTTCGTATATTAAAGCATGCACTTATCATAATCCATGCATCAAAAGATGGTCCAAACAACTTTCGATAAACAGTAGATCGTTACCTCTCAGCGAAGAATCAAAAGTCATGTTGAAGAGACAGATCCCTACATCTTTCAAACGTGTTATCATTGTTTTAAAAAGGTGTTATCATCGTTGTCTTTCTAGCAATGAAGGTGCAAAACCATTGCTCAAAAGTGAATCCATTCAAACAAGTATGCTATAACAGATGTGGTCCTTTTTCCAACGAGTTTCTTTGCGATTTATGCTCATATCCAACTTGTTGATTTTCACACGTGTGGATTGTCCACTACATGTACTTGTGATCTCCTAAGGTGTGTAGATGCACCAAGATCAAGACTAGATTGAGATTCAAGATCAATCTTGAATCCTATGGCAAAAACACACTACTACATGCATTCAATCACTTCCAACTCTCACTCACACGTGTGGGAAGTATTCAAGAAATAATCTAAGTAAAAACAAGCTGCTCTCCTCGGGTAGAGAGAGAAAATGCATCAAGAGCTCTCGGGTAGAGAGAGAAAGCTAGAAATCCAATAACTCACAAAATCCATGAAATCACCAAATCAATTGATTTCAAAATGAGGAGTACAATGATACTAGTAGGTCCACGAGCTACCACTATGCTTAACTATGATTGGACCACATTTTGTCACCTCTTGATCCTATTGGATCATTGACCTATGCACCTCTTAATTCTATTGGACTATATTCAAGCACACCTCAATTTCTTATTGGACCTCACAAGGTTCCACCTCTATATCCTATTGGACCTCTTGGAATTCATCAAACAAAAACTTTACACTTGTCTACACTCTAATTAGCAAGTGTTTAGCCTCTTACTCTATTTTGGCTCAATAGTGGCATTACAAGTGGAAATGCATAATTTGCCATCTATGCCAAATTTATTCCTATCAACATCCTACACCTAGATGCTTGATGTAAAAAACATAAGACCCCTATATCTAACATAGATAATCTTTTTCAATTCTTCACACTCCTCCTAAAAGATTATCTATGAAGATTTGAGCATTGATCTTGATATAACTCCAAGATTAGATCTATGCTTGATGAAAGCACTTTTGCTCAAAGGCTTGGTGAGTAGATCGGCAATACAAGTGGACGAGTTGACATGCTCCAAATAGATTTCTCCTCCAATAAGCTTTTCTCTCACAAAATGGTGTGCCACTTCTATGTGCTTGCTTCTTACATAAAATATGGGATTATTGGCAAGAGCTTGGGCCGAGATGTTATCACACTTGATCATTGGTAGATCATCCTCCTTGATGCACTTTAGTTCCAGTAATAACCTCTTGATCCAAAGCACTTCTTTGGTAGTTGTAGTGAGTGCTTTGTACTCGGCCTCACATGAAGAGAGAGATATAGTATCTTGCTATTTGGAAAGCCAAGATATTAGATTGCCTCCAAGAAAGATAGTGTATGCACTAATAGACTTTCGATCCATTTTGTCACTTGCAAAGTCCGGATCCGAGTAGCCAATAATGGATAGATCTTCACTTTTATAGAGTAGACCATAATCACAAGATGAAGATACATATCTTAAAATCTTCTTGGCCATCTTCCAATGATGGATCTTAGGTTCTTGCATGAATTGACTCAATTTGTGCACACAAAAACTAAGATCGGGCCTAGTAATGGTAAGCCAAATCAAGGAGCCTACAAGACTCCTAAAAATTGTGATGTCCTCAAAGGATCTTTCATCATCTTTATTAGGATCTTTTACAATTTGCTCCATTGGAGTATCTATGCTCTTAGAATTTTCCATATGGAATTTTTTCAACATAGAGTGAGCATATCTATATTGGCATATAAAGACATGATTTTCATAAAAATCAATTTCTAGGCCTAGGATGTAATGTATCTCTCCTAGATCTTTCATTTTAAACTCACATCCAAGTGCTAGCTTGGTTTCATCAACTAGCTTGATACAACTTCCACAAAGAATAATGTCATCAACATAAATTAGAAGAATGACAATATTGCTATCAACAAACTTTAGATACATGGAAGGATCATAGTCACTAAGAGTAAATCCTAGTGAAATAAGGAAAGAGTTAAGTCTTGAATACCATGATCTTGGTGCTTGCTTGAGTCCATAAAGACTTTTGAAGAGCAAGCACACTTTGGACTCATCCTTGATGAATCCTTGAGGTTGTTCCATATAGATCTCCTCCTCAAGATAACCATTTAGAAAAGCATTGGATACATCTAATTGGAACACCTTCCACTTGAAAAAACAAGCAAGAGAAATAAGAATTCTTATTGTCACCATCTTTGCAACGGGTGCAAAGGTCTCCTCATAATCAAGACCATGGATTTGAGCAAATCCTTTGGCACATAATCTTGCTTTATGCTTGTTGATGGTGCCATCATGATTGAACTTGATCCGAAATACCCACTTGCAACCAATCACATGCTTGTTGGAAGGAGGATCCACAAGCTCCCAAGTATTGTTGGTGATCAATGCATCATACTCTTGCTTCATGGCATCATACCACTCCTTGGTATTGAGTGCCTCTTGTACATTCTTTGGCTCTTCATGAGAGACATAAAAAACATAAGTAGTGGAATCAAGATCCACTTGTTTGCCTTTGTCAACATATGAGAGCCTCTTAGGCTCGGATCTATCTCTCATGGATCTTCTTGATGAAAAAATCCGAGGAGAGTCTTCTTCAAATCTCGACCCCATCACATCATGATTGTCTTCAAAATCAATAATTGATGATGCATCCATAGATTTCTTGATCTCGGCCTCTTCAAATGATGAGTGTTGATCTTCATGAAAGACAACATCTCTACTTTCAATAACTTGAGAAGTAGAGAGTATAAAGACTCTATAGGCCTTCTTGGTGGATGAGTATCCAACCATGATCCCTTTGCATGCACTAGGATCTTCCTTCTTCCTTGTTTCCAAGGGAATATGGACAAAGCATAAGCATCCAAAAACTCTAAGGTGATCAACCTTAGGCTTCTTCAAAAATAAGATTTCATATAGTGACTTTCCTCCAAGAGCTATATGTGGGAGCCTATTGCAAAGATAATTTGCACAATTAATGGCTTCTCCCCAAAAATATTTGGGCAAAGATGCCTCAATTCTCATAGATTTTGCACATTCACATAGAGATCTATTCTTTCTCTCGGCCACTCCATTTTGAGATGGAGAGTAGGCACAAGAAAACTCTCTTTTAATGCCTTCAAGCTCACAAAAAACTTGAAATTTATTGGAGATATATTCACCACCTCCATCACTTCTAAGAGCTTTAATCTTGAATGAGAATTGCTTCTCTACATAAGCTTTGAAAATAAGGAAATGATCAAACACCATAAATTTTGAAGCAAGAAGATATATCCAAGTGAATCTTGTGTAATCATCAATGAAAGTAACAAAACAAGTGGCTCCTCCCTGTTAAAAATTCACAATTCTAGCTTGACTAGTTTTGGTCATATGACTTGTAAATAGTTAGATGGTCATGATGTGGCTTGTCACACGTGCCAAATAGCATAGGATTCCATTCATAAGGATGTTCTCAAGTATACCTAAGTGTTAGAACCTTTGGAATGAGTCCAAATTATGCTTAGATACAAGGGAGAAAAAATAGGAGCTATTTTTGGTAATTTTTGCATTGTTGAGGGATCTCCAAGATTCCAACCCTAACTTAGTAGGGATGAAAGATCCACCAAAATTAGCATTAGGGATAGGTTTAGGGCTACTCATACCTGCCCAAAACCGTGATGGATCATGTATATATAGGTGATGATATCTCACCAAAATCAATCAAGCAATTTTATGTTTTTTCTCTCATAATGGTGCAATTGCTCTCTATGTTCATAATTGTTTGAGTACTTGTGATTACTAATGATTATAGGATTGAATGTAGGTCTGGTGTACAGTACTCAGACTGTGGGAGGCCGTACTTTCACACGTGTGAAGCCTTCTTCAAGGATTTGGGCCATTTAGTGAGGTTCAAGCATAGATTTTTGATGGATTTTGATGGTTCAACTTGTGCTAATCTTATGAAATCATAATCTATTGTTTCCCTCATCATTTCAAGTGTTTTAGGATCCTTATTTGCTGTAATTTTTACATGGTATCAGAGCCTAAAGGCTGAAATGAGCTAAATCCTTGGTTTTCATTCAATTTGATCACAATTTTTGATCTAAATCTTGTGTAGATTGGATCTTAGCATCTAGTATTGATTCTAGAACTCAAAGTGAGTCAAATACATTGGAGATTGGTGTTGTGTGACTTCATTTGCAGGTGTTTAGGTGTCTAAAACCAGAGGCAAAGTTGAATTCAATTCACATTACCAAGATAGCAAGTTTTGCTTGCTCCAAGCATTGATTTCTAAGCGAGTTTTGGAGGTGATTTCATAGAGGAGGCTTTCTAGCATTCAAGGAGAGGGAAGATCAGAGTTTTGGGGACTCTTCAAGGCTGTTCTAAGGTGTAGTAGGCACCTCCTAAAGTGATTTAGGTTCAGTCCAACCATTGCTTGACTTATGCACCAAATTAGATCAATTTTTCATCAATTTTGATCATTTTTTGCTTGTGATTGGATAGTAGATTGTGTTGCATCCTCATTAAGTTCCATTTAGATCTTTTACAAGTGATTTTGGAAGTATATTAGGTTGCTGAAATTCACTCTTGATCAGATCATTTGGAAGCTTTAATGTTCTTTATAGAAAGAGGGGCAATTCTACTAGTATTGTCTACTTCAATCAAGCAAGTGCATTGTTTCTAGTATTCTATGATTTGATTTTGTTAGAGATCATTCTTAGATCTTTATAGGAAGTCTATTACTGATCTTTTCAGGTCCCTAAGAAGTGGGATAAGGTAGACCTTCAATCAAATCAATAGAAGTAACCTTCATTTGTGTCAAGTCCTTGACTAGGAGACTAGATGGCATCTATAAATGCATATCTTTTGGATACTAATGAAAGGCTCAACAAAACTAACTATTCCATATGGAAAGTTAGAATGGAATCTATCATGATCATGCAAGATCTGATGGAAATTGTAAATGGTAAGGAGGGTGAACCTATTCATCCTCAAGAAAAAGCCAAATACATCAAGAGGTGCAATGTTGCACTACGTTGCATAAAAATGAATGTTGCAAATGAACTCTTAAGAGAGGTAGGAGATTGCACTTCAGCTCAAGATGCTTGGGAGACTTTGCAAAAGGTCTATGAATCCAAGAACCAAACTAGAATGTTAGCTTTGAAGAATCAAATCTATAGAAGCTATCAAAAGAAAGGAGAGAGTGCACATACTTTTGTCCTAAGAGTAAAGGAATTGAACAAAGAGCTAGCCTTTATAGGTGACCCTATCAAGGATGAAGAGCTTGTTCAACTCATATTGAATGGACTAAGCTTTGAATTTGACAATTTGGTTCAGGGATATGCAATTATGGGTAAGCTACCCATACTTGAAGAACTCCAAGGCACGCTCATGGCCGAGGAATCAAGAAGGAGCCAAATGCAAGAGAGGATGGATAGGCTTTCCATCCAAAGTGGAGATGACCAAGCTCTCTTCACCAAAGGAAAAGGCAAGTCCAAAGGCAAAGGATCAACATTCAAGAAGTCTACAAAGCTTGAGGATCAAGAAGGACCCCCAAAGGCATCTCCATCAACCACCAAAGTCAAGAAGGACAAATCAAACGTGAAGTGCTACTATTGTAGCAAGATGGGGCATTATGCCTCGGAATGCTTCAAGAGGAAGCAAGATCAAAGCCAAGCCAACATGAGCAAAGAGGAGGAGGAGGAGAGTTCACATGAGGACTCTCTCATGATGTCCATATTTTCTTCAACAAGCTTCAAAGGAGAAGATCCTTGGTGGATTGACTCGGGTGCTAGTTCACACATGACTAGTAAAAGGGAGTTTTTCTCTTCTCTCTTATCTTATGATGGACCTATAAAGTCTATCTATACAGCAAATGATGAAGCTTGTAAGATTGAAGGAGTTGGTAGCATTCCCCTTTGCTTAGGATCTTCCAAAAAGATCAACATAGAAGGTGTTTTGTACATTCCTACAATAACAAAGAATCTACTAAGTGTTGGCCAAATGGTAGACAATGGTTTCAATGTTGACTTTGCTTCAAATGAATGTTTCATCAAGAAGAAGGGTAAGATAGTGGCTAAGGGCACTAGAATTGGCAAACTTTATAAGCTGGATGCATTTGTGGATACTAATGTTGTCATGTTGGCCGAGAAGAGCAAGATATCTACCTTTACTTTATGGCACAAAAGACTTGGACATGTCAACTCGGGTTCCATGGAGGCTATGATCAAGGAGGAGTATGCTTTAGGCCTACCAAGGTCTATTGGGAAGGAAGACAAGGTTTGTGAAGCTTGTGCCTTATCCAAGGCACATAAGAAGGTGTTTCCTAACTCCATCACAAAGTCATCTCATCCTCTTGAACTCATACACTCGGATGTGCACATTGCTAGCACCAAATCTAATGGAGGTTCATCCATGTTTTTAACCTTCATTGATGACTACTCACGATATTGTTGGGTGTTCTTACTTTCCTTCAAGTCTCAAGTATTTGATACTTTTGTAAAGTTCAAGTTGTTTGTGGAAAAGCATCATAATCATAGCATCAAGATTCTTAGAAGTGACAATGGTGGAGAATTCATCTCCAATGAGTTCAAGGCCTTTTGTGAGGAGGAAGGGATCAAGAAAGAGACTTCTTGTCCTTACACTCCTCAACAAAATGGAGTTGCTGAAAGAAGGAATAGAACATTATGTGAATGTTCTAAGGCTTTAAGATTAGATGCTTGTTTGCCCAAATCCTTTTGGGGTGAGTCTCTTGTATGTGCAAACTACTTGATGAATAGGGTGTCTTGCAAAGCAATTGAAGGCAAAACTCCTTATGAGATGTTGTATGGAAAGAAACCCAATCTTAATCACTTGAAAGTTTTTGGGTGTATATGTTATGTGCATGTGCCATTGGAAACAAGAACCAAGGAGGATCCATCTTCCACAAGAGGGATCATGCTTGGATATGCAAGCTCAAGCAAGGGCTACAAAGTCTATCTCCCATCCTTGAACAAATTTGTTGTTTCAAGGGATGTCATCTTTGATGAACATCATATGCATATGCTTGAAGAAGGCTCAAGTGCTCCAACAATCAAGAAGAAGATGGCCGAGGAGCAAGATCTTGGTTTTGAGGAGGAGCTCATGGAGGAGCAAGCACCAAACCTACCTATCACACCAAGGAGATCTTCAAGGGCAAAAGTGGAGCCATCAAGGCTCACATATCAAGGCAAAGGACAGCAAGTTGAGGGTATCTCATCCACTTCTTATGCTTTATCTAGTTTTGAAGAACCGTCTAATGTTGAAGATGCATTGAACTCCAAAGAATGGTATAAAGCTATGTTGGATGAGTATGATGCCTTGATTGAGAATGAAACTTGGTTGCTTGTTGAGAGACCTCAAAGGAATGTAATAGGATGCAAGTGGGTCTTCAAGCTTAAGTTGAATGCAAATGGGAGTGTTAACAAACATAAAGCAAGATTAGTTGCAAAAGGTTATGCTCAAGAGAGAGGGATAGACTATGAGGAAACTTTTGCACTCGTGGCCAAGATGGTCACAATAAGACTAATCATTGCACTTGCATCACATTTTGGATGGATTCTATGTCAAATGGATGTCTCTAATTCTTTCTTGAATGGTTTTTTGGAAGAAGATATCTATATGGAGCAGCCACAAGGGTTCATCAAGCATGGAATGGAGAACAAAGTATGCCATCTCCAAAGAAGCATCTATGGCTTGAAGCAAGCCTCGAGATCTTGGAATTCAAGACTACATTGCTATCTTATTTCACTTTCTTTTGTTCAAAGTGAATATGATCCTACTCTTTACATTAAGTTTGATGATGTTGGTATTGTACTTTTACTCATTTATGTAGATGACATCATCATTAGTGGAAATAGTGTTGATGGTATTGAAAAAATCAAGATAGATCTATCCTTAGAGTTCAAGATGGTAGATCTAGGATGTCTTCACTTCATCTTAGGCATAAAAGTACTTAGAGGGTCTGATTTTATCTTTATAAGTCAAGTAAACTATGCTCAAAGTCTTTTGAAGAAGTTTAAGATGGAAGTATGCAAAAGTGTTGACACACCAATGGAGCAAGATGTAAAAGTGCCAAATGAAGATGATGAAAGATCCTTCATGGACATCACTTTGTTTAGGCAACTTATAGGTTTCTTAATGTGGATCACTATAACTAGACCAGATCTTAGCTTTAGTGTATGTAGGTTGAGCCAATCCATGCAAAAGCCATTGAATATCCATTGGAAAAAGGCTAAGAGGATTCTAAGATACATCTCGGGTACATTGGATTTTGGGATTCTATATAGAGTAGATGTGATTAACCTTCATGCATTTAGTGATTCAGATTTTGCAGGGGACAAGAGGGATAGGAAATCAACAAGTGACTATTCAACTTTCATAGGAGAAGGTGTGGTTTCATGGCTTTCAAAAAAGCAAGAAACTATATCTCTATCTTCAACCGAGGCCGAGTACAAAGCTTTGACAACCACTACAAAGGAGGTACTTTGGATCAAGAGATTATTGGTGGAACTAAAGATCATGGATTCAAAGGAGGCACCAATCATCTACAATGACAATATATCAGCCCAACACCTTGCATCTAACCCAATCTTCCATGCAAGATCTAAGCACATTGAGATATGCCATCACTTTGTGAGAGAAATGGTGCAAGCCAAGGAGATTGCTTTGGAGCATGTTCCAAGCAATGAATGTGTAGCTGATCTACTTACTAAACCACTTCAAAAGACACCTTTTATGAAGTTCAGATCATCACTTGGAGTGATTAGTAAAGCAATGATTGAACCAAGCTAGATAGTGAGGAGGAGTGTTAAAAATTCACAATTCTAGCTTGACTAGTTTTGGTCATATGACTTGTAAATAGTTAGATGGTCATGATGTGGCTTGTCACACGTGCCAAATAGCATAGGATTCCATTCATAAGGATGTTCTCAAGTAGACCTAAGTGTTAGAACCTTTGGAATGAGTCCAAATTATGCTTAGATACAAGGGAGAAAAAATAGGAGCTATTTTTGGTAATTTTTGCATTGTTGAGGGATCTCCAAGATTCCAACCCTAACTTAGTAGGGATGAAAGATCCACCAAAATTATCATTAGGGATAGGTTTAGGGCTACTCATACCTGCCCAAAACCGTGATGGATCATGTATATATAGGTGATGATATCTCACCAAAATCAATCAAGCAATTTTATGTTTTTTCTCTCATAATGGTGCAATTGCTCTCTATGTTCATAATTGTTTGAGTACTTGTGATTACTAATGATTATAGGATTGAATGTAGGTCTGGTGTACAGTACTCAGAATGTGGGAGGCCGTACTTTCACACGTGTGAAGCCTTCTTCAAGGATTTGGGCCATTTAGTGAGGTTCAAGCATAGATTTTTGATGGATTTTGATGGTTCAACTTGTGCTAATCTTATGAAATCATAATCTATTGTTTCCCTCATCATTTCAAGTGTTTTAGGATCCTTATTTGCTGTAATTTTTACACTCCCTTGCTTGTAGTTGATGAGAAATGCACACTCCAAAGGATGCTTGCTTTTGATAGAAGATCTTGTAAATGGCTTTTTGTGAGATTTAGCAATAGCACAAGCCTCACAAGGCTTGATCTTCTTGGAGAATGACTTTGGCAAGCCAATAGCTTTGGATTCTTTGATCATAGAGAGCATGGATTTGTAGTTGGGATGTCCCAACCTCCTATGCCATAATTCCTCCATAGAGAGCTTGTTCACAAGAGCAACATTACAAGCATTCACATACTCATTTGGATCTAGTTTATAGATGCCACCAAATCTAGATCCTAATGCAAGTATCTCATCATTCTTCTTGATAGTGCAAGTATCAACATTGAATTTTACATCAAGGCCATTATCAAGCAATTGGCCAACACTAATAAGATTCTTGGTAAGCTTAGGTACATAAAGAACTCTAGAGAGAGAAAGAACTTTAGAGGATGCAAGCTTCAAGGGAATGTTCCCTATGCCTTCAATAGGACATTCAAAATCATTTGCAGTGTATATTGATTTCTTCACTCCATCATAAGGTGCAATAGAAGAGAAAGAGTCCTTGGAGCTACACATATGTGAAGAGGCTCCACTATCAATATACCATAGGCCGTCCTTCTTGAAAAGAGTAGATGAGAAACTAGAGACCATAAGAGATCCCTCTCCATCACTTGCAATAGTGTCTTCCTTCTCATTGGTAATATTGGCTTGCTTGAGTTGATTCTTCTTTTTGAAGCAATTGGTGGCATAATGACCTTTCTTGCCACAATAAAAGCACTTGATCTTCTTCTTCTTCTTGAGCTTGGATGATGAAGCATTAGAGGAATCATCTTCCTCCTCATCTTTGTCTTTGGATTTGACTTTGTCCTTGCTTGAGGATTGTTGATCCTCTCTTTGTGCTTATCCTTGGCAAAGAGAGCTTTGCCATCATTATGAGTGAGAGAAAGCTTGTCCATCCTCAAGAGCTTATACTCTTGTCTTGATTCTTCTGAAATTAGCACACTTTGGAGAGCCTCCAAACTTGGTAGCTCCTCCTTAATGGCATAGGATTGGACAAGATTATCAAATTCACTTCTCAAGCCATTGAGAATGACTTGAACTAGCTCATTTTGATTGATGGAATCACCAATACAAGCAAGCTCTCTATGAATATCTTTTACTCTCAAAACATAACTAGATGCACTCTCATCACTCTTTTGGCTACTTTGAAAGATTTGATTCCTAAGAGTGAGAAGCCTAGAGGTATTCTTAGCCTCATAGATAGTCTTGAGACAATCCCAAGCTTCTTTGGCTGTTGTACAAGTACCTATCTCCCTCAATATCTCATTAGAGACATTCATCTTAATGTAGTGGAGAGCCATCCTAGCTCTCTTTTTGTATTTTTGAACCTCTTGAAGAACTTGTGGTTCTTCTTCAAGGCCAAGAACTATGTCCATCACGTCTTGAAGGATC
This sequence comes from Diphasiastrum complanatum, assembly GCA_029204225.1. Classification (NCBI taxonomy): domain Eukaryota; kingdom Viridiplantae; phylum Streptophyta; class Lycopodiopsida; order Lycopodiales; family Lycopodiaceae; genus Diphasiastrum; species Diphasiastrum complanatum. The sequence continues at coordinate 6,507,291 of CM055092.1, read as the reverse complement.
AAGATGGACTCCATCCTCATTTTCCAAATTGAATAATTTGAAGTGGTCAATCTTTCACTTGGTTCCAACAAGGATGAACACATTGAAGACATTTGAAGTGAAGAAAACTCAAATGATGAACAATAAATGTTGTTACACACTTTCAATAGGATCCAATAATTGAGTACTATCTCCTCCTATGAAAGATCTTACAACAATTTGTGAATTGATTCTCACTAGCTACACAAATCTCTCTAAAACAAGATCTATTTCACATCAAATGATGGAGTATAGGAAAATTTAGGATCCAACACTCTTAGCACGTGTGAAATACACTAAGAAACCAAATTTGACTCAAATACAATGATATTGCATGAAACAAAATGGCTAAGATCTCAAAACAGTGCCTAGATCACATATAGATGAGATTGGCAAGCATACAACTGTGATTTTGGATCAACCAAGCAATCTCTTGACCAAACCAAATGTGTCCACCCAGGTTTAGGTGCCCTACCTAACCCTCCTCAAAAGCTTATAACTTTTGATTGGCTCAACGAAATGAATGAAACTGATTGCAACAGAAACTAGACAAAAATAGCTTCAAAACAAGCTATCAAGCAAGATAAATGGATCAAACATGAGAGAGAACTTCCAAACTGAAATTGGATGTTCCTCACACGTGTCTGAGCACCTGATTCCGTACAGTACCAGGTCAGACCCAATCAATGTCCTTTTGATCTCTTTTTATCCAAGATTGAACAAGATAGCTAGGAAAATGGGCCTTGACAACTTCTAGCTCAAGATTGATGAAAATTTTTCACTTAGATGGATCAAAATGCATGGTAACCTTAGGTAGGATCTGATACCATGTTGATTTTCACACGTGTGGACTGTCCACTACATGTACTTGTGATCTCCTAAGGTGTGTAGATGCACCAAGATCAAGATTAGATTGAGATTCAAGATCAATCTTGAATCCTATGGCAAAAACACACTACTACATGCATTCAATCACTTCCAACTCTCACTCACACGTGTGGGAAGTATTCAAAAAATAATCTAAGTAAAAGCAAGCTGCTCTCCTCGGGTAGAGAGAGAAAATGCATCAAGAGCTCTTGGGTAGAGAGAGAAAGCTAGAAATCCAATAACTCACAAAATCCATGAAATCACCAAATCAATTGATTTCAAAATGAGGAGTACAATGATACTAGTAGGTCCACGAGCTAACACTATGCTTAACTATGATTGGACCACATTTTGTCACCTCTTGATCCTATTGGATCATTGATCTATGCACATCTTAATTCTATTGGACTATATTCAAGCACACCTCAATTTCCTATTGGACCTCACAAGGTTCCACCTCTATATCCTATTGGACCTCTTGGAATTCATCAAACAAAAACTTTACACTTGTCTACACTCTAATTAGCAAGTGTTTAGCCTCTTACTCTATTTTGGCTCAATAGTGGCATTACAAGTGGAAATGCATAATTTGCCATCTATGCCAAATTTATTCCTATCAACATCCTGCACCTAGATGCTTGATGTAAAAAACATAAGACCCCTATATCTAACATAGATAATCTTTTTCAATTCTTCACACAACTTCAACAATGCACAATGTTGTGCATGGGTGAATACATCACTTACTCATTGTTTTAAGAGCAGAAAATTGTGATTTACAGCCTACACATCCTTACGAAAGGAGTGAAAAACATCAACAAACATTAGGGGATATCAGAAATCAAAATGGGCCCTTTGTCAAGATGCTATTTTTGACTTCGCACGCTTTCAATGCTTATGTGTCCCAATGAATGGTGTCCATCTGTGACGAACTGTAACAGTGGTTGACGGACGGAAATTGTCTTTAACTTACCTGGCCAAATTTTTGTGATTTTCAAATATCCCGTCGGGCAGAACAAACAATTGTGATTGGACCACAGTTACTACCCGAATACTCTTATGCTTCCCATCATTGTTCACTTGAGGTTGATTTGACGTCAATAGTCATAAACTGTGGTTAAGTAATCCTTGTAGTTAAGGAACTTCTTGTCATTCATAGGTATACCTCTCATTTTCTTCATTCTATCTCTCATTTTCTTGTCATTCTTAGGTTTACCTCGCAATCTCTACATTCTCTCCGATCTCAGCTTGCATACTTGTATTTTTGACTAATGGCTACACATAATCGGAGACCAAAAGAAACCATTGATGCAATCAATATTTGCAATGAAAAAAACGCAGAAGATCAATGGATACCAAGAATATATCGAAAATATCAATGGATCTTGATGCATCCCTCTGCAAAAGGCTCATTTCGAAAAAGAAAAAGATCGGATAACATATATAGAAGCTCTTGGAAAGGCAGGATAATGGATTTTAAAGTATCACCTTTCGGTCAATCTATCACGGAAGTTTTAGTCCTGCATGCTTATCTTCACAATGAGCTCAACATTCATGATCTGAATCCAAATGATGGAAGGAAATGCAATTGTAAGTTTTCATATTCAATTTCTTTAGATTTAGTATTTTCTTTAAATTATATTTTTCTTGAGATGTTTTTGTTGGTTTTGCATATTTGTATCCATCAAATTTCTTTGAATGGCAAACAGTTCAATCGATTGCAGGAATAATCAATGTCATACATTCAGATATCGGTATTTTACAATATAAAGGTCATTCTCCAAAATCACTTTTATAGTCAGGAGTTTTTTTTTATGATCACACCTATTTTCCTGATAAAAATGGTTTAGTTGGTAGATTAGAGCCATATCCTCTACCGAATTTTTTGAGTGAGGAATGGATTTCTCCTGATATAGCAATTTCAGAAAGTTTTCGATCTAGGTTATATATTGATATTCAGAGTATATTAAAATGTAGCACTGGATCAAAGAATAATAGATTAAGTTGATATCTATCTTTTACACTTTGCTGCTGTATTATAGAAGATGGATTAAATACAAAAATGTTTGAAAGCCACTTGATCAAGATTTTGGTATAAACCCTCAAAAGCAACTTCAGATAACAGTGAAAAGAAATGACAACATTCTTGCAATGGTTGAGGTCAAAGAAGATTGGTGTCTCAATCACATTCGATCAGAACTAGACATGTTGCAATTCGATCTACCTCAGTACTATCAATTTCGATTGAATAGTGTAAGGGTACGTTATGCCATATAAAAATATTTTTTTTTTTATATTTCTAAGTGAATCAGTTTCATAAAATATATAACTAAAACAATTTCTCTTGTGCAGGTAAGAGTAAGGCAGGAAGAGCATATAAAATGCAAAGGCATTGGAACATCCATCGAAATTGAAGATCCATAGAATAGGAACTATGGAATTTTGTATTATGTAATACAATTTTTTATATACATCATTTTTGAAAATATATGAACCGCTTTTTCTATGAGGCTCTTTCATTTCTATGATCTCCATTTCCATGGTGCAAAACTCAATATAATTGCAACTGGATAATATGAGTTTTCTATAGCAAGATTCATTGTCTCCTGCAGGAAATGCACTATCTCCATTGGGGAGATCTTCAGTCACTTGAACTCCAGTGATCACTACAATCAACGCTTGCCCTTGTTGAAGTCTCGTATATATTGGTTGTATTTTTGGTCTTCATTGCCTTGGTCTGTATTGTCCTTGTCTTGGCATATTTGGATATGTTCAGATGATGATCTGATCAAAGCTTTGCTGCAACAAATCTAAGTGAACTAATGTCGCATGTTTGGATTGGTTGTGGCAAAGGTTCAATCTGATCATCATTCTGAACTTATCCAAAAAAAGACCATGGTAAAGGCAAGGCAGACCAAGGCAATGAAAAATAAACATGTCAAAAAAACAGTAGAAATTGAAGATGAATCAATCATAACCTGAATTGATAAGAGGAAAAATAACAAGTAAGAACAACCATAGAAAAACTGTAAGTATGATTTCTATTAAAATTTTCTGTGTGTCTCATCCACATCAAGTGAGACGAATATTTAAACAGAATCAACTATCTATGATCTCTAAAACAAGCGCGTGTCGAACCGATATCAAAACTTTTTGATTGAATATCGGATCAGCGCGCACGTTGGAAAAATAAACCAATCAATAACTACAAGGGCGCGTCGAACCGATATTGAAAAATTTATATCTCTGCATCAACCATTTTCAGCTTCGAGTATGCTTTTGCATTTGGTACTAGAAAAAGTTCCAGTATTTTCTGTATATGTGTCCTGGCAATTTTGTGTGTGTGTGTAATAGAGTTAATCTTCAAACAAACTGGATTACACACACCCTCATCATTGACGTACAGGAACAACACATATAAGCTCCAATGATCACTGAAATCAGAAAACAAGAAATTTATGAGAATCAATGTGAAATCAAAATCCGTATGAAAAATTCAATAAAATAAAATCTGAAAAATAGACACTTACTTTGTTATGTATGGCAGCACGAGAATTGGAGTCCCCAGTATGACGTATTGGAGCATATCATCGTGCAAACTTTTGAAATCAGGGAAATCAAATGCTACCATGAATTGAAGGGAAAACAATGCAACATCTATAAACAATGGGGTCTGGAAGAACTCCATCCAATACTGAATTGCCCCACCTCCTACATTGTCCCCTAGTATTTTATCCCTATTCTAATTCACCAATATCTAAACTAGAAAGGGGGAGACTAGCATTGGTCTTCGGCATCCTAAAACTGTATCGTGGACCTAAACCTTTAAGATACGTGTTTAACAATTGGTCATATTGTTCATATTGAGAACTATTTACAAAGGCAAGTGTAGGGGGGTGACGGAAGTAACACTGATTAACCACATAAAAAATTGTCATTCAAGATTGATTCTACCTTTACACTAGCAAAATCATCTAAATCACTTCCAACAACAGGAGGAAGGGAACTAATATTTACGGGTTTAGGAGGAGGAGGAGATTTAGGAGGTGGAGATTGGTTAGGAGAGGAAGATTTAGCAGGAGAAGTTAAAGATGGAGTGGAAGGAGAAGAAGGAGACTTAGGAGGAGAATTAGGAGGAGAATGCCTAGAAGAAAGAATAATATTCAGAGGAGATGGCTTGGAAAATCCCTCGCTTTAGATGGAGGGTCGAGAGACCTCCTCTTCTTGGAAACACTCTCGCTCTGTACACGAATAATAAGCCGGGTTGGTTGAGATTGCCTCCTCTCTGAATCTTGTTTTGGAGGAGAGGAGGGAGCAAGTCTAAAGTATTCAGCAAACTTGCCATATGTGTCCCGAAGCTTGAACACAATGTTGAAATCCTTGGGCATGATGGTCACCCTCTTGGCATGGACAGCTGCAACAACAGTATCAGAAAAAAATGTCACCTGAAAATCCTCATATGTTGTGTGCAGCGTCTCAATTGCCATTACCATCCATCTCACATCTGCAGATAGACTTCTTGTCACCTGCCTGATGGACCTCTATATGTGAGATTTCGGAATCAGAAGATTATTTGTCTTTTGAAACTTCCGAATATCCTTGAGCCAGGGTGGGTCTCTTCTTCTGCCCCTTGGCCTAGGAGGAGGTGGTGGTGGACGAGGTGGTGGTTGTGGATTTCCCTGACCCGCACCTAAAATTGGTATTCCACCCGAATGCCCTCGTGTTGTCTGCTTGGTACGCGCCATTACTGTGTAGTAGCGGATCAGCGCGCGATAATGTTGATTTCAAGATCAGAGCTCAGGTTGGGCGCGTCGAAGCGATACCTGAGCTAAACAATTGCAATTAACCAGAACTAATTTCAAATAAAGTATGGTCACATCTACAATTAATCACACTTCTACCATTTAATGCTGAAATTGACAACGTTAAGCTTTAAATATAAGACTTTTTTTATAAAAAATAATTATAATTTTGGAAAATTCCAAAGGCCAGATTTTTTCCCGATAGCTAATCAACGCGCATATAAAGCATTTGACAACCATAGTATGTATTCTCACGCGCTCATCTGATGTTGGACGCAATATGAATGATCATAACTTGATTCGATAGATTCTGCATAACTTTGGCCAGTATGAAGAGTCTTCCGAATCAAGCTTTGATCATGCATATAGGGTCCAATAGTTTCAAAAATTTCGAAAATATTTTGGTCTTGGAATAGCAATTCGACACGCGCAGTCCAAATGCAACAAATACATCGTCTGCTAGGCGCGCTAATCCGATATCCCATACGTAGAAAAATCATACTGGAACGCATAATGAAAGACTTATGGAAATGTTCTGAATGAACATTATCTCAAAAACAAAAAAATTGTCTTTATAGTGCTTAAATAGGACGAGAGATTGTAATAATTCTCCTCGTTCACGTTTTTCAATGATATCCATTTATCAATTGTTTATAGTTTTTTTAATGATTATTCTAGGAGGCTAGTGATTGTCTATTTAATGTATTACGGCGCAGGGCTAATGATGATTCGTTGAATCTAGTACTTGACTAGTTAATGTATTTTGGCGTAGGTACAAATTAGTCTCATTCTGATTGATGGATAAATATAGGCTGTAAATCACTATTCGTTATTTGACAAATGTATGGCTGTGATCAACAAGAATTGGCTATAAATATGTGCACCACTTTCCATATTTTGATTCTGTAATTTTTTATTCTGAACTCTCTAGCCTTCTTGTTTTTCTTCATTCTCCCGATATCGAATTGACGCGCGCCATCCCTTGTTGTGCATGCTCATATTCGTTCACGCGCACTGAATCGATATCAGCCACTTCTGACCAGTGCTTTTTGAAAAATTTCATTCTCGGCCTTACCATATCGGATCAGCACCTCTTTATAATCTCGCCATAGTTTGTTCTTGAAAATATCCATGATCGTATTTTATGGTCCTCTTTCAAGACCTATAGAGAAACAAGTAATGCATCACATGTCAATAAAAATTGGCAAGGTATGAATTATTAATATAGATATTTTGAATGAAAATTGAAATGTATACCTGGAATGCCGCCAACCACCATATGTGATTTTCCAGTGATCGCATCTGAACTCCATCCGAGACGAAGAGAGTCGTGCTTGATTCGCCTTCGCGAAAGTTTCGGGAATCCGACGAATTCATCAGTCATCATTCTCAACAAATGCGAGGTTCCAACTCCCTTATACATAGATTCACTATGCATGGAGTTCCTATACATGGATTCTCCATACATAGATTGCTATTGATACTCTACACATGCATATACGGTCCCAAACCTTGTACTACCTCCAACTAGTGTGTCTGGGCCTCACAAGGCTATTAATTACTTGCGGGTCACATCCAGTATGATGTGGCATAACTAATAAGCTTGATTCACTGGAGTACCGGGTATCCATGTCTAGGAATATACTGAATCCCATGTTCTGGATGTGGACATGACAGATAGTATATTAAAATGTAAAGAGAGAGTTAAATTTGTAAGTGTATTAGAATGTAGAGAGAGAGAGAGAGAGAGAGAGAGAGAATAGATAGTGTCATTGTTAGAATGTTAAATTTGTAATTTGTTAAAGAGAGAGAATGTAATAGATGCGAGAGAGAGAGAGAGAGAGAGAGAGCCGGGGGGGGGGGATTGATTGTTAGAATCTTATAGAATAGATTGCATATGCTTGAATGAAATATAAATTAGATGACGAGAGAGAGTGTGTGTGTGTGTGACTTGTAATAATAATGTGTGTGTGTGTGTGTGTGTGTGTGTGTGTGTGTGTGTGTGTGTGTTTTGCATTTTGGTGAGACTTTACGATGTAGAATTATAGTTATAGCATATTAGTAATATAAGATTCTATGCTTTGAATCTAATAAATCCTAATATTTGAATCCAATAGAGCAATCTAATATTTACAGCAAAGATATTTTCGATATATGATTTGTGACAACATAATGGTACTTTATTTCTCTTGGTTTTTATGTGATAACACTTCTTGAGTAGATTTTTTCTTGGTTTAGAGAAGCTTGATTTGAAAGGTTTGGCCCCTTCTCATATGTATATCATCATAGATTTGTAATTGTGGATATGCTATGGGTACTTCCATCAATACAAAGTTAAAAATTTTATACACTACGTGTACATATAAGCCTCAAAAAATGTACATCTACTTTGATGTATACATAATCTTACAATTACAGTCTCAATTGTTTGCATAGACATTTCCTCTCATGTGTTTGATATGTCTTGTGCATGTTATAGAATCAATGATTGTCATAGTCATTACTTTTTGGGAAAAAAAACTCACATTTTATTTATTCATGAAATGTTTTAACTCGAATCAAGAGCATATGAAAACCATATACTAGAATGATATGTGTCACATTGTTATTAGTTCGGTCCAAATGGTACAATGTGAATTAGACACAAGGAGTTAGAACTTGGGTTCTGGCAACAAATAAAATTCTTTGTCCAAAAGAATTCCACCTACACACAAGTGTTGCACGCGTTCTTCAACTACATAGTCTCTGTAAAGCTGAGGATGGCTATCATCAATAAATTTTGGTGCTGGAGAGATGTGGCCTGAGTTGGAATGTCCATATCCCACAATATTTGAAAAGCGTGCTTTGTCTTTGCTCACCATTACACGATGAATGCCACTGATATATCGCCCATTTGTGAGAACCTAATGGAGAGATATCAAATGGAGGTTTTTGATAAATGGAATTCATGTAACTTCATGTGTTTTCTAACCATTTATGAATCCCAACAAAACTCTCATGTGGACAACCAATGACAGATTGATACTTTAGTAGTTGGCATTATGGCATAATTTGGATGTGGACAGCCATTGACTGGGTGCCAAGTAGCACATTCACATTTGCATGCCCAATGTGGCAACCACTTATTGGTTATGCAATTAAGAATATTTAAATTCAAAAAAAATAATGTCCATAATAAAATAAAATTGGGCATTACGTGGCAAAACGCTTGTTCCCCATGGGCTTTCTGCCCTACTCGAAATGACTACCTTGAGCTCAGGCTTGCTTGGGGTAGTAGGCCCTAGGGGAAGTGATTCCACCTGCTCGAACTTGGGACCAAAGAATAACAAGGTTAACATGAGAGCAAGAAGGGTTAGTTGCTTTAGCGCAAGGGCCTTAGGCACAAGGGCAAGAATATGCGTGTAAAGTCTATGGACTTTACGAGCATATTGCCGCCGCTTTGTCATGTCCATGGAGTTTTGTGCTAACTTGAAATGCAAAGAAAACACAGTCACTAATTAATGTTCACACATGCTAAACATTAATTAAGCATATGTTGTTGCTAAACATTAGTGTTGTGGATAGTGAAGTTTTTACCTCAAGTTGGTCACCTGCAAGGACAATCAGAGAATTCGAAACAGGCTTGCAGTTCACCCATTCCCCCTTCACCAGATACTGCAATGCAGGATGCTCTAAATTTTGTTGGGCGATCACTGAGATCATGGAGATGTCTGTGTGGGCTAGAATAGCTATTGGAGTTGGCTCCCCTTCTTTCTCCCAGTCACGGGCATGATAATAGGAGGGCGCAAACGCAGAAGTGGGTTCCGTGATCGAATCATTGATGTATGAAGGTGGTAGCCCAAGACTTTCAGAAATGATAGTCAATACATTCTGACAAAATGCAGCATAATCCATGCCAGAGTCATGTATGATCTGCCTGTTAAGGTCATCGCCCAGGAATAGGTCAGAACAAACCTCTTAAGGATTCTTCTGATATATCATATAGCACCAAAGGAGCAAAAGTACTATAGGGATGTATACCCCTACCTCAGTTGTGGTGGCCATTTGCTGAGATCCCTGACTCCCAGGGGCAAAGTCTTGCAACGAATAGTCTCTTTCCAGAATCCAGGGTTATCTCTTATGCTCCTAACCCTGAAGTTGTAGTATCCTTCATTTCTGATACCCGGGTTCGACACGTACAGGTCTTTCTCTTCCGAAGGAAGTTCAAAGAACTCCTTGCATCCTCTTTCAAGCTTTTCTATGTGATTAACCCCATGATTGACGGCATAGAAGAAGGTGTACTCCTCCAGTGCATGTCCCACCTGTGCTATAATCCTAGGACGCTCGGGTCCATTTATGCCTGCGAAATCTATGATGGGAAGGTCCTTTTGCAAGGGGCTGTCTTCAAGTGTTATGTGGTCGACACCAGCATACCAACTCGGTGCATGATCAGGTGCCAGCCCCAAACCTACTTCCTTCTTCTGGAGTGTGAGTTTGTTCACAGACTCGAGTGAAGCTGATACTCCTACGTTGTTGTCTTTCCAGGATCTGGACTGCTGGCCGGATATGCTCAGCCTAACAAATAGCTGGGGAGAGCGTAGCATTTTGCAACTTCCGAGTCCTCCCAGGCTGTTGGCAGATTTGCCTGCAGCAATCGAAGTCCATATTGCACCTTCTGCGAAGCGATTGAACCCAGCTTTTATAGCGTAGCATGTGCCTGTGCATACCATTGCAATCTTGTATCTTTCTAACCAAAAAATGCTTTGCTTTTTGGTATGATCAACCTGTGGGATTAAGCAGAACGGAATTGAACCGGATGGGCGAAGCACGTACACCAAGTGCGGGAAGATCTCTAGCCCCAGAATGCAAGCAATCGCTTCTGATATTCTAATATCTTATTTCTTTCTTAATTCTAAATGGAACTCCATCTGGACTATCTCAAGAGATCATTTGATCTACTTATCTCTATTCTTATCGTGGATCTGTCCAAGATCTTACTTCCTTTCTTAGTTCTAATATCTTACTCCCTTTCTTAGTTCTAAATGGAGCTCCCTCCACAGTATCACAAGAGATCATTTGATCTACTCATCTCTATTCTTATCATAGATTTGTCCAAGATCTTACTTCCTTTCTTAGTTCTAATATCTTACTCCCTTTCTTAGTTCTAAATGGAGCCCTCTCTATACTACACAAGAGATCATGGATCTACTTATCTTGATTCTTATCATTGATCTACTCAAGATCTTACTTCCTTTCTTAGTTCTAGATGGAGCCCCCTCTATATATACTACACAAGAGATGATGGATCTACTCATCGCTATCCTTATCCAATAGGAGTGATGCAAGGTTTTTTTTGGGGTTTCAATGTTTCGAGCTCGCACCATGAGAAGTTGCCATGTGCCTTGGTGGAAATTCTATTTTGCAATTTTTTTGCAACATTTTTCTCAGATACTTTTTGTGATTTTCTTAGATATTCTTTTTGTGTTTTGTTGTTGTTTTCTCATCTAATTATTGACCAAGTGCAAAAAGAGCTTGTTCTTTTTTGCGGGCATAATAGGTATGTGGGCAACCTATGGTGGGTTGTCACATGGCACATGCACAAATGGGCATGTGCCATGTGGCAATCCATCATTGGTTGTTTGAATGCACATTGCATCAAGATTTTTATAATCTATGTATCAATTTTTTATTGGATGTCAACATCAGAGTTGTGGTGCAAAGGCTCAAAAAAATTTGCTTCTAAATTTACATGAAAACTCCTCTTCTGGAGGTGCCTCTAGAATAGAAAGAGAAAGTGAGCACTTGGAATTACGTTTTCTTCAACGGGCCAATTATATGCCTATTCATGGGCATGAGCTAGGATTGGGCCACATGCACCTTACACTGCCACATGATGCATGGCCGAAGAGCAATGAAATGTTGACCTACATAGACACCTTTTTTATTGAGAACGCTCATTTGTTTCTAGCTTTCATCTGACGAGCATGTTTCATGTCTATGTTTGAACAACAATAACAACATGTCAACCTTCCTAAATTGAATGTGGTTGTATTTAGAGTTTAATGGCTCGCTAAAGGGTAGGAAACCTTCAATAAATAAATGACCAATTATTTGGAAGAGCGGATGCCAAGGAGATGGTTGACACCATCTCCCCCACCCTTGCAAATTTGTGCATTGGGTGCTAAAAAGTAGTGCCCGTGCCCAATTTAGTGTGTGCTTTGGAATCTTCTACTCTTTTCAACCATACCTAAATGATATATTTTGTCTTACATGCCAATTTGAGATGGTTTTCACACAAGTTGCACTCTTCAACTCCAATGCTCATGAAAAATGTCCTTTTCAACAAAGAGTGATTACTATTGATGCATTATTGCAATAGGCTTTTCTCATAATTGAAGGTTTTAAACCCTACTTTTCTGATGATTTGAATTTACAATGCAGCAATAACAACCTCAAAATCAATCGTTTCGAGTAACCTAACCTACTTGCATGTCTTTCAATGATGGAGTGAATTAACAACTTGGGTGGATGTGACACACATAATGATGGGGCATTCTATCTACTTGGATAATCCTCAATATTATCAATATATTGTAATTAGAGCCCATGACCAAAAGATTTATTCCAACAAGAAATTCAAGCCTACCAGGAGGGTGTTACCCTAATGGCAACAAGTCTTAACTCATTAAGATAAATGCCTCATGTTTTAAAGATATATATTTTTCATAGTAGTTTCACTTTTGAGTGAAGGTGAAATTGATAATCATAAAATATTTATCGCTAAAAAGTCTATGATGCAATAAAATTTAAATATAAGCGTAATTTAACAAAATTTTATTGGAGGGCTAGTGACATTTAATCATGTGTTGTCATGTGACCAATCAAAAGAGAAAGATTCATAGAATTGGTCCAATCATATGCAAGAGATTCCAAGTCACTAGACCAATCAAATTTAGAGGTGATATGTAAGAGGTCCAATCATATTGCTTGTTGACTACACCTTTTGGAGCTTGAGTCAGTATTAGAGAGTGAGAGAGAGTGATTCTACACGTAGTTTTTTGGAGAGAATAGAATGAATGTTCGCCGAACTCAAAAATAATAAATTACTATAAATAAAATAATTTGGAAGCTCTGCAAAGGTTCTTGCGAATAATTAAGAGTAATACTGGTATTTTTGCAAAAAAGAGACTTTTTTTTGACAAAAATATAACAATATGACAACTGTTCCCCTGAGAAACCTTTTATTTCTGATATTATTCTTCGTCGACCTGGCAGTAGATAGATCTGAATCACACCTATGGACAGTGGATCGAACGAAGGTTCTTTTTCTGTAAATTTAGGATTTTGGTGATTTTTTGTTATTTTTTGGTGGTTTTTCTAATGCTTATGGAAATCTGCTGGGACGGATTGTTCGCCCTTCAAACTGAAGGTTATGTGATCAAAATCGAAGGTGCTTGGAACTCGACGAACGTTTCTTAAAAGAGGGCAAAATGTTATCAGCTCTGATGGCAATTTTTGTCTCCTTTTGACCAAAATCTGGCAGATTTGACCGAGTTTTGTTGTTTTCTTAATATCTAAAATCCAGATGGATCTTAAGATTGGTGATTTGAATAGCTTTCCTTATTCCACAATCAAATTAGATTTCAAACAAGCAAATCCACTCAAAGCAGGCAAAATCACTCCCAAACTAACCCTAAATGCAGATTTAACATTATTCATGCCACAACAAGATGCCTAATGGAAGCTAACCATCCAACAAACATGCTGCAAACTGAAAATTGGCGTAGCTCCCTGGCAACGGCGCCAAAATTGTAGTGGGTTTCTTTCCTTGCCTATTCTCAATCCAAGATCTTATCAAAGCATCAAGGAGATGAAGTTAGTTGTCACACTAGGTTCGTTCCCATGAGAGCAATAGCATATTTCAGATTTCAGCATGAATGGAAGACTCACATCTACTCTAACATCCATTAACCCTAAGCATTAACACTGCAATCATTAACACTAATATCCACACCCTGACCCTCTCTAGACACTACATGGTATAGTACTCTGGAGACAACTACCAATAGTTTTATCTCTTGCTTAAAGAATTCACACTTGGACTCTTTAGCGTAGGGTAACTCCTGACGGAGTTTTATCAAGACGATTTTTAAGTGTTCTACGTGTTCCACCAAGGATTTACTGTAAACGAGAATGTCGTCTAAGAATACTACCACAAACTTCCCCAAATATGGATGAAATAAATCGTTCATCATGTGCTGGAACGTTGCTGGAGCATTCGTTACCTAAGCTTGCGCGCTGCTTCTCAAAAATTGCCTTGTCGAGAGGCTTCATGAAGATATCGACCACCATCTGTTTCGTTGGAATGAACTCGGTCTTCAGCCTGTTTTTTCTCAACCAGATCTCTTATCAGATGATATTTGATAGCAATGTATTTCGTTCTGGAATGAAACACTGGATCCTTTGTTAGATGAATGGCGGATGTATTATCCATGAATAATAGCAGCGGCGTGTTGGAGTTCTCTCCCAGTCCGTCAAGGAACTGCTTGAGCCATGTAAGTTCGTTTGCCATCTTGGCTGCTGCAACATACTCTGCTTCACAGGATGATTGCGTGGTCGCGGTTTGCTTCCTGCTAATCCATATGACAGTTGCTTCGGCTGCTATCGTGCATCCTTTTGAGACGCTCTTGCAGTCATCTTGTAGGGATGCCCAGTTTGCATCGCTATAGGATTTAATTTGGAATCCTTCATGCTGAGAAAAACATAGCCCATAATCTTTCGTTTGTTGAAGGTATTGCAGAATTCTCTTGGCTATCTTTCAGTGCGTAGGGCCTAGATTAACATTAAACTGTCTCATTCTGAAAACTGCATAAGCAATGTCAGGATGTGTATTATCTGCTAAGTACATGAGTGACCTGATTAATCTCCTGTAGGGCACATTCTACATGGCTTCTTGCTCTTCTGCATTCTGCGGGCAGTCTTGCTTGGTCAGAACTGGCAGTCTTGCCAGCTACCATCGACGTGTTAGCTCCCTTGCAGTCTGTCATTTGAAAATCATCAATTATTTTTTGGATGTATCTTGACTGTTGAAGATACAGCTTTCTTCCATCAAGATCTCTATCAATCTGTAATCCTAAGTAGCATCTTGCTTCCCCTAGGTATGATATTTCAAAATGCTGTGAAACATCATGCTTCACCTGAGCAATCAACTCATCACTTTTGCACAGGATCAAAGTGTCATCCACGTAGACTGCTATAATTATGATTTCTCCATCTATCACCTTTGTGTAGACATTGTAGTCGGCCATCAATGGTTGAAATCCTAAGGATCTAAGGGTGTGATCCTTCTTTTTATACCATTGTCTGGCAGATTGCTTCGCTTCTTTGCATTCGACAGGTGTAGTTGGCAAAGCATGAGCAGATAAATCCCGGTGGCTGGTTCATATAGACCTCTTCATTCAACTCGCCATGCAAGAAGGCGGTCTTCTCATCCACGATGTGGATCTTGAGATTGTATGCTGCTGCATAGGCAAATAACAAGCGTAAGGATGAATGATTTATGACTGGGAAAAAGGTTTCAGTATAGTCAACACCATACTTATGAGAGAACCCTTTCACCACCAATCTGGCCTTATATTTTGGATATGTTGCCATCAGGTCCATACTTGTACTTGTAAATCCATTTGCATTTTACAGTCTTCTTGTCTGCTGGTAATGGCTCCAGATTCTAGACATTGTTCTGCTCCATGGATTTCATCTCGTCTTCCATCGCTTCAATCCACTTGTTCTTATCTGGACAACTCATAGCTTTCTCATATGATTGAGGTTCTTCTCCAAATTTGTAAAACTCCTCTGATATAGAGGCTGAGCTATTAGGTACAAATCTGACAGGTGCTCTTCTTTCCCTTGTGGATCTTCTTGGAGAGTTCGCAGTCAGATCGATGGCCTTGCCTTTGTTGACTACTGAATTGCGGTGAGTAGGAGGTGTCCTGGGCACAGGATGTGCACCTGGCTGCTCATCGTCTGAACAGTCATTCTGTACATCTGGGATTTGAGCATCTTGTTTCAAGTGCTCAGGGGTCCGCTCCCTTCATAGATGTCGGCAGATTATAGTAGCCTTTGATCAATATTTTGTAGCCAATTGGATCTCCATCAACCATTATCTTTGACTCATCAAATCTGATGTCTCTGACAATCTTGATCTATCTACTGTCAGACATGTAGATCCTGTAGTATGATGATTGAACATCATATCCTACAAGGAATCCCTGCTCCACCTTTTCATCCAACTTCTTTCTTTTTTGATCTGGAATGTGGGTGTATGCAACACATCCAAAAATGCGCACACGTGTCATACTTGGTTTGTTGCCCCACCAAAGCTTGTGTGGCGTGGTATGTGCAACACTGGATCTACCTATCCTTTCTACAAATAGTTGGCTGTAGCTAATGCTTCAGCCGATAAGAATTTTGATGCCTTTGAATAGGCCATCATGGATCTCGTAGCTTTCATGAGAGTCCAGTTTCTCCTCTCCGCCACACCATTGTGCTGTGGTGTGTAGGCTGCGGTCTTCAAGTGAAGTATGCCTCTGCTGGTGCAAAACTCAACAAAGCGTTTGGAGACGTATTCTCCTCCTCTGTCTGTTCTCAGCTGCTTCACATTCTTGTCAGTCCATTTCTCATCCCAATTTACGTGAATTTGTCTAGGGCCTCCAATTTGTTGTGGATAAAATACACGGTTGCAGACTTGCTGAAGTCGTCAATGAACTGAGTGGCTTTGTAAAGATATCAGCTGTCATTTCCTCTGTGGGTATGAAGACTGTCTTCAGTATCTTCTTCTCGGCTAAGTCCCGAATTACATGATACTTGATAGCTATGTGCTTCGTTTTCGAATGAAATACATGATCTTTCGTAAGATGGATTGCTGAAGTGTTATCCATTAAAAAGACATATGGTTCAAAATAGATTCATCAAATCCTTCCAACATCTGTTTGATCCAGATTAGCTCGTTTGCCATCTTGGCTGCTGCTACATATTCCGCTTCACAAGAAGATTGAGCTACTACTGTTTGCTTCTTGCTTATTCAGAGTATGGCTGTGCCAGATACTAGAGTACAAACTCCTGAAATACTTTTGCTATCATCCTTCATGGATGCCCAGCTTGCGTCACTGTAAGATTCGATGTGAAATCTAGCTTACTTCGAATAACAAGTCTTATGACAAGGGATGATAATTGGAAAAGCACTTATGTAGGTTTATTTGGCAAAGGGTTAGTTTTGCTTCAAAAAACTACTTTTCGGCACTCCTCTGCAAGTTTATAGAAGGATTTTTCAATACCAACTATAACTCATTTTAGCCTTGGCGGTCTTAGGAGGAGTCTATCAAAGACAAAGTCACTCAACAAAGAGGCTTGGGCTAAAATTATTATAATATATTTTTTTTATAGAAAAGGGCCTTCGACAGTCGTAGGAGGAGCTATCAGAAATTAGGGTCGCTTCCCAACGAGGCTAATGGCCCAATTCATACTTTTATTTTTATTTTTTTATAGAAAAAGGCCTTCGACAGTCGTGGGAGGAGCTATCAGAGATAGGGTCGCTTCCCAACAAGGCTAATGGCCCAATTCATATTTTTTAGTTTTTATTTTTTATAGAATAACAAACCCTTGCAGATTTCTCTGTGTCCTGGTCTCAATGAGATGGAACTTCAGAGGCCTCTACAAAAGTTTGTTTTTTTTTTTTTAAGAGAAGAGACTACGGTAAACAAAACAGCGAGGGTAACTAGATCGTCAAAAGTTAAGGCTTAAAAGACACAGAAGATAAAAAATGAAATGAAAAACACAAATCCAAAAAAG
The DNA here is from genome assembly GCA_029204225.1 of Diphasiastrum complanatum. NCBI lineage: Eukaryota > Viridiplantae > Streptophyta > Lycopodiopsida > Lycopodiales > Lycopodiaceae > Diphasiastrum > Diphasiastrum complanatum. The sequence goes on along the minus strand of CM055092.1, from coordinate 6,489,778 downwards.
GTCTCAAAGATAACGTAAAAAGAGAAGGGGGAAAATATCTAAAATTATAAAAAAAATTAAGAGGTGAGAAGAAGAGAAGGAATGGTATATGCAGGAGAATGGAGAGCGCAATTTGGGATGCCGGTTCCCTGGAGTGCGGTAGTGAGGGAAAGGAGAAGGGAGCGCGGTAGTGTAGGAAAGGGTAGGGAGCGCAGCAGCGAACAGAGGGGAAGGGGGGGGGATCGAAACAAGCAGCCGAGAAGCAGAGACGGAGCAGGCGAGAGAAGAGAGAGAGCAGGTAGGCAGGTAGGCAGGGAAGGGCAGCAAGTGAGGAAGGGGGCATAGGAGCATAAGGAGGGAGCGGAAGGGAGGAGCGAGCAGGGAGGTGGAGGAGCAGAAGGGAGGTGAAGGAGGGAGTGGAAGGGGCAACAAGCGAGGGAGGGAGGGAGGGAGGGGGTGAGGAGAGAGCGAGAGTGTAGCAGGGAGGTGAACGGAGGAGCAGGAGAAGGGAGCGGAGGAAGGAGCGAGCGAGAGGAGCGGAAGGGGCAACGAACATAGGGGAAGGAGAAGAGAAAGAGCAGGGAGGTCGCAGCAGGTGGGGGAGTGAGAACGAGGAAGGGAGTGGAGCTATAGGCAAGGGCAGAAAGGGAGCGGATCAGGGTAGGAGAGGGTAGGTAGTGAGAGATGAAGGGAGAGCGAGAGATGAAGGCGGAGGCAACGAGGAGGAAGGTAGCGATGAGACGAGATATGAAGGGACAAGGAGCGAGAGATGAAGAGGGAGTGAGAGATGAAGGGGGAGGCAGCAAGGAGAAAGGTAACGAGGGGACGAGAGATGAAGGAGGAGGCAACGAGGAGGATGATAGCGAGGGAGAGGTAGCGAGGAGAAATGTAGCGAGAAAGCAGCGAGGAGAAGGGAAGGAAAGGAGCGATGGGAGGGAACGAGGCAGGGAGCGAGAAGGGGGAGGAGAAGGGAGCAACAAGCGAGGGAGCGAGGAGGAAGGTAACGAGGGGACGAGAGATGAAGGGGCAAGGATCGAGAGAAGAAGGGGGAGGCAGCGAGAAAGAAGATAGTGAGGGGGAGGTAGCGAGGAGGAAGGTAGCAAGAAGGCAGCGAGGAGAAGGGAAGGGAGCGAGCGAGCGAGAGGGAGTGGTGAAGGGAGGGGAAGCAAAGAGAGAGGGGTAGCAAAGAAAGAGATTTGTTGTTGTTTTTTTGTTTTGTTTTTTTTTAATTTTATTTTTTAAAAAGAAGGTTGATGCATAGCAAAAATAATAAACTACGGAAACCTTAATCAAAATTAACTATACACAATACATAGCTTACTACTTAAAAAACAAAACTAATCCCTTGAGGGCTTGGTTTTTTTTCATGGAAATGGAAGATTCAAGAGAATGGGAAAAAGAGGAGGTGAGGGGAGGAAGCAGAAAAGAGTTCAGCATTGAATTTTTTTTTCTCGTGACACTACATCGCAAATTCTTTTTAACCAAAATTCAAAAAAATGAGTGCCAACATTGCTCGGCATGGTAAAGCCACGCGTGGAAGTGTCATGCAAGGCTATTAATTAACCGCCTCTAATCTGACATTCACTTATTTTGAAAATTTGCCACGCGTGGCAGTGCCACGCGTGGCAAATCTCTAGAGAAAATTCCAGAGAATTGTAATTTTATATTGCCACGGTGGCAAAATATATTTGTTGTAATTTTTTTTTAAAAACTATTTGAACAATATTTTGATAAACAAACAACCCAATGATTAATTTAAAAGTAATTTTAGGCTTTAAATAAGTGTGGACTAATAATAAATTGATTATTATGTGATCACGATTGGGAATTAAAAATTAAATGATCATTGTGTCAAATTATTGTCCTATGATCAAATCAATATTGTGCTTCGACCAGAGTGAAGATATGAAGATATTGTTTTAATAGATTTTAAATATAGTAAGGATGTTTTTCAAAAAGAAAATGTTTTTGAAGCGACTATAAATGATCAACAAATCCATTCACATTCATGAGATAACAACATTCTTAGGCAATGAAGTAAAAACACTTACGCATTCTTCATCATCGGTTGCAACCAGATCCGGATGATCAATATTATGGCCTCCTACGGAAGAAGAGTCATCAGTAAAATGCTTTAACGATGTGGATGAGGGAAGCCCATCCGGGATTGAATTGCCGTGAATTCTTCTTCAGATGGCATGCTTCGTCCATGCTCAACAAAATCTGACAAATCTTTCGTCAGACATTCTTCACACATCAGAAGTCCATTCTTCACCCGTCAGAAGTCCATCCTCATTATCATAATCAATTCCAGACACCAAGTCTTCGGTTTTGTGCCAGACAATAAACAAAGCACCTCATCCTCACGATAATAAAAAAACTTACACAAATCTGTTATAGCAATATATACATCGTCATTCACATGATACACAAACAAATTGAAAAAACATTTAGATTCAACATCAGACATTAATTCATCAACAATAATATTTGAACCAATGAAAGTATTCTGAATCACTTCAGTATCAACATCAAGAAAATCACTATTCTTATCAGGGGTGTCGATAAGAAAGTGACTATTGCCTTTTATGGATGATGGAATTGAGGATGAGGCAATCTGAGGATCCGAATCTACAACTTCCTCATCATCCGGAATCTGAACTAATAGGAAAAGTACGAACCCAGTCTGGTATTCAACAAAATGACATTTTCTCTTATAGACAACACACATCATGGTGCTTCTAAATTGTTTAAACAATTAGTATATATCCTATCCAGTCTCTGTTTGGACTGCGGAAAGAAATGGACAAGATTAGTAAAATGCATGAAAGACAAAAGATCTATGGAGATAACATGTATACTGACTATATCCCTGAATCTAACATAGTGGTCAAACATAGTCTCAATTAATTTTGGACTTTCCTAAAATTCACTTTTGTAAATGGACTTGAGAATGTCCAAAAATAGTTGAAAATGCCTAGCATTAAATAATTTTTGTATGGAAGGCCCATCCGTTGCGGCGGATGGCCCCCCTCATAAAAAAAATAATTAATTTTTAAAGTTTTTTTATGAGGCCCTTGGGACCCCCCATCTGCCATGGCTGATGGGCCCTCTCCAGAAAAAAAAATTCAATTTTTTTTTAAAATTTAAATTTTAATTTTAAAAAAAAAAAATATATGGGGCCCCTGAGACCCTTTATACGCCGCGGCGGATGGCCCCCCCATAAGAAAATATTAATTTTTTTTTAAATTTAAAAAAAAATTAAATTAAATTTTTTTTTATATTGGGCCCCTAGGACCCCCCATCCTCCACGGCGGATGGGTCTTCCATAAAAAAAAATATATTAAAAAATTAATTTTATTTTATGGAGGCAATTACGAAACTCTTAACACATATCCAAGACTCATCACTTCAGATTCAAAAAGTGTTTAACATCCCCATATATATTGTCTTAAAACCTTAGACTGAGGGTATTTAAGTCGTTAATTTATTAAAAGACCGACTTTTCGAAAAAAACAAACTTAAAGCATCTTTTAATTTGAGAGAAAATTACTTCAATATTCAAAGTGCCCATTCACCCATCAAACCATCACCAATCTGAGTGATCGCACATAATCAATTTCCCATAGCCTCAAGCGCTTCTTCACTAGCGTGGTATCAAAACTCGGCTTTAGTGGACAAAAACTGAGTTTGACCAAAATATCAGTTTTTCCACCATGGTATTCCAAACTCTAAACTGACTCGAACTAAAGAACGATGATTACTTCATTTTGGCTGACATCGGGGTGGCATCCCGCCTCCGTAGGTCCATAATTTTCACTAAAATGCTCATTACTTAACCAAATGAGCTTTGAATGGAACCCAATAAAAAAGCCTTTGAACACAAAGTAACAACTAATATTTTCACCATTCTAGAGCTCTTATGAAAGCCAAATATTGCCAAATGCAAAGAACCAAAAATTAATTATCAATTTTCCTCATAAATAGACAACATATCAGAAATTGTAATTAATTCAAAGAAAAACGGCATAATCTTTGCCATTTGTCGAAGCCAGACTTTGACAAAATCACCATGGAACCTGAAATAATGTCATGTCTCATCGTTCAAGTGAAAATTAATGAAAAAAGATATTTTATCACCTCTGAGGAAAAATAATGGAAGAAGTCATGGAGATCAGTCTTTGAAATATCTGGAGCCATCTATATATGAGAAACTAAATCCTTGACCCTTGGACCTTAACTCTTAGCCCTTTGCTCTCAGCCCTTAGTCCTTGGCCCTTCGTCTTGGCCATTGGTCCTTCTCCCTTGGCCCTTGGCCCTTACCCCTTGGTCCTTAATCCTTGTCATTTAATTCTTGGCTCTTAGCTCTTGATCCTTGATCCTTGGACCTTAGCTCTTATCCCTTAGCCCTTAGCCCTTAGCCCTTGGTAATTAATCCTTGGCTCGTGGCTCTTAGCTCTTATCCCTTAGCCCTTAGCCCTTAGCCCTTAGCCCTTAGCCCTTAGCCCTTAGCCCTTGGCCCTTAACCCTTGTCCTTTAATCCTTGGCACTTAGTCCTTGATCATTGACCCTTGGCCTTTAGCTCTTATCCCTCGACCCTTAGCCCTTGGTCCTTAGCTCTTAGCCCTTAGCGCTTATTCCTTGAGTCTTGGCGCTTAGCTCTTATCCCTTAACCCTCTTGGTCCTTTACCATGTTGGGTTTTAGGGACGAAGGAGAGAGATAATGCGGAATTGACTCTTCCAAATATGTGCTGCTACTAACTATCAACAAGAACGATCTCAATGAGAGAAGATACCGAATAGAATCACAGCTCATGCATTCAGAATCGCTAGTTAGTTACATACTCAAGTGAATAATGTGATTTGATTACAATCACCGAAGAGGATTGATGGTACGTGAAATTACTAGTGTTTACTTTAGAAGTGAGCTTCAAGCTCAATTCAAAATTTGGTGTGATAGTGCAGAAAGGATGGTGTTCGACCCTCAGGCATCAAAGATAGCCATCGTCTGATCGAATTTTAAGGAGTCGAAGAAATCCGTGATTCGATCAAACTGAGTGAACAAACTAAGACAAGGAATTTGGTAAAGGTGCAATCAATCACAACACACGTAGATAGTAGAAGGTGTTGTCGATACATTACACTGGATGTTTGTCATAAGAGCATTTGTTTGATGTGGAGCATGAACAACACAAGTCATTACAGCCTAAATGCGATGTAAGTTCTGATGCTCGAGCTTCCACCCCCTAGTGTGTGTGGGCTGGATGTATATATACGCATCGTACTTGTGATTACAAGAATTCATTAACTAATCTATAATTACAAGACTAGTTTAATCTACCAGATACTGGTCATGAATTTACTTTACAAGTTTGTACTAAACATGTATGTGCAAATCAATACATCTATAGACAATAGACTAATGTATAGTTTGCTTTCTATAGTGTGTTGTAGATTATTGATGTTTAGTTGATTGTTGGACACTTCGGATAAGTCGAATGACTCGAATGACTCGATTGCCGAAGCAACTAATCAGCTATCTCGATGTGCTTGGTTCAAGCATGGAAGATAGGATTGGTAACAAGTGTGATGTCTTCAAAGAATGCTTCATCACCTTCAATAGAAACTTTCACAACTTGCTCCATAGGGGTGTCAATCCCTTTGCAATCTTTCATACCAAACTTTTCTAAGATGGAAGTAGCATACTTTGATTGACAAATGAAAGTGAAATCACTACTTCTAGAGACTTCTATCCCAAGTGTAATGTTAAGAAGTCCTAGATCTACCATCTTGAATTCACTAGACATAGTCTCCTTGTACAGTGAATCATATTTTTGATCCCGCTACTAGATGCTAGTTGTTTCACACATGGGTGGTCCCAATAGTGATATATTCCTTTGAGATCTGGTTGCTAGGATTTTCTCTCCGGGTCTGGGCATATATTTTCCACATTCAAGCCACTTTGTTGGGTCGCATGATACGTGCCAAGACTATCACCCCTCATGATATCCTATATGCTGAGTTTGCTACTCCTTTGATCATACTTGAGGGCTTTTTCCACCTTATTCTTTTTCTTCAGATTTAGGAGATTTGAGCATCTCACCCGAATAGATACATAATCGATGTGGTTACTTCTTCACGTGTCCTAGCTGATTCCCATGCCTAGCTCTCCTAGTACCAGCAGGCATATGATCTCTTACGACATCTTGGCATCTCTATCATGGATCTTCCTTGTGGTACATATTCATATATCCAAGGCTATTTATTCCGTCGATATATACAACAAACTTGGAGCTCCCTCCCACCTTACCACACTCGACTGATTTATTACCAGACATGTCTCCTCTCTTTGGAGTTGCCGCTCTATCTCTCACAGCCCCTATCACATGGCCTGCACTATCGTTTTGGGCAGTTGTGCATTTCCTCTCATCAGCTTGCTATTGAGGCCGTTCGTGCATGGGATATCCCCCAAGAGCATCATCTATGTCGCTTGTGCTCACGTCATTGTTACCAATATCCTCATATGGACTAATCTTTCCAGCCTATGGTGGAAATAATCTTTTACAAGTTTGATGGTAGAAATACTCATATGGATGTCCGAGTATGGTTGGACAACTTTCACAAGTATTTTCAATCACATCCAAGTAGTGAACATGACAAGATTCAATTTGCAGAAACATACCTTGATGGATCTGCAAAAATTTGGTGGTGATATTGGATGCAGTGTGAAGAACCTCATGTTACCACTGATAAATGGCCAACCTTTGTACAAAAGTGCATCAAAAAATTCGAATGTACAGACGGCCAAGTATGGATTCTACCCAACAGATGTCCACTATGGAGAGCTATTTCAATGAATTCAATCAAATAATGGACAAATATGGTTATTTAGTGGAGGAATTTAATACAATGCACTTTATTTTAGGCTTGAAGCCTGAGATAAGATCTTGTTTATCTAAGGATATATATCAAGAGACTTGGATAATGTCATTATGTGATATAAGATCACATGCTCACACCATAGAATAGGAATTGAACAAGGTTCAACGTGAAGTTGTGACATAATACTTCACACCACTAGAGCGCACTTTGGAGATACGCGAGATATTAAATATCAACAAAATGATAGGGTAGTTACAAAAGCTGAAGGATCAAGACAAAGTGCCTAAGGTTCAATTGGGAAAAACTGTTAATCCAGGAATCCAGAAAAAAGATAGGCCAAATGATTGTTGTGAATCATTATCAACATCATCAGAGGAAGAATTGGAAGTACGAAACGATGACAAAGATAATTCTTCATCAACATCATCAGTGAATGAAGTGGAAGTGCAACATGATGAAGAAGTACAATTATCAACAATGGGAAAGCCCGTTCAACAAATAGATCAAGCAACTTCATCCACAACTCTTGATTTCCCATTGAATTTACAAGAGATGGCCAGTCAACATTTATGCAGTGCTATGGAGTGTACGCAAGATCAACAACATAAATGTAATCTCCAATTTGAGCCAAGCAAGACAATTCCAAATGCGATCACAATGTCAATGCAAGGACACCGAAAATCAGCTAAGGACAACGAACACGACGCAGAGGATTATGAGGACAATATTTTTGTTTTCAATGTTGATTTTCAATTGAGCAGCACAAAGGCCAATTCAGGCAATAAAGTTGTCAATGAGGCAAATCACTCAAGGACCTCGTCTTCCTTGAAATTACATGGACTGTCGCATCACATTCAACTAGAAAACTTGTCTGAAACATCTTGTAAAATGGGACTAATAAACAAGTATATGAATGTTTCACATTCGATATAGAGTGCACAATGGAATGTGATGAGATTTGTAATATACAAACTGGAAATTGTCCTAGCTATGAGATGAGACAAATGATCCAAGGTCCATTATATCATAGTTTCCAGTTTGTAGCTCAAAATATTGGAGATATCAATATATTTGAACATGGCAATGTAATCTACGAAAGATTTTTCATAGAGACTTTGAGTGAACGAGATATCATCACTCTTTGCAAACATCTCATTCACTCGATATTCTTGGAAATGAATGTCCACTCGGAATATCATTCATTATTTCCAGAGATGATCATTCAAAACATATTAGGACCTACATTGGGAATTGATCATGTCAATAATTTCTTCATGCATGATCTTCACAATTTAGATGCAAGGTTATGGTTATCATTGAACCATTTGGATTGAACAACAAAGTGACTACCCAACAACATGACAAAATCTTCAGACCAGCACAGCCAGATGCAATGTTAAAATATGATCCACTCCCACTACTTAAATATTTTTGTCCTAAAAAATGAAGACGCTTGTCTGATGAGCTTGATTGCCTTGGTTAAGTAGTCAGGATTGATGAGGCCACAAAATTATTGCCTCATTACAGAGTCCAAGCTATCGAATTGAATTTATTTTATTAACTTCAGACTGTAATCCTTGTTCTCATGGAGGAGAAAAGATGGTTGAAGAAAAGATGGATGAAATACCATATTGCTTTTTGACAATCAAATCGCAATATTCTCATATGTCTGCTTCTTTGACATTGTAATAAATTGGATGATCTATCCAATTCCTTTCATGTACTACTAGTACATTAGTGATTATCAATGCATCAGAATATCCATTGTAAGCTTTGTAGGCCCAAAAGGGGCTATTAGCCTTAAGAACAAGGCGGTTCTCTCTTTAGGCCCTCCAAAGTAATTAATAAGGATAATAGGGCAACAAGGGCCCAATGTAGTTTGAATAATACTTAACAAGGTCTAACTATCCCTCAAGATAGTTATGTTTAGTTAAGTAAGAGCATTGTCTATAACTAGACAAGAGACATCAATCTTTGAATCTTTTGGCGCATTTGCAATTGAGAGCTTCTAGCTTCCTTGTGAATGTGAGCCATAGAAATCTTATTGGCTAGGTCTCATGTGCCCTATCCACATGAATCAATGCTCCATCTCCATTGATTGTACTCTTTCTTTCATTGCTAATGTAATTCCATTGTGATCTCATTGTTTCTAGGTTTCTATTGATATGCTATCATGAATGTCTTGTTATCTTCTTGCTTCTAGCTTTACTTCATTGTTATTGCTATTAGTTTGGGTTTTGGCACATGATATTTCTATGTCATGTGCCAAATCCAAAACTAATAGCAATAACAATGAAGTAAAGCTAAAAGCAAGAAGAGAACAAGACAATCATGATAGCATATCAATAAAAAGCTAGAAACAATGAGATCACAATAGAATCACATTAGTAATGAAAGAAAAATACAATAAACAGAAATGGAACATTGATTCATGTGGAGAGACCTAGCAATGGAGATGCCTATGGCTCACATTCACAAGGAAGCTTGAAGCTCTCACTTGCAAATGAGCCAAAAGATGCACAAGTAGATGTCTCTTGCCTAGTTATAGACAATGCTCTCACTTAACTTAGTTTAACTATCTTGAGGGATAGTTAGCTCTTGTTAAGTATTATTTAGGCTACATTGGGCCCTTGTTGGCCTATTATTAATTACTTTGGAGGGCCTAAAGAGAGAACCGCCTTGTTCTTAAGGTTGATAACTCCTTTTGGGCCTACAAAGCTTACAATGGATATTATATGCCTTGAAAAGCACTGATGTACTAAAAGCACATGACACTCTTCCTACTTAAACATTTTTGTCCTAAAAAATGAGAACGTTTGTCTGATCAGCTTGATCGCCTAGATTAAGTAGTCATGATTGAGAATGTGTCATTGTAGAAAAATATTTGCTTCATTACATATCCAAAGCTGTCAAATTGAATCCATTTTGCTAGCTTCAGACTGTAATTCTTGTTCCCATGAAGGAAAAATGATGGTCGAAGAAGAGGCTGATGAAGCACCATATTGTTTGTTGGCAACCAATCTGTATGGAATGGACAGAGTGTATCACCGCAATATCATCTTTTGTCTGCTTCCTCGACATCATAACAAGTTGGATGATCTATTCAATTCCTTTAGGATCATGTTTTAGCATTGCATCTGACTATGCTGGCTTGGAGATTTTGTCATGTTGTTTGATAGCGCTTTGTCGTTCAATTCAAATGCTTTGACGATAACCATGAATCTTGCATTTGAATTGTGGAGATCCCACATGAAGGAATAATTGTCATGATCAATTTCCAATATGGGGACCAATACATTGTAATTGATCATCTTTGGAAATGACAAATGATATTCTGAATGGACATTCATTTCCAAGAATATCGAGTGAATGAGATGCTTGCAAAGAGTGATGGTATCTCTTTCACTCAAAGTCTCTACAAAAAAGTTTTCGTAGATTACATCATCATGTTCAAAAATATTGATATCTCCAATATTTTGAACCACAAACTGGAAATTTTGATATAATGGATCTTTGATTGTTTGTCCCATCTCATAGTTAGGACAATTTCCAGTTTGTATAATACAAGTTTCATCACATATCGTTGTGCACTCTATACTAAATGTGAAACATTCATATAGATCAATTGTATCCTTGTCTATTAATCCCATTTCACAAGATGCTCTAGACAAGATGTTCTAGACAAGTCTTCTGGTTGAATGTGATTGGATAGTTCTTGTGATATCAAGGAAGATGGGGCCCTTGAGTGATTTGCCTCATTGACACCTTCATTGTCTGAATTGGCCTTTATATTGCTCAATTCAAAATCAATATTGAAAACAAAAATATTGTTTTCATAATCCTCCGCATCGTCTTCGTGATCCTCAGTTGATTTTCTGTGTCCTTGCATTGGCATTGTGCTCGCAACTAGAATTTGCTGGGTCAATTTAAATTGGGAATTACATTGATGTTGCCAATTATCTTGTGTACACTCCATAGCAATGCATAAATATTGATTGGCCATTTTCTCAAATCACTTGGATTGTTCTTCTTTCCGTTTAGTTTCCAGCTTAAGCTTTTGTTCTTGTTGCTTGTACTTTAAAGCATATTCCATAGTTTCCCAATATTCGATTATGGAGAAGTATATCTTGTACAGTGCTATATATATATATATATATATATATATATATATATATATATATATATATATATATATATATATATATATATATATATATATATATATATATATATATATATATATATATATATATATATATATATATATATATATATATATATATATATATATATATATATATATATATATATATGGCTTACAACCTCAATATCGGAGCATTGTAGAAAATTATCTGCAAACTACTTCTCTCCAACCTACTAATAGCAATAACAATGAAGTAAAGCTAAGAGCAAGAAAAGTACAAGACCATCATGATAACATATCCATAGAAAGCTAGAAACAATGAGATCTCAATGGAATCACATTAGCAATGAAATAAAGAGTACAATCAATGAAAATTGAGCATGGATTCATGTGGATAGGGCACATGAGACCTAAGAATGGAGATCCCTATGGCTCACATTCACAAGGAGGAAGCTAGAAGCTCTCACTTTCAAATGAGCCAAAAGATTCACAAAATGATGTCTCTTGCCTGGTTATAGACAATGCTCTCACTTAACTAAACTAGTTGGCCCTTGTTAAGTACTATTTAGGCTACATTGGGCCCTTATTGGCCTATTATCCTTATTCATTACTTTGGAGGGCCTAAAGAGAGAATCGTCTTGTTATTAAGGCTAATAGCTCCTTTTGGGCAATGGATGAAGGAATTATTGACATGATCAATTCCCAATATAGGAACTAATACGTTATGATTAATCATCTCTGGAAATGACAAATGTTATTCTGAATGGACATTCATTTTCAAGAATATCGAGTGAATGAGATGCTTGCAAAGAGTGATGGTATCTCTTTCACTCAAAGTCTCTACAATTTTTTTTCTCGTAGATTACATCATCATATTCGAAAATATTGATATCTCCAATATTTTGAACCACAAACTGGAAACTGTGATATAATGGATCTTTGATTGTTTGTCCCATCTCATAGCTAGGACAATTTCCAGCTTGTACAATACAAGTTTCCTCACATTCCATTGTGCACTCTATATTGAATGTGAAACATCCATATAGATCAGTTTTATCTTTGTTGTTATGTCCATGACCAGTAAGTAGGATTCAATATACTCCTAGTCTTGGATACACGGTACTCCAGTAAATCAAGCTGTTATTTATGCCACGTCATACTGGATGTGACCTGAAAGTAACTAATATCCTTGTGAGGCCCAGAACACACTAAATGGAGTCTAGACAAGGTATGAGACAGTGTATGCATGTGTAGAGTTATCAATAACAATTCTATGAATAGTTGGTCCATGCCTAGGACTCTATTCTAGGTGAATATATGTATAGGGAACTTATGGCTATGCATGGCTATGTGCCCAGGATGTGTTTGGCTCTATATATTGAGGCCAAACTCGCCCTACTCCTCATTGTGGTCATTGATTCATTTCCAGAGTTTCACTCTACCTTTATGCTTCCTATTCCTTGGCTTGGGGGTGAAGCTTCTAGAGTTGATTGGTTGCTTCTACTTAGTTGGGTGGTTGCTCCATAGTGTGTTTTCCATTGTGTTTTGTCTTGTAAGCAGGATCTTAGGGAGCTTCCCTTATATTGGTATCAGAGCAAGGCTTATGAAGATTGGAGAACATGGAGAAGGGCTACCTTTCGTCGAAATTTCAGATTGGATCCCTGGAAATTCTCTTCCAAGGTGGATAGCAAGGTTGCAAGTGGGTGTACTATCCCGGTTTCAATTTGCATATTGCTAAGATCCATTACTCTTGGGATTCTTTGTGGTTTTATGGAGAATTGTCCTTGAAGGCCAATTTGTGTTGCTTTTTTGGAGCTTTTTCTTGTGTAGATCAAATTTTTGGTAGATCTGAATTTTCCAGCAAGTGTACTTTTGTTTTGGGGTTCATTAATGATGAAATTACTGACGCATGCTGGTTTTCTCCAATGATTTATGATTCTAGGCTATGTTTTGGTCAAAATTGCTTGGTTTTTCATGCTTTTTGGCACAAAATAGATAGTAAGAACCAAAATCCAGCAGGATCAGATCAATTAGATGGTTGTAATTCTATAAATTGGTTTGCAGTGTTAGAGAAAGACTGTATGTCATGAATTTCCACTTTATTGTGATGAAAAAATCAGAAAATAGCCAAAATCATCATTTTTGCTTGTTTTTTCATAAAGCTGGATAGTAGGTGGCTATAAAACACCATTTAGAGCTTGTAAAGAGGGGACAAAGTCTTTTGAAGCTTTCCCTGAAGTTAGAACCAAGAATTCCAGCAATTGAACTTGTAGGAAGTCAAAAAAAGTTCAAAAAGTGACCATTTCTGGTGATTTTTGGGGGATGGATCTCTCCAAATCCATAAAGAGATCATTCTAGAATTATTTACAGCATGATTAGCATTCCTTTTTACCTTCCCATCAAGCTATCAAACCTGTGAATTGATGGCTGGTGGCTTATGCACCATCTCCATCAAGTTTGAAGCTATTTTGACTTCTACAAATCAAGAAATCTTTGTTCTCAACCTATACTACATCTTAGGATCAGTATGAATGCTTCATGGAAGTATAATGGGTTGTTTAAGACTATTGGAAGCATCAATTTTGGGCTGAAATGGGTCGATTTTGCATGATTTTTTTTTTTTGTGAAAGTGTGCCCTACTAATAGTGTTTCGATTTTTCGATTTTGATTGCCTTTTGTACTATCAATATTTTTGTCAGAATTTTCGAATTACATAAAATAAAGCAAAAATTGAGTTTTCCGAAAAAAAAAATCAAAATTTTGGTCATTTTTTCGTTATCTATGGAATCAGTTAAGATTAGTGAATTGATTAAATTGAGTTTATCAATCAGAATTGGTCACAATATTTTCACTAAGTCTAAATTATTTCCCAGTGATAGATAAGTTAAAATTGACAGAAGGATCCACAATGAATTGCCGACAATTTTTACTGTGCTGTCATTTTTTAACTTTTGGAGTTGGGAACTCCCAGGTTGAAAGTTAAAATTTGAATTTTTTCTTTTTTTGTTGAATTTGAATTTGGTATAAATTTGAAATCAGTTATTTGTCTGATAGTTTTCTAATCGATGTTGATCGCTAGAAATCAGTCAAGTGAACGTTTGTGCAAAATACTCGTTAAATTTGATTAAAATCGTCAAACAATATGAAATGACCAGATTGAATAAGTGGCAATAGTATTCTTTGTCTAGACGGTTATCTGATAGGATCGGTTCAAGAACTACTGAAATCCTATTGGTGGGATTTCATTCATGTAATTTCATATTCTATGTTTGGATAGGTTTTGTCAATATTAACGGAGTAATGCCAAACCAGTCAATAAAAAAGGAAAGACAGTCCAATTCTATTGGAAAAATTATAATAATAGGAATTACATAACTGATTTTCATTTCCAGTAAAATCCTATGGTGAATTATATTCAAAAGATTAGACTGGTATTGTTTCACATACTAGTATATGATTTTTGATATCAGATATTCAGCCCAAGTATAGGACAGAAATGAGATTGTTTTAGACTTTTTCCTACAGTAATTAATTTTTAAACATTTACTAATGTGGTTACGTCTTCTTGGTACCTTAGCAAAAATAGATTTTCAGGGAACTGAAAATTCTAAGGAGGGAAGAAGAGTGGACATCAGAGGTAGTAAGTGTGATCGAAAAATATATTTCGTAGTTAGGATTTTGCTAATCCCTGTAAATAATTGCTTAATACTGGTTATCAATTTCCTGGATAGAATCCATTCAGTTGAATTTGTAACTAATATCTTTGTAACTATTGAGTTATCCGCAGTTTTGGATGTCAATTGTGAGGTTAAAAGTGGAATCTGATATGTGGATTACATTGGATCTGTTAGTTGACATAAGCTTGTCCCTAGATTTGATGCATCAGTAGGGTTTCGAAGCTTGTCAATAACCAGAAAGTTTTAGAGTGTAATAGTGAACCATGTTAATTTTTCTGTTTAAGTCACATAATCAGATGTGGATTCATAGTATCCATCTAATAGGCATGCCAATCATCCGAATAAATGGATTCTCCAGTGTTTTGGAAACAAGAGATAATATCCTATAGTGATTATAGGACAACTAGATGATAAGTGAATCTCTAGAATATCAAATAAGGCGGTTAAGGGTTTTTTGGAAGGAAAAGTTGATGGTATGGGACATCAGTAATTTTGGAAAGGAGTTTCTAGGACTGTAAAGATCTGATGATCAATGGTGTATTTTAGTACCTAGTTGCGATATGAGAAAGAAAAAAACCATTTGATCAAATGTGGGGTATTTTGAAAAATTTTGAGGTTTAATCTAGATCCCAATGTGGTATCTCATTATTTACAAAATCGGAGGCCCTCAAATCTATTTCTCGCTTTTTTAATTAATCCTTTACTTCTTAATACTTTCTCGAATATAAGATATCAAACTGATTTATATAATTTTTTCCAGCATGGAGTTATTCTTCTGAAAGACTGTTATGTCATATAAATTATTACTTATGTGAATAGACTTGGAATTTAGATAAATTCTAAGGTTAAATTGTCTCAATTTCTTAAACCTAGAATATCTCTGTGACATAAATAAGTTTTGATGGAATAGTAGTTTCTATCACTCGGATTAGAAATATTTGAAAGAGAAGTCATGTTTGTAATAAAGTGAATCTTTTAGTGAAAGCACTTATTACTGATTTTTTTGGATTTCATATATCATCTTTCCAGTTAACTTTTATTGAAATTTATAATTTCTTTGAGGGATGAAGTGATGGGATAAAATTCTATTTGGGAATCTGTTGGTTACATAGTTTTCGGAAGAGAACCTAGGGTACATAAATGAGATTGGATCTGAAAGGAATTTCGGATATATTCATAGTAAGATACCTAATTGGAATTTTTCGAATAAGAGAATTTCTCTAGGGATTGTGTGGACAATCTGGAACTAGAACAGATTTGATATTTGAATCATTATCTATAAGTAGTACAGTAAAAGGTCAAAGGTTACTAATTCTATTTTGATTGGAATAGAGGTAAATTTGATCAAGATTTAAGTCTGAAAATTCTATATTGGGTCAACCTAATCTTAGTTTAAGTACTAGGATCAGAGAGGGGTTGATTAGTGGGAGAAATTATGTAATTAGAGGTAAGTGGGATTGGAAGACTGTTGAGAATGAATGTTATTCGTCTCAGAGATTTCTCGGATATGTTATTTACTCATGAAAAATAGAAAAAAATTTGTAGCTGAGTTACAAGATCTTAGTGAGATATGTGAGTAACATATGTGGGTTCTAGAGGAATCTCCCAGGTAAGAATATGTTTATGTACTGGGCCATAGTGAGATTATTCTCATATGTGCATTATCAATCTTGTATGAATCTAATGTGTAATCCTAGTTACTAAAGTTATCTGGTGCACTTAACCTAGTCGGCGAACATAAGCATATGATCAAGTATTGTATTGACAGATACTTGCAGAGTTAACAAATCTTTATATGGTCATCTTTCATGGATGCCCAGCTTGCGTCACTGTAAGATTCAATGTGAAATCCAACTTCCTTCGAATAACACAGTCCATAGTCTTTCGTTTTCTCTCTTTGCCAACTTCCAATGCAACAATCATGGGTTTTGATTATATTGGCTTAGCCTGTATACTACAAATGCTATATCAGGTCTGGTGTTATCTACTAGATATAACAATGATCCAATCAGCCTACGATAGGGTGTTTTGGCCATTCGTTCCTCTTCCTCGAGAGTCTGCGGACAATCTGCCTTACTCAGTATTGTTCCAGGTATCATGGGAGTATGCATACCTTTGCATTTGAGCATGTTGAAGTCTTCAATGATCTTTTGAGTGTACTTTTGTTGGTGAAGATACAACTTACCGCCTTCAAAGTCTCTTTGGATCTGCAAGCCTAGATAGATTTTAGCTTCTCCTAGGTCAGCGATCTCAAATATTCCAGAAATGTCTCTTTTGACATCTGGAATTAACTTATCTCTTCTTGAGAAGATAAGTTGTCATCAACATAGACAGCTAGAATGATTATTTCATTTTGAACATGCTTGATATAGACATTTGATCCAACAATAGAGGTTTGAAGCCTAAGGAACGTAGTGCTTCGTCCTTGCAGCTTCCATCAGTGTACGATTTCTTTGTTCAGCTATTCCATTGTGTTGAGGTGTGTATGATGCAGTCTTTGTATGCATAATACCTCGATTAGTACAGTAAGCCTTGAATTCATTGGAAATGTACTCACCTCCACGATCTGTGCGAATTTGCTTCAGCTTCTGCTTCTCAGCCCAATTCGTATACTCAACGAATTTCTCGAAAGCTTCAGATTTAGTATGAATAAAGTATACCACAACAAACTTGTTGAAGTCATCAATAAACGTAATGAAGTACTTTGCATCACCCAACGACAATACTTGAAATGGCCCACAAATATCTGAATGTGCAATTTCAAGTACCTTAGTTGCTTTATAACCATTCATACTGAAAGGTGTCCTAGTCATCTTGCCTTTAAGATAGGATTCGCAGGTAGTTCAAATATCTCTACTTGTGATTTCAACTCCTTGAATTCTCTGACTTTTGTTGGCTTGGTACAAGGCTTCCATGTTCATGTGACATAGCCTCTTGTGCCACAGTACATCTATTGATTCCTGAGTTTGATTGACTTGTTCGATTCTTGTTCGAATGTTCAGGTGATATAAATTCCCTTCTCTGTTGTCTTTAGCAACCAAGTTATCAGAATATTCCTCGAACAGTCTACAAGAGTTCTTTTTGAAGGTTACTGACATGCTTGTATCGACTATCTTAGCTATAGATAGAAGATCTTTATCAAGAGTAGGGACATAGAGAACTTCCTCCTGTTTCTTGTCACCCTGATTCGTGTCTAGCCATAATACACCAGTTTCATCAACCACGTGTTTAGAACCGTCTCCAAGTATAATGAATCTCGAATAGTTTGTCTTCTTGTACTCAGACAATATTTGTTTCGAGGAAACAAAATGTGAGGTGGCTCCCGAATCAAGTACTACTTCTTGAATTGAATTAGATGAACAACATAGATCAGCACTAGCATAAGCTGATGAGTTCCTTGTTGCCCTGTCTTCTGCTACTCTGGAGCATTCTACTTTGTCTTTGACATAGTTTGAATTTGAAGGTTCGCTTCGATTATGCTCTTTTTTGTTTTTGGGATTCTGATAATAGTCTACTGTTGCATGACCTCGTTTATGACAATGAATGCATTCAATTTTTGGATTTAACCAACACTTTTCTTCTGTGTGATCTAATCTTCTGCATATGTTGCAGATTTTCTTATCACCAAAATTCTTTTGCTGTTTTCCAGATTGTTGTTCATTAATCTGTTGTTCATTTTTCTTCCTCTTAAACTTAGACCTCTTAGAAGATCTATTCTACTGAGTAAACAGAGCATTTTTGGAATCACCATTGTCGTCATAGCATTCACAAGCTTCTACTTCCTCCTGAACTCTGTCTATTGCCTTTTGAAGTGTCATTGTCGCATCTTTCGCCAATAAGGTTCTTGTTGTGTGGAATGACCTGGGTAGGGCTTGAAGAAAATAACTAAGTTGTTTTTCCTTAGAAATTGTATTTTCCACACCAGAATTTTGCAAGGAAACAAACAGATCTTTAATCTTTCACACAAATGTATTCAGGTCTTTGTCGTCCCACTGTAGGTAAGTTAATTGGTCTTCCAAGAACATGATCTGATTACGAGATCGAGTCTCGTTCTTGGTTTGCAATTCTTCCCATAAATCCTTTGCGTTCAAAATTGATGTAAGATCTAGCATTATATTGTCATGCACTGAAGATGCAAGAATTGTTATAGCTTTGTCATTTTTTAAACGACATTCTCAAAGTTCTTTACCAAGAGTAGCTACTGACTTATCCTAAATAGGTTCTACCCATTGCCATAGACCTTTGTCCTTCAATAAGAGTGAAGTCTTTAATTTCCAAATCAAGTAGTTTGAACCTTTTGGGTCCAAGATCGTAGTGATCTTAGCCTAAATATTGATGATGGACGACATCTTCTAATTTTCTGAAACACTCCAGATAGTGGCTTGCTGATGGATGTATAAAGAATGTTGAGAGGGGTGCGAAGATACCACTGTATTGACTCTGATTCATTTTGATGTCATTGTATCAGCTTTGAACCTGTATACTCTGATACCACTGTATCAGATTTAATTTCGTATGCTCTGATACCACTATAGGAAAAATAGTAACTATTCTTCCACTGGGAAGACAATGAAAGTTTGAATAAATCAAACTAATATTAGTGTCTTCAATCAGGATTGTATCTGATCTATGTACTATTAGAACATTGTTTGCCTTGATTGAATATGCGTGCAGAAATAATATGCAGAAGTAAGAGAAAACTTAAGACAATCTAGACAATAAGAAATTATTGATCAAAAATGAATTTTTATAACTCTGAATCTGATTCATCAATATACATCTCTTGCTATCTTATCTCGCTGTTGTGTCTCTGATTGAGTGAGTGTGTTACAACAAGTAGTGCACATATATTTATATTGCTACAGGACAGGTCTTTTGGGCTTTTATTTACAGGACTTTTGGTCTTTTAATGCTGTAACAGTAGATATCTAACCGTTTACGATGGTTGATATTCAAATAGACGCTCTGTTTCCAAGGCTGAATAAATTTTGTTCTTGAATTATTTGCAATAGTCCATCTCTTCGTCTCAGTTTCGTGTTTCGCGAATTATTCGTGACACTTGTCTCTTCGCGATGTTTTTGTCTTTCACGAATTGTTCACGATAGATGACAATTCTTGAGCTTGAAAAAGAAATCTAGAATATTTTGTGAACTGTTCGCAACAGTTTTGTGACAAGTGAGCTTGAAGAATAGTCCAAAAGATTTCGCAAATTGTTCGCGACAATTTCGTTACATCTGAGGTATGAACTAAAAACAAAATACTTTGTGACAAGATTCTATTCCGAATCTTTTGAGCTTCAACAAGAAAGCCACAAGCTTTTACAAGAAACTGTTTCGCGAATCTTTCACGAATCTTTCAAGTTGACTGCAAGAAAAATTTTGCTAATCCTTTGCGGTTGATCATGAATAAAAATGTTTCGAGTTCGCATTCGTTTCTTTTTTATTCTTTGTCAAGTAAATTGTGCGCTTTGTTAGTAGAATCAAAATCTGTCTGATCAGTTGTTCTACAATCGAGAATTCCAAAAGATGGTCCCAATATTCAATTATGGAGAAGTATATCTTGTACAATGCTATGTATATGGCTTACAACCTCAATATCGGAGCATTGTAGAAAATTATCTGCAAACTACTTCTCTCCAACCTGGGTTTCGATTAAGAGAAACTATGGAATATTCTTTAAAGTACGAGCAACAAGAACAAAGGCTTAAGTTGAAAGCTGAAAGGAAAGAAGAACAATCCAGGTGGTTTGAGAAAATGAATGCGGATTTAGAAAGTGAGTGTATACACTAAAGCATCAGTGGATCGACAACCGCATGCACATGAAAGGGAAGAAACTTTTGAAGATGAAGATGATCCCAACAATGAGTCTGATGAGCAAAGTGCCAATGACAAAGCAAATGAGTCAGATGAGCAAAGTGACAACGAAAGTCAAGTCCCAGATCTAGATAAAGTTGCAGGCAACAAAAGTTCAATTCAAGATTCGGATCAAGTTGCAACAACAGATGGTGAAAATCAAGATTCAGACAAAAGTCAAGATTCAGATCAGAATGTGAAAATAATTAAACATCCTTTCGAGTTTCATTTCCACCATCAAAGTCCGAAACTTGACGTACATCAATGCCTTAATCTGGTCAATGAACAAGCAACTATGGATCGTCAGATTGAGAATAGTGCTATGCTCGAAGAAAGTTGATCAAGGCATTCACCAAACTTTCAAATTGAGGACTATATGACACCGACATTCCATGGCTTGGAATTGAGTGGCTATTTAAAGGATCCGACCGAACCAATTCAATTCGATTTGGGAGCTTTTGAGAATATTTTTATTTTTGACAACAATCTAATGGAGTATGAGGTATTCAACAAGGATATTGTCTGCAATGAAGAGATTTCATTATTCCATATATATCCAACTTGTATCAATACCTTGGATTATTGTTCAATGCCTCATAGATCCATTTTATAAAATCTTCAAGTGACTTCAGTTGGAGAACCCGTTTCCTATGGATTCTCTAAACTCATGTATGGATGTGAATAATGATTGGGAACATTCTCAGTCAGCTAACACTCTATAGGAAGCTGATTTTAAAATATGCCATCAATCTATATCAGTTTATTGGAGAGGTTTACATTGCTCAGTGGAATCTAATGTGATCAATCTTCAATTGAGTAATGTCAACAATGATTGTTCATCAATGGTTATTTGGAACAATCAAAACATCAAATCCATGGTTCAATTTTGGAATGTATTTTCACTATTTGGGATTGATGCTTCAATGATTTATATGGGCAATTGGGTATTGACCAAACTTGAAGAAATATATTTTGGTCAACAATATGCCTAGAGATATGCTTCATTGTACGACAAAGTGTCAGTATTCATGCCGACTACTTCATATGGAAATTTACATATGAACAACAATTCATGACTACCATTGTTTATGACAGAATTGTGATTTTCTTCATCAAATTGGTCAAACAACATAGATTGGTAGTTACAACGGAAAAGTCGGATGCAAGACAAAACCAAGAATCCAAGGGAATTGGATAAGCATCCGAGTTGGTATGATGTCAAGGAAGTAGACAAAAGAGGATATTGCGGTGATACACTCTGTTCATTCCATACAGATTGGTTGCCAACAAGCAATATGGTGCTTCATCAACCTCTTCTTCGACCATTTTTTTTTTCTTGGGAACAAGGATTACAGTTTGAAGCTAGCAAAATGGATTCAATTCGACAGCTTTGGATCTGTAACAAGGCAATAAATTTTTTTGGATGACACTTAATCATGACTACTTAACCAAGGCGATCAAGCTGATCAGACAAGAGTCTTCATTTTTTAGGACAAAAATGTTTAAGTAGGAGGAGTGTCATATACTTTTAGTACATCCATGGATATACATGCAAGATAATATCCAATGTAAGCTTTGTAGGCCCAAAAGGAGCTATTAGCCTTAATAACAAGGCGGTTCCCTCTTTAGGCCCTGCAAAGTAATTAATAAGGATAATAGGCCAATAAGGGCCCAATGTATTTCAAATAATACTTAACAGAGGCTAACTATCCCTCAACATAGTTAAGTTAAGTTAAGTGAGAGCATTGTCTATAACTAGGCAAGAGACATCAATTTGTGAATCTTTTGGCTCATTTGCAAGTGAGACCTTCTAGCTTCCTCCTTGTGAATGTGATCCATAGGGATCTCCATTGTTAGGTCTCATGTGGCCCTATCCACATGAATCCGTGCTCAATGTTCATTGATTGTATTCTTTATTTCATTGCTAATGTGATTCCATTGAGATCTCATTGTTTCTAGTTTTCTATAGATATGCTATCATGCCTCAAATGTTAAGGAAATGACTTTGGCAAAGACCTTCATTGTTATTGCTATTAGTTTGGGATTTGGCACATGACTTTATATTAGTTATAAGGTTCGAAGGGTCCATGACCTAACTTATAATTAGATTCTACCAGACGATGGAGGACCTAAGATGAGATCCTTTCCTTCATGAGGTTGCCAACCATCAAGAAGTTGTTCAGTAACTGGGTGGTGGCCTGGATGGCTGGATCTCAAATGGCCTCTAGCAGGTACCCGTCATTGGTCCAATACAAATTTGTGGTAGTGTCCATGAAAGGCTTTATGATATTTTTGGCGTGCTTATAGTTTGGCGATGGGCATGTCCCTTTTGAAATTTCTATGGCTGCAAGTGCGGCATCAATAACTGACACCTTGTGGGTGATATAAAACTTGGATTTACTCTCAGTCCAAGTACTAAAGCCTATGGTAATAAATTCCATACTAATTTTGCTTGAAAAGGCACACTCATGGAAACCCATTGCCGTAAGCAAAGGCTCAGCAAGAGTCATCCACTCAACCACCATGCTTGTGCTAGGAAGCACCATGAGATCCATTACAGTTGGAACATCACGGTGAATCGCATATCGAGGTGAATGACTGGTATCAATAGACGACATGATGGCAAAAGGTAGAAACTGAAATCAGAAAAGACTTAAGATAAGAGTATATCAGAAGACTGTAAGAAAGTATCAAGAAAGTTTGGTCGCAGGAAAAATTTGCAAGAGCTTCGCTAGGACAAGTGAGAAATGAAATCGAATTCAGCTTTTTTATAGGCTAATTTTGAGGGTCCATTAGACAAAGTGCTAGTTTGGCTACTCAGTTATGAACAAAAATTTACACACATGTTCAATATTGTGAAAATAGCTCCTAGAATTTTCAACGAAGGTTTTTGACCACTAATGTAGCTCAACGAAGGTCCTGAAGGTTTGTCAAGGATTTAACTCTCGCCTAAGTGCATCATTCACCCAGGTACTGTATTTACTAAAGATTTTCAAGATCTGAATCTATTTCCAGTCTAAATTTGGCATTCTGAATCCATTGGTCAGGTCAGTGAAGGTTCATAATGATGATATCATGGTCGTCGAAGGTTTCCAAAGTAGTAAACTTCTAAACACTCGTTTTACTTTGTTGGAGGGTTTGCGGATCCCAAGGCAATCCTAATTCTAGTTGATAAGTGAGAGGGATTTGGCACCCTACGTGTGTAAGTCCAACCCAATGATCACATAGAGATTTGATTAATTAGAAAGTCAATAAAAGGACTTTAGGCCTTTTTGCAGAACTTTTAATGTCGTAGGGCCTAAATGTCAAGTTAGTGAATAAAGTTGGATTTCCCTCCAATTTGCATGGTTCCCACTCTTTTTTAAATTTGAATAATTAGGGAGGCATAAATGGACCAATAGGATTCAGAGGCCAGGGTCCTCCTCTCTACTATAACAAGGGACCAACTCGAGTTCCTACACATGTTCATTTTCTCATTTCAATAAAGTAGATTGGTTCTTTTCAGAAATGGATTGATGAATGTCCTTGCTCTCTATCACTTTTCCTCCATCTCTCATGTTTTATTTGGATTTTGCTAATTGTTGGATTTGATTGTTATTGGGATTGCATGTTATTATACTTTTTATGAGAGAGAAAGGGAGAGAGAGAGAAAGAGTAAGCTATCTTTGTTGTGGATGCGTAGTGTTAATGGATCGTAAGGTTAATGGATATTAGAGTTAGATGTGAATCCCCCATTCATGTTGAAATTTGAACTATACTATTGCTCTCATGGAAACGACTCTATGCGTGACAACTAACTTCGTCTCTTTGATGCTAGATTGACTAGATCTTGGATTCAGGTTAGACAAGGAAAGAAACCCACTACAATTTTGGCGCCGTTGCCGGGGACCTACGCCAATTTTTCAGTTTCCAGCATGTTTGTTGGATGGTTAGCTTGCATTAGGCATCTTCTCGTTGCACCACTATTGCATCCACGAATGTCAATGCTACTGCAGAAATAATGCTCAACGAGTTCGAGAAACTCGGGAAGAACCAGCAGAAACAGATGAAAAAGTTGCAGTCGCAATTTGATGACAAGATCAAAGCATTGGAAGATTTCCATGGAAAAGCGAACAAGGGACCTGAGAAGTTTGCGAAGACTTTTCCTACTAGGGAAAATGTCTAGTGCTCTATTTCTACAGGAAATCACATAGTGAATGAGTGTCTTCAATTGAAAAAATGAATGGAAATCAGTATATGCCATTTGTATAATTCGCCTGATCATGAATCTGCTTTTTGCAACTTCAATCCTCAGATAATTCAGCAACGGTATGCCCAAATGGGATATTGAGAACCACATTATGGAGGAAATCTAGCAGTTAGACCTCGACAATCTACTCTTGGATACCCGGAACGTTTAGCCTTACCTGTCCCACCAAAGCACTCCACTCCTCCTGCCAATTTGATGGAACCAGAACCGTATAGAAGTGCTGAGCAATGAAACTATGGTAATGATCAAGAAGGTGGATCTTCAGAACAGTATGCTATTTATGCTTCCGCGCAACAACAAGCCTCTAGAAACTGGACCAGAGCACCTCTTGGATGCTTTGCCTGTGGAGAAAATCACAGAGTTGCAGAATGTCCAAATAAAAAAAAATCTGTACCATTCAGTCGTGACTGTGGTTATGGGCATTGCTATAAATATTGTCCAGCGAGACCGAAGCCACCACCAGTTACAACACCTATAAATTTGATAACAATCAAGCAAAGACCAATAGCTCAGAATAAATCAAGTGTACTCTTGATGGTGGTCACCAGAGCATAGAAGAAGAAAGAACCAGTAACGGATCTAGTACCTACTGATTCTATACCATTGAACGATATACCAATAGCATCTCTATTCCAATCTTCATGTAGAAAAAAGAAGATATCAGGATATGAGGTAGTGGATTAAACATCTACAAGAAGAAGAGGAACTGGAAGCTACTAAAGCAACAGCTGAAGTTCGTCCTTCACCATTGCAGCCACCAAGAAATTCACGTATAGATATGAATGATCAGTTGCATCATCATGAAGAACCCTTCAAGATGACTGAACCAGAAGCGCCGCAAACAGAACTGCTCATGAATATTTTATCTAGTAAGATTATTATTTCATTGGGAGAGTTCCTAAAGTTGGTGCCAAAAGCAAAAGAAGCCTTAGCGCAAAAGTTAGCTCAAGAAGAACCAGAAGTCCATCAAGAGCCACTTTTTTGTGTTGGATTTGAAGAATCTAATGAAGTACTCCATGTCAGAGCCGCTTGGAAAAGTGAACAAAAAAATATCACTCTGCCAATATAGCATAGACAATTTTCTAAGAAAGCAGCCATGATAGATGGCGGTTCAAGAGTTAACCTGATTTCTACAAAGCTATGTGGATCAAGCCGCAACTTTTGCCATTAAGCTAGTTGATCAAACGATAGTTCGTCCGCAAGGAATGGTTGAAGATATACCTGTCAGAATTGCGAGAGTATAGTTCGTCATTATTTTTGTAGTAATGGACTTACCAGAAGCACCAAATATCTACCGAGTTCTATTGGGATGTCCATGGTTACGAGTTGTGCAAGTAATTCATAACTGGGGTACCGGGAAAGTCACTTTTGAAAATCGTGAACGTGCAGTCAAAGTTGATCCTGCAACTTGGACTATCAAACCAGTGGTTCAAAAAGAGGATGATGATTCATCAACAACGGATCATACTTGTGATCGTCCAGAGAAAAATTTGGGAGTTCATTATGATTCTCAAATGGATACTGTCAATTGGAATGAAGCTCTTGCAACGATTGATTGTACAGCAGGATATATATGTCAACAAGATAATCAATTAGATATGAGTGAGATTTCATTATTAGATCTAACTTTGGATGCACCGATCACATTTCCATTGAATGTGTTGAATGTAGCCTGGATATCAACAGAACCTATACCAGATCTGATTGAAGATGATCTCATACCTGTGAGTCATGCCTTGACTTATGATGACAATGCAGTACTTACGGATGAGCAGATTCTCAATCATATGGATCCGACGAAATTTGGAGTGCGTAATGTTCCTGATGAACCAACAATAAAACCGCCCAAAGTAGTTATATTGAAGGAAGATAGGATCGCAGAATCAATGACGAAGAAACAAGCCAAAGTTGTCAAAGTTGCTGATGCAAAATCTACGGGCCAAGTTTCTCTATGAAAATATTATAATCAAATTTGGATGTCCGATCGATATTGTCAGTGACCGATGTACACACTTTGTTAATCAAACTATAAAGTGTTTACTGGAAGGTTTTTTTGTGATACATAGATTTAGCACTCCTTACTGTCCTAGAGGGAATGGCCAAGCTGAATCTTCCAATAAGATTCTCTACACTATTATGGCGAAGACAGTTGAAGCGAGTCGGTCTGATTGGGAGCATAAACTGCATGCACTATTATGGGCATTCAGAACCTCTTACAAAAATAGTACAAATCAGACACCCTTTCAACTGGTTTATGGTCAAGATGTTGTCATGCCGATTGAATTTCTAATTCCATCTTTACGCATAGTGGCAATAGAACAGTTAAATGATGATAAGTCTTTACAACTACGTCATGAAGCATTGCACAAATTATGTGAACCCCGATTGATGGCAGTTCATGCATTAGCAACAGAGAAAGCCCGCCGCAAGGCATGGCTCGATCGTCGATTGCACACAAAAGGATATGAAAGTAGGAGATCTTGCATTGATGTACAAAACCAAGCTGATCAAGGAAAAATTGAAGTTTACCTGTGAAGGCCCGTATAAAGTGAAAGAAATCCTGAACTATGGC
The DNA here is from genome assembly GCA_029204225.1 of Diphasiastrum complanatum. Taxonomy (NCBI): domain Eukaryota; kingdom Viridiplantae; phylum Streptophyta; class Lycopodiopsida; order Lycopodiales; family Lycopodiaceae; genus Diphasiastrum; species Diphasiastrum complanatum. Next base: position 6,462,423 of record CM055092.1, on the reverse strand, counting down.
GCAGTAATTCTTGAGAACTTGGATGGAAAACGATTTGATACTTTTATTTGTTTTTCAATTTTTTTGTTTTCAACATTTGATTGTTAAGAGTTTTTTTTGAAAAAGACAAAAAAAAAATTGAGAAAAGACTGATAAGCAAAAGTCAGAAAAGTCATCAGCATGGAAAAAAGGAAGAACAGTATTTTTGATGGAAAATGACTTAGAAAATCACTATTTTGGTCAGATTTGGCCTATACAGTATCAGAAACCTTTGCTGAGCTCTCACACTATACATCCACTTCATATTTATCTAAATTGAGGTGGGCGAAGGTTCTTGGCCAAGAAAAATCCATTTTTGGAGCTAGGCGAATGATCAACAATATGCCATTTTGAGAACCTTCGCCGAGCACCTTACCCTCATTATGAAGCTTCGCTGACATGGTGGATGATCTTAAAATGTCAAAATTAGGTTGGCTATAGCCTCAGATCTTGAAAAAATACATTTATGACATTACTTGGGAGAAGGACCCTCTTGGACGAAGGCTCATCCTTTGCCAGCCCTGGAAAACGTTCGCCTGATAGGTTCAGACTCCCAGAAACCTTCGCCAAGATTTTTATAGCCTATTTTCATAGTACTGTACATGCTGCAAATTTTGGTTCAGAACTGATCAGCCAAACTAGTATTCAGTGTAATGGACCCTCCAAATTCACCTATTAAGTTGGCTGAATTCGATTCATTCCTCACTTGTGCTAGCGAAGCTCTTGCAATTTTTTCCCATGACCAAAGCCTTCCAAACTTCCTGAACTGCTTTCTGATATACTTTCCCGCGTCTTCCTTTTCATTTCTGATCATCATGTCTTCTACAGATACTTCTCAGTCTCCACGTTATACTATCCATCGTGATGTCCCATCTGCGACGGACATCATGATACTTCCTAGCACAAGCGTGGTCACTCAGTGGATGACCCTTGCGGAGCCTCTGCTTACCGCAATGGGTATTCGTGAGAGAGCCTTTTCTGGGAGAATCAACATGGATTTCATCACTCTTGCTTTCAGTACGTGGAAGGAAGAGAAATCCAAATTTTATATCACCTTTCAAGGAGCAACACACAAGGTGTGCGTCACTGGGGCCACCCTTGCTACTACAGGCATAGCGTCAGGTACACGAGCCTCACCCAACCATAAGCAAGCCAAACAGGCCATAAAGCCTTACATTGACTTAACCAATGATCTGCACTGGACCAATGACGGATACCTCCTCGATGCCATCACTGAGCCTTCCATACACGCTGTTGCCCAGCTACTGAATAACTTCTTAATGGTTGGCAACCTCAGGAAAGGCCACATCACTTCACAGATCCTCCATAGGATAGTTCAGTCCTATACCAAGCTAGCCCAGGCCCCTCTTAAACCATATAACTGGTTCAAGACTATTTCTGGTGAGCTCAAATGAGCTATTAAGAGCAATACTAAGCAGCAGTTTGCTACTGGTTCTTTGTTGTCTCTTCTAGCTGCCTCTCAGCTGGAAAACAAAATCCATGGCTTCCACCTAGATTCTGTGCTTTTTGTCTATGAAGAAACATCGACCGAGTCATCCCATCAGGCCTCCAGATCACATAGTCGATGTCGTCCATGCAACAAGATCGTCATTCTTGACTCACCTTCTGCGTCACGACGTTGTACTAGGCATACATCGTCAGCTATGCTTCCACCCCCTGCTGATATTTGCACTGAACTTCCTATTCCCCCCGTCTCTGATGCTTCCCTCGCCTCTGCTTCCACTCAAGAACAGTCTGTGACCATTGGGGCTACCATTCCCATCACAGCTGACCAGGCCGCCTCACCCCCGCACACTGAACCTATATCACCAAACATGTAGTATTTCATGGATATGTTCGATGATTTTGACCCCCTTGGGGCCTCTGAAGTTTGGAAATGCCCCAGAGCCCTACGCCCTTGAACTCCAATCCCCTAGAAGAGGATTCGAACAAATCCATGACACTACTATCGGTGTTAAAGACTCAAGCCAACAACTTCAAGTTGAAGACAGCCCAACCACACTTCAGGTTGACCAAGCTGCGAAATCATCGAAGTAGTTCGACGCCACCATGCTTGAGGCTTTTGAAAAAGAAAAAGTACCGGCACCTATTTCACGCCAACCAAGGACAGTACCATCAGGTCCTCCTGCTGATGTCGCCTCCACGACAATAGATTCTGGTGATGCTCTCGATTTGGTCTCAAGCCTTGCGCAAGTGATCTAGTCTATGCTGGAGAAGAAAAAAAAAATGGAACAGAGAATTTCAGATCTGGGATCGGAAAACACTCTCATCAACTAGAAGATCGCCAAGTAACACGAAGACAAATCTGAAGCTGAAAAGAAGATGGCATAGCAACATGCTGATCACCTTGAAGGATACGTCAGCTCCTTGCAAAATGCCCTAACAACCGCACAAGATCAGGTGGACAAGGTCGTGCAGGATGCAAAGCAACAAGTGCAATTGCTAAAGGGTCAATTGCAGATGGTGGAGCAAGATCGCACAAGTCTCCAAGGTGAATTGGATGCGACTACCCTTGAGTGTGATGCGTATCTTCAGACGCAAATACCAGATCATCCGGTCACTCCGACGGAGATCGCGTATTTGTTCAAGAAAGTGAAAACGTACAAAGTGGCCCTTCAGGTATTCCAAGGCCACTTTGACAGGTTCAAAGGAGCAGCTTCAACTGAGTTGGCAAAGGTTAAAGACACCATCAATGCCTATGAAAAAGCAGTCGCTCGGGTGTTGGAAGCCGGACCACAAATCTCCGTACCGGTCATGCCGTAATTCTCTCCTACGCGCCAAGAGGATGTACCAATGGATACAGGGCTGGATTCGGGCATGGACCAGGGGGGAGCTCCATAAAGACAAGAACAACCGCCAGTTTTGTCAGCAGTGCAACCGGGTCCATCCTCATCTAGGACCACACCGCTATTCAGAAGGCCCATCAGCGTCGAGGACCAGATCCATAATTTTTTAAAGCAACATCTGCATGAGTCCTCACATGGTGGACGAGTCCTTAAATTCAAGACCTTGGAGATAGAGGCCAACAAAGAAGTGGACAAAATACATGCATTGGGAGAGCAGCCGGCATGGAGAGTTACCATTGAGAAAACTCTGAAATCAACCAAGAGTTATGTGGCCAGCCCTCGCCAATTGCGGGTAGATCCCTATTATGTGCCAATGTCGAGAAGGAATAAATGGAAGATTTGGGATTGGCTATGGAAAAGGTGACAATCCATACGTCTAATTGGCCAATCATCCATTAGCCCTACAGCTGGACAATATAAATGGATTTTCAACGGGCTTTACAAGCATACCAGCGAGAGTATGTCCACTCTCCAAATCCCACGATGTGACAATCATCATTGTTTGCCAAAGATCTAACTCTGTTGACATCAGTGGCAACCAGATGGGACAATCGCCTCCCTCCTCTAGCATTCGATCCAAATAAGACGATGGCCTCAGAGAATATCAAAGATCAGTTGTCGATTGTTCGTTTATATTTTTGTGCAGCAATGATGGAAGGCTCCTGGGAATCTCGCTTCACATCTTGGACGACCTCAAAGTGGATTGCAGGAGCCCATCGTTGTTTTCTGCCCCATAACTTGGATTTTAATACGGCCCGTCTCGACTTTATGGAGAAGGTGCAGTACCATTTAATATTCGTTGTGAAGCTAATAAAAGTTCCCAATAACTGCATCTCGCAGGTGTCATGGGACCGCCACCAGTTTTGGTGGGGGATACTGTTGGAGGGTTTGCAGATCCCAAGGCAACCCTAACCTTAGTTAATAAGTGAGAGGGATTTGGCACCCTGCATGTGTAAGTCCAGTACAGAAAGCTTTGATCTAAACTTATCAAACTTTTCTCCAACAAGTGGCTTAGTGAAAATATCAACTAGTTGTTCTTATGTGTTACAATAAACAACATAAATTTCACGACTCAGCAGCCTCTCACGTATAAAGTGATACTGAATCTCAATGTGTTGAGTTCTCGCATGGAACACTGGATTCTTTGCTAGTTGAATGCCACTCTGACTGTCGCTATGTAATCTCGTGGGATTTTTCTGCTTCATGCCAACTTCTTCCAAGATTTGTCTCAACCATATAGCTTCTTGTGCTACACTACACACTACCTTATACTCTGCTTCTGTGGTGGATAGAGCAATTGTACTTTGCTTCTTACTAGACCAAGAAAAGCAACTACTACAAAACTAGAATACATACCCTGTGGTGGATCTATGATCATCATAGTCACCTCCCCAATCCGCATCCACATAGCCACACAACTCAGGTAAACCATCATGCTTCCTGTAAATCAAGCCATAATCTGAAGTGCCTTTCACATAATGCAAAATGCGTTTAGCTGCCTTCCAATGCGTTTCCACAAGTGCTGCCATAAACTGACTTACAATGCCGACAACATAGCATATATCTGGTCTAGTCATGGTAAGGTAAATCAATTTCCCTACTAACTGCCTATACAGTGTAGCATCAAATGACTATGACTCATCAAGCTTAGAAAGCTTTTTACCTGGTTCAATAGGAGTATTCATTGGTTTGCAATCCTGCAACCTAAACATGTGCAGCAACTCTTTGACATACTTCACCTGTGTTAAACCCACTTCGTGTCCTTTTTGCCACACCTCTACTCCAAGGCAATAATGCATCAGGCTAAGATCTGTCATCTCGAATTATTCCATGAGGTATTTTTTGATCATATCTATCATCCCTTGATTATTTTTCGTAATAATCAAGTCATCAACATAAAGAGCAATCAAAGCAACCATACCATCAAAGCATAAGACATATAGATTTGGATCAGAATGTGTTATCACCATCCCCTTTGAATGAAAGTAGGCATCAATCCTACTGTACCACGCATGTGGTGCCTGTTTAAGACCATACAGAGCTTTCTTCAAGCGACATACTTTATTTTCCTGTCCCTTCGCTACAAAGCCTTCAGGTTGATCCATGAACACCTCTTCTTCTAACTCACCATTTAGAAAAGCAGATTTCACATCCATCTGATGCAAAGGCCAACCAAAATGTGAAGCTAAAGCAACAAGTAGACGTAGAGTATTCCACTTACATACTGGCGCAAAGGTCTCCTCATAGTCGATGCCTTTACTTTGTGCATACCCTTTGATCACCAATCTTGCCTTGTGCTTTGCTATACTTCCATCTGCATGGTACTTAGTCCTGTATACCCATTTGCAACCAATGGGTTTCTTGCCAACTGGTGGTTCTACTAAGTCCCATGTGCTATGCTTAGCAATTGACTCCAACTCCTCTCCCATGGCCTTGACCCAAATATCATCATCTTTCGCTTCACCATAAGTCGAAGGTTCTTTGCTTTGAGTAATGCTAGATAAGAGAGCATAATTTTCTTCATACCTTTCAGGTTGTGTCTCCTCTCTTGTTGATCTTTGTAGCTCTCCCTGGCTAGATGATCTTGGAAAGTCATCCATGTCGTGGCTCTCCAACAATCTCTCAAACCACTTAGGTAGCTTCATGTCAAGTGATCGGCTTTGTGGTGAAAATGTATCCCACGGTACATCCTTATCCTTGCGTTTGTCACCTACAACTTCAATCCTTTTTGCACCAAAAGGTTTATCTCTACCTCTCCAACCTGTTTCTTGGGGTTGAGTAGTAGTACCTTGAGATGTATCCTCATGTTCATCACTTGGAAGGTCAATGAATGGATCATCATCAGGAGGTATCCTCACTATACCATCTTTCCCACTAGATGTATCATCTTCTCAGCATCCTCGTCTTCATACATCTTGGATTCATCAAAGATAACATCACGACTTACATGAATTTTGTTTTCCACTGGATCAAAACATCTATAGCCCTTCACACGTTCATCATATCCTAGGAATATACACTTGATAGCTTTTACATCAAGTTTACGTCTCTCTTCCTTAGGAATGTATACAAAGGCCTTACATCCAAAGATTCGCAAGTGGTTCACCTTTGGCTTCTTCTTCGTGAATGCTTCCTCAAGTGTTATCTTTGGTATGGCAATGGTAGGACTTCTATTTTGAAGATAGACTTCCGTACTGCATGCTTCTGACCAAAAATCTTTTGGTAGTTTCATCTCAACTAGCATAAATCTAGCACTTTCCACAATCGTACGATTCTTGTGCTCAGTTACACCATTGAGAGCAGGAGTATGAGCTTGCCATAAATTGTCTTTTAATCCCACATTGATCACAAAGATCAGTGAAGTCATTAGACTTGTACTCACCTCCACTATCTGATCTTAGAACTTTGATCTCCCTACTTGTCTGGTTTTCGACCAATGCTTTGAAGCTCTTGAAATTGTCAAATGCATCTGATTTCTTCTTCAAGAAGTAGATCCATGTCTTACGTGACATATCATCAATAAAGGTCATGAAATAGAAGGCTTTACCTAAGGACATGGTCCTCATAGGCCCGCATAAATATGTGTGGATCAAATCCAGGATGTTCTTTGCCCTTGCAACACCCTCTTTATTGAACTTCTCTTGATGCTGCTTCCCATATACACAGGATTCGCACATCGATTTCAAGTGGTCTTCTATAGTAGGCAATCCTGTTACCATCTCCAATTTTCTCATCAAACTGAGGCTTCCCAAGTTCAAGTGACCAAGCCTCTTATGCCACAATTCAGTTTGCAATGGAATAGATGATACGAGTCCATGTTGCCCCTTGATTGTAGCATTCAACCTGTACAATTTTGTATTGGGCTCCCTTACTCCATCCGCAATAACTTTGAACTTTTGGTTCACATCCTTCACAAAGCAGTGATCATGGGCAAATTCTACTTTCAACTTTTGATCAGTAATGACTCCAATAGAAAGTAGATTTTTCTTCAAACCTGGTACGTAAAGTACTTTCTTGATCATCCTGCTTTTGCCATCAGGTAGTTGGATTGAAATGGTGACTATCCCCTGATCTTGCACACATCGCCATTTGCTTGTGAAACAGACATTCCATTATCCAACACTTTCAAGCTACTAAACCAATTCTTGTTACCTGTCATGTGTCTTGTGGCTCCCGAGTCAATATACCGTGCTTGATCATCTTGATTAGATGACAATGCAGATATGAAGATGCTCGAGTCTTCAATCTCACCCTCATCGACAAGGTTACCTACTTGCTTTGGTTTTCCTTGACCTTGTTCCGCCGGGAATTTGCGACATTCACTCTTCCAATGGCCCTTTTAACCACAATGGAAGCACTTACCTTTCTTCTTGGTCTTACTGGAAGATCCCTCATCCTCTTGAGACTTGGCAAATTGCTGCTTAGACTTCTTATTGCCCTTGCCCTTGTCTTGTGTTTGGCATGTCGCAAGTGCCCGATCGTCAGTATTTTGACGTCTAGCTTTCACCATTTCTCGACGTTGCTCTTCCTGCATCAAGATTCCCGTGAGCTCGTCAAAGGTTGGCAATCTTTCCCTTGATGCTATTCTGCTCACAAACATCTGATAGGGTTCTGCAATGCCGCACAATGCATTGTGCACCAGTTCCACATCACGTATGCGCTCACCAATAGAATGCAGTTCATCTCTCATTGTCTTGATTATGGTCATGTACGTCTGAATGTGCTCTCCTTGTTCCATTCGGGCACTAGTCAGCTTTGACTTCAGAAACATGATTCTTGATGGATTTGACGTCTCAAACTGCTCCTTTAGCACATCCCATGTCTGTTTGGGTATAACAGCATCACAAATGTGGGTAATGATGTGATCCTTCACTGACAAGTTAATGAAGGTCAAAGCTTTTCTCATCTTTTTGTCGAACACTTTGATATCCGCTTCATTTGGCGGCCTTCTCTCATCACCTGTGATGACTTTCCACACGTCTTTCTCCATCAGTATGTTTTTCATTTTGAATTTCCACACTGCATAGTTGGAAATCCCGTCCAATTTGTTACTTTCACTCAAAATGGATTCTCCCATGTTTGCCATCACAAAACTGCTTGAAACTTCTGTCATAGGCTAAAAACAGTATGCCGAGGCTAACAGTGATGTCAAAAGTTGAAAATAATGACCTGCACTTTTTCCCTTACCAGGTCACTCGCCGCTTTTCCACCAGTTTGAAAGCCAAATCGGCGTCGCCTTCCGAAATGCACTCAGTCGTCAACTCCCAACAACGTGCCCAATGGAATGGTGAAATCACTTTTGGCGCACTCCGAACACTTTTTCCGCTACAATCACTCTGTTTTGTTGTACCGTACTTGCAGACACAGTCCGGGTGCCCTTCGTTTGGAGGTTATAGTCTTTCGTTTGGGTCATAACGTGCAAAGGACCCAAAAATAGGGATTTTCCTTGTTTTTGAACTGTTTCTTCACCTTGAAGAAATTTCACTCTTCACTTGTAAAGGGGCCCAACTCAACTTTCACTTTTAGAATTTTTAATGAAGTTGAAGGCCAAAATACACTTCAAGACCCTTCAACCTTTCATGGGCTCTTTAGGCTGTCACCCAACGGTCACTTCACATCCACGATCTAGATCACTCCCTGAGAAATCAATCACGGTCGTTGATCCTTGATCTTTATGAACGGACGGTTTTCCCTCCTTTTGCGCGCTGAAGCTACCTCAAGCAACTGCTATGTTATTCCTTACACTGCATTGTTGGCCCCGTTAGTCGCGCGCGAGCTGTTCGCAACCTCCCTCCTTGCGGCCTCCTTCTCTCACTCTTACCAGCTACGGCTGCCCTCAAGGTTTTCTTGATTGCTTCACAGTTGAAGCGCGGCTGTCCACGACCACTTTAGACCTAATTCACACTACTAGGGCGCCCTCCTCTGGATTTTTACAGCTTGCAAAACGGTTCAAAATAGAGAGAAATCTCTGATTTTGTGCTCCCAAACTCCAAACTAGGGTTTTTCACACAAATCTCTTCTTGGTTTCCAATTCACAGTGTTCTGACAGGCCTATCCTCTTGCTCTGAAGTTGCCCTACTGCTAGAACTCTGATGCTTCAATCTGTTTGTCAAACGGTGTCCGATTGAATGCACACTGACTGCAAACACCAAATAGCCTGCTTCGGAATTTCAAAATTCCATTTGCTGAGGTTCTGATTCAGCCAACAACCCTTGTCTCTGAATCCTCACACAGTCTCAAGCTCACCAAGCTTCTGTGTGCCAAACTCTCTGCACCAGTGCTCCTCCTTCCGTCTTCAACCCGCCGTAAACCCCGAACTCTCAGAAGACAGTTCTCCCGAAGCTCTCTTCAACGGTGATGTTGTATTGTGTACACTCCCTGTACGGCTCTGATACCAAATTAGAATTTGCTTCGAACAAGAACACAGATCATGCTACACAAAAACACAAATAGAAAACACTCTCCACATCAAGCTCACATAGCAACTGTATTTCTCAAAATGAACTAACACTATACATGTAGATGTTCACTTAGGCAACCCATGCATGACCCAGGTTGCCGTTGACGGGACACGTGTCCCGTCGACTTGCCTCGTGGCGAGGCCAACTGATCCTTATCAACTGATAGGACCCATAGTATAGTAGCACAATGATTCTACTTTTATTCTAACTTGTATGATCTGGCAACTCGGCGAAAATTCCTAAAATGTTATGTTCAAGATCTAACTTGAAAAGTGAGTTTCTAAGTCATATTCCTTCAAAATTTGATTCTTGAAAATACTTTCCTTCCTCTTTTTTCTAATCTGATGACTTTTTTGACTTTTGCTCATCATTTTGTTTTAATCTTTTTTTTAAATTAATTAATTAATTTTTAATACTGTCTTTTCCAAAAAAAGAATCAACAAGTAATGAAAACAATCTTGATATTCAATCAACAAGTTTCTTAATGCTTGAAACTATTCTGGGGTAAGTCGCATCCCGTCTTGAATGATTTTTTCTGGTTCTCCTTGTTCAGCAAGATTCATCGGTTGAGTCCTAGCTGGTCCATCATAAACTTCTTTCGTTTCTGGCACTTGCTCCTCTGGTTCATGATGAGCTTTTGGTAACATAATCACAACATCAGCCAAGGTATAGCGTTTGAAATGCTTTGGCATTTCATGTTGTACTTTATCTGATTGTTCGATTTTTAAAGGATTGATCTTGGCTCTTCGTTTAGCTTTCTTAGTAGGAATCGTTCGAGGAAGTGATGACTTTCTAGAAGATGTCTTTTTCTTTGAAGGTGACGACTTCTTGGAAGCTGATGTCTTGCGAGAACTTTAACTTGAAGAATCATCCTTGACCTTACCTTTTCTTTTATCCAATAAAGGTGGTACATCTTTAGGATCTTCTCTTGATGATTTTTTCCATTTTAGAACCGTATTATAATGTTGCTTAGCTTGTTTCTTCGTCATTGGTACTACAGTCTTTCCTTCTTTCAATATAACTGCTTTTGACGGTTTTATTGTTGGTTCATTAGGAATCTCTCGAACTCCAAACCTCGTAGGATCCATGTGATTTAAAATTTGCTCATCTGTAAGTTTTGCATTTTCATCGTAAGACAAAGCAAGACTGACATGAATGAGTTCATCTTCAATCGGATCTGGTATTGGATTTGTTAATATCCATGTCACGTTCATCATATTTATCGGAAATGTGATCGACATATCCAAAGTTCGATAAAAAAAAAGGAATCACGCTCAATTCTGATTGATTATTTCTTTGACACTTATAGCTTGCTGTACAATCCACTATTGCAAGAGCTTGATTCCAATTAACAATATCTATATTTTGAGAGTCATAATGAACTCCCAAAGTTTTTACTTGTCGATCACATGTATGATCCATTGTTGATGAATCATCATCCCCTTCTTAGACAACTAGCTTGATTGTCCAAGTGATTGGATCAACTTTGACTGCACGCTCACGATTCTCAAAAGTAATTTTTCTGGTGCCTTAGTTATGAATTACTTGTGCAAAACTCGTAACCATGGATGTCCCACTAAGACATGATAAACATTAAATGCGTCAGGTAAGTCCATTACTACAAAAGTAATGACAAACTAAACTCCAGCAATCTTGACAAATATATCTTCCACTTTTCCCTTAGGACGAATTGTCGTTTGATCTGCTAGCTTAATGACAAAAGTTGTAGGCTTCATCTATTTGCAAATCACTTCAATCAGACAATGAGATTGGATCTAAATTATTTTTCAATCAAATCCTATATCTGATTAGAGCTATAAAAATTCTATCTCTTGACAATAATTAGATTTTTGATTTTTAGAAAAAAAATATTAATCAAGCGATTGACACTTCTAAGAATAAGGATTTCTCAGATTCAATATTAAAATGTAATAAAATTTTTCAAAAGTTTGACAGTGGCTAGATCTAGTAGATCAGAACTTAAAAATAGGACTTAGCAAAGATTTTTCACTACTATTTTGGATAAAAATTACTGATCTGGCTGTTTTTTGACAAATATGATAATATTAACCTTTGTCTGATTGGCAATGGATAAATCTAACATAAATAAAACTAGGATAGAACTGGTGAAGGTTCTTTCTGGCGAACAATAATAGTTTTGTAGCTTGGAGAAGATTAAAATAGACTTTTTGAATGATCTTGAAAAATTTAACTTTTGCCTAACTCAAAAATGATGAAATACTATATTTAGAATTCTCAGACAAGTCGGCGAAGGCTTTGGCGAAGGTTCAAGAGTAATACTTTTATTTTTGCAAAAACGAGTCTTTTTTGACAAAAATAGCTCAATATGACAACTAACCTTGACTTAACGTTCGCCCAACTCACTGATTATAGAAAAATTAGTATGTTGGACTAATTCTGACTCTGGTGAAGGTTTCGGCAAAGATTCTTCTCAGAGAATTGATATTTTTGTAAAAAAGTGTTAAACTTTTCACATAAGATTACCAACAACTAGATGAACAGTCACTTTGGCCTTTTATTTTTGGTAGTATCCTTCGCCAACCTGACAATAGATAGATCTAAATCACACCTATGTGCTAAACTTGAATTGGACGAAGGATTGTTTTTTAGGATTTTTGATGGTTTTATGATAGTTTTTGTCCTGTTTTTGAAAATCTGCTGGGAACTAATCTTTGCCCTTCAAATCAAAGATCCTTTGTATGAAGGCGGTGCTGTCTGCAACTCGGCAAAGATTCTTTGCTAGGGAGCAAAAAGTTATCAAGATTGATGACAAATTTGCCTCCTTTTTCACCAAATTTGACAAAAATGAACGATTTTTGTTGTTTTCCCTGATTTCTCAAATCCAAGTGGATCTTAAGAATTGTGATCTATATGGCTTCCCCTGTTCAACAATCAAATTAGATTTCACACAAGAAAATCCACTCAAATCAAGCAAGATATCTCCCAATTTAACCCTAAAATGCAGTGTTAATCTTATTATGCCAAAACAAGACGCCTAAATGCAAGCTAACATCCATCCAAACATGCCGAAAACAAAAAAATTGGTTCGTTCCCATGAGAGTGATAACATATTTCATAATCCAGCATGTGCATAAGATTCACATCTAACTCTAAGATCCATTAACACTAAGCATTAACAATACATCCATTAACCCTAATCCACAATGATAGAAACGTACTCTTTTCTCTCTCTCCCTTTCTCTCTCACAAAAAGCATAAGAATGATCAATTCCAATAAGCATCAAATCCATGAGAGCGATAACATATTTCATAATCCAGCATGTGTATAAGATTCACATCTAACTCTAAGATCCATTAACACTAAGCATTAGCAATACATCCATTAACCCTAATCCACAATGATAGAAACTTACTCTTCTCTCTCTCCCTTTCTCTCTCACAAAAAGAATAAGAATGATCAATCCCAATAAGCATCAAATCCAACAAATAGCAAACACAAAGAAAGCATGAGAGTTAGAGGAGGAGAGATGAAGCGCAAGGACATTCCATATCCATTTCATAAGAGGGCCAACCTGCTTGTATTGAAATAAAGAGATAAGCAGTGCCTTTGATTTTGAGCTTGATGAAAAACCGATGGCATCATTGTTTGATTCCCCTGCGATGCTCTGACACTCATTTGCCATCATGGCAAATCATACCTTTTCAATTTCTTCTTCTTCTTCCTGCAAATGTTCGTTTGTTTGCCCTTTTTTCTTTTCATGTCTTTTTTTTTTTTGGTTGCATTCTCGTGATAGTGCCTTGACTTATCACAGTAAAAATATTTCCTGTTAGAATTGTCTCTCTGTACTTTTCAAATGTGTGGGGACAGCCCAAAAAATTGAGTGATCTCCTAAGGTGTGTGTGATTGCACATAGATCTAGCACCAACAAGATACAAACAATATAGCTTGACAATTTTAAGGCAAGAGCACATAAAACCATGCATGAATCATTTACCGTTAGTCAAACACATTGAGAGACAACTATAGAAAATCTCTATTTCTACCCTCGTCAAACTACAAAAACTGTGTTTTTATGTGTCAAGAATTTTTGCCAGTTCTATCCTAGCTCTAATTGTGTCAAATTCTTAGCCTAAGAGTTCGATGAAGGTTATTTTCTTAGAATTTGTCAGAAAAACCTGAGAGTTTTTTTATATCAAAACTATCACTACTGGACCTTCACCGAGTTAACCTTCGTCTAGAGAACCTTCGCCAGTACTATTTTTAGGTTTTGATTTTTCAGATCAAGTCTCTGTCAAATTTTGGGTCAAATCTGATACAGTCTGATTCTGATTCTGAGAATTTTTCATTTTGAGAATTATCGATTGGTTGATCTTAGAAATCTTCTCACGGTATAGGAATCTGATTCTTGTCAAGTGAAAGAGATCTAGCAGATCTGATCTGAGATAGTTTTGATTGAAAATCTAGATCCAATCTCATTGTCTGCTTGTTCCAATCTGTAAAAATGGCAGCCCTTGGAGATGCTCCTCAGGATGTCAATCCAATCATTGTTAGGAGATCACCCCGTTTGGATCTACCCAAATACAATGGATTAACAGATCCAGTTATATTTCTTCATATCTATTCTGAATCTTGTGAAGTCTACGACAAAAAAAAATTTCAGAGTAAACTTAAGCTATTTCCAATGGCCTTAACAGGCGCAACACAAGATTGGTACTATAATCAAGATGAAACCGAACGTACAGATTAGGAGACTGTCAAACAAGCCCTTATCACACGATTCAGAGCTCGGAAGACCCTTTCCTATTTCTAAGTAAAATTAAAATGGGAAAGCACAAAATGATTCGAGATTACATTGAATGGGTAAAACGCCTCAGATCTGAGTGCGAACTTGAGTTGATTAACGAAAATGCCATGATTATGTGGTTTTTGTCAGGTCTACCTAAAAGGATTAGACGTGAGCTGAAACGCCATAATGAGTATGCAATTTTGCAAAACGCTATGGACGATGCAATTCGGAAGGAGGATGAAGATTCAGATGATGAGCCGAATATCAGTATGTTGCCTTATATAGCAGGGTAGACCACTACAACATCGACCACTTTTGCATCAATGAATGTCAATGCTATTGTAGAGATGATGCTCAATGAGTTTGAGAAACTTGGAAAGAACCAGCAAAAAAAGATTGAAAAGTTGCAGTTGCAATTTGATGAGAAAATCAAAGCATTGAAAGATTTCCATGGACAAGCGAACAAGGAGCGTGAGAAGTTTGCTAAGACTTTTCCTACCAAGAAAAATGTCTGGTGTTCTATTTGTACGGAAAATCACCCAGTGAATGAGCTTCCTCAATTGAAAAAATAAAAGAAAATCAGTATATGTCATTTGTGTAATTCGCCTAATCATGAGACTGCTTTTTGCAACTTCAATCCTCGGATAATTCAGCAACGATATGTCCAGATGGGATATTGAGAACCACTTTATGGAGGAAATCCAGCAGCCAGACCTTGTCAATCTGCTCTTGGATACCCAGAACGATTAGCCTTACATGTCCCACCAAAGCACCCTGCTCCTCCTACCAATTTGATGGAACCAAAATTTTACAGAGGTACCGATCAATGGAATTATAGTAATGATTATAACGGTGGATCTTCAGAACAGTATGCTACTTATGCTGTCGTGCAACACTGAAGCATTTAGAAACTGGACCAGAGCACCACTTGGATGCTTTGCATGTGGAGAAAATCACAGAGTTGCAAAATGTCCAAACAAAGGCAAATCCGTACCATTCTATCGTGACTCTGGTTATGGGCATTGCTATAAGGAATGTCCAACAAGACCGAAGCCGCCATTGGTCACAACTCCTGTAAATTTGATAACAATCAAGCAAAGACCAGCAACTCAGAATAAACCAAGTGTACCCATGATGGTGGTTGCCAGAACACAGAAGCAGAACCAGTACTTGTTGATTCTATACCATTAAATGATATACCAACAACATCTAGAGTCTATCCAAATCTTCATGCAGAAATGAGAAGATATCAAGATACGAGGCAGTGGAATAAGCATTTGCAAGAAGAAGCGGAGCTTGAAGCTACTAGAGCAACAACCGAAGTTCATTCTTCACCAGTGCAACCACCGAATAATCCACGTATAGATATGAATGCTCAGTTGCATCATCACGAAGAACCCTTCAAGATGACTGAACTAAAAGCACTGCAAACAAGACTGCTCATGAATATTTTGTCTAGTAAGATCAATATTTTGTTGGGAGAGTTCTTGAAGTTGGTGCCAAAAGCAAAAGAAGTATTAGCACAAAATTTAACTCACGCAGAACCCGAAGTCCACCTTTTTGTGCCAGATTTGAAGAATCTAATGAAGTATTCCATGTCGGAGCAGCTTGAGAAAGTGAACAAAAAAATATCACCCTACCGATACATCATGGGCAATTTTCTAACGAAGCAGCCATGATAGATGGTGGTTCAGGAGTTAACCTGATTTTTACAAAGCTATGTGCAAAGTGGGGCCTTACAAAGATAAAGCTTGTGACTTTTGCCATTAAGCTGGCTGATCAAACTCCAATTCGTCCGCGAGAAATGGTTGAAGACATACCTATCAGAATTGTCAGAGTACAGTTCGTCATTACTTTCGTAGTAATGGACTTACCGAAAGCACCAAATGTCTACCGAGTCCAATACCCATGGTTACGAGTTGCGCAAATAATTCATAACTAGGGTACCGGAAAAATCACTTTTGAAAATCGTGAATGTGCAGTCAAGGTTGCCTGTAACTTGGACTATCAAACCAGTGGCTCAAAAAGAGGATGATGATTCACCAATAACGGAGCATACTTGTGACTGACAAGTAAAAAATTGAGGAATTCATTACGATTCTCAAACCAATAATGTCAACTGGAATCAAGCTCTTGCAACGATTGACTGTACAGCAGGATATATGTGTCAACAAAATAATCAATCAGATTTGAGCAAGAATTCATTACTGGATTGAACTTTAGATACACCGATCACTTTTCCTTTGAATGTGTGGAACGTAGCTTGAATATCAACGGAGCCTATACTAGATCCAATTGAAGATGACCGATTGAAGATGAACTCATTCCTGTGACTCATGCCTTATGATGACAATGCAAAACTTACTGATGAGCAAATTCTAAATCATATGGATCCGACCAGGTTTGGCGTGCGTAATATTTTTGATGTATCAATAATAAAACTGCCAAAAGTAGTTATATTGAAGGAAGATAGGATCACATGGTCAATGACGAAGAAACAAGCCAAGCAACATTATAATACGGTCCTAAAATGGGAAAATCCTCCTCAAAAGATTGATTCAAAGAATGTGCCACCCTTACTGAATAAAGGCAAAGAAGTGGATAAAATACCTGCATCGGGAGAGCAGCCAGCTTGGAGAATTACAGCTTTCGAAAAAACTCCGGAATCCATCAGGAGTTATGTGGCCAGCCCTTGCCAATTACGCGTAGATCCATACTATGTACCAATGCCGCACAGGAATAACTGGAAGGATTTGGGATTGGCCATGGACAAAATTACCATCCATATGCCGAACTGGCCAATTATCCATCAACCATATAGCTGGGAGATATCAGTGGACTTCCATCGAGCCCTACAAGCATACCAGTGGGAGTATTTCCACTCTCCCGATCCAACAGTCAGGCAATCGGCATTGTTTGCAAAATATCTCACTCTATTGGCGTCCGTTGCAACGCGATGGGATAATTGTCTTCCCACTTTGGCATTTGATCCGAATAAGCCAATGGCATCATATTATATTAAGGATCAGCTGCCGGTGGCCAGATTATATTTCTGTGCTGCAATGATGGGAGGCTCCTGGGAATCTCAATTTACAGCCTACGACTTCAAAATGGATCGTCAGAGCCCATCATTGTTTTTTGCCGCACAACTTAGATTTCAACACTGCCCGACTCGATTTCATGGAGAAGGTGTAGTATCATTTAATAAAGATTCGACATGATGCAAATAAAAGCCCACAATAACTGCATCTCACAGGTGTCGTGGGACCGCCACCAGTTTTGGTGGGAGATACTGTTGGAGGGTTTGCGGATCCCAGGGCAACCCTAACCCTAGTTAATAAGTGAGAGGGATTTGGCACCCTACGTGTGTAAGTCCAATCTGATGATCACATAGTTATTCGATTAATTATAAAGTCAATAAAAGGACTTTAGGCCTTTTTGCGAAACTTTTAATGTCGTAGGGCCTAAATGTTAGGATAGTGAATAAAGTTGGGTTTCCCTCCAATTTGGATGATTCCCACTTTTTTTTAAATTTGAATAGTTAGGGAGGCAGAAATGGGCCAATAGGATTCAAAGGCCAGGGTCTTCCTCTCTACTATAAAAAGAGAGCAACTCGAGTTTGCCACACATTGGTTCACCAATGGATCCTGGCTACTAGCTCTCAAAAGACACGTGTCCCAAGGACACTTCAAAAGAGTTAAATTCTGCACAGTACAATCCTTGATGGGTCACTAATGTATGCAATGGTCTGTACCAGACCGTATATGGAGTTTACAGTCGGTGCACTTAGTCAATTTATGACGAATCCAAGATTACAACATTGGAAGGCTCTAAAAAGAATTATGAAGTACATTCAAGGTACTAAAGCCTATGCACTATGTTATGACGGAAACATTCTTGCATGATCAACTCTATATGGGTACACCGATTCAGATTGGGGTGGAGATCCAAATACCAAAAATTCAACTTCTAGTTATTGCCTTTATTTAGCAGGAGGTCTAGTCTCCTGGAACAACATAAAGCAGAAATCAGTTTCCTTGCCTTCAACAGAAGCTGAATATATAGGTGCAACTCAGGCTATAAAAGAAGCTATTTGGATCATATTATTGTGGCAAGATATCTCAAACCAACGACCCAAAGCTATGACCATCTATTGTGACAACTAATTTGCATATTCCTTTCTCTCAATCCTAGGTTCCATTACAGGAGTAAACACATTGAAATACAATTTCATTTTGTAGGAGATGAAGTACTTGCAAAGCCAGTAGAGTTAGTATATTGTGATACTAACGAGATGGTTGTAGATATTTTACTAAAGCTCTAATTAAATCAAAGCATGTTT
This sequence comes from Diphasiastrum complanatum, assembly GCA_029204225.1. NCBI lineage: Eukaryota > Viridiplantae > Streptophyta > Lycopodiopsida > Lycopodiales > Lycopodiaceae > Diphasiastrum > Diphasiastrum complanatum. Next base: position 6,443,966 of record CM055092.1, on the reverse strand, counting down.
AGATTGTGAATATGTAAAGCTGAATCATAGTCCAAAAGTGAGCTTAAGAGGGAGTGTTGGAGTTAATCTCCCTTCACCCTCTGATCCATCTAAATTGTTGCAAGTTTTATTTCCTACCACTCTCTATTTTTCTGTCAACTGCAGATGCAATTCTGGAAAAAAACACTTGACTCCACACAGGCAAATAACCCGAAAATCTGCGACGTTGTAGATTTACTCATGATTCGCTAACGTTCAGCTGCTTGTAGATTTACACAAAGTTTCGCAACATGCAAAAAATGCGAAGTATCAAAGATACATGCAGATTTCATCATTTTGGGCCTATTTCAAAATCTCGAAAAATGCGACTTCCCAACACTTGTAGTAACACATTGTATTTTTTGCATATATCAAAACGGGATAACAACAGTCTGCTCACGATCAACTTCTATGATGCTTTACAAACATTCACGAACTATAATAAGGCTTTGTTAGTCATAATCACAGTGGTATCTGAGCACCTCCGTTGAGTCAATCTATTTTCCCAACACTTGTATCAGAGTGCAACCGTTGAGTGAACCAATTTTTACAATTGGAAAATGCTTGTGAGATGCCATCATGACCTTTTCACCATTGAGAATGATTTTGCATTCTTGGATCTATGCTTGCAACCTAGAGCCTTGGTGCAAAATCAGCTCCTTAGGCCAATTTTTTGGGTTCATTTTTAGGTTGTTATATGAAATAATTGCCTCCCTTTTTTTAACAAACAAAATTTTATGGCCTTTGGAAATACATGAAAGACAAATATATGCCATTATTATGTTTATTTTTCTATAGAAAAATCTATTGACTTTAGAGAATGAAGGACATTCTGCTTGCAAAGCTCACAAGCTTTACGAGCAAAATGTGGATAAGTGTGGCTATGGGCATTATACATTATTGAGAATGCAATCCACAAAATTTATTACCTAGCCAAAAACTATATTTATTCAGGTTTCATAAGTTCACCTACCAAATATTTATTGGATCTAAGAGCTTGGAAAAGATCAATACATGGTACAACATGTCTATCCACACGTAGCATCCAAGCAAACAATCCACTAGCTTTTGTAGATTAGAACACAAACAAATGGTGTTATGTACTTATATGCCTGCCTCAATGTGAACATGTTAGACTTGTAAATTTGTAAATATTATGGCTCACACCGGCCTGTGGTGTTTTGTAAAAATGTAAATAGCAGGTTTCTGGTAACTTGTTGTCCTGCTTATGTCTGGTATAGGGTACTAGGTCTTAATTTAGAGGCTACTGGATGGACCTCCTTAAAAGTAGGTGAGTTGATCAGTCAACGGGACACGTGTCATATGTTCATTGGGACACTTGGTCCAGTACATGAGTGACATGGGTCGGACGGTCCTCCTACTCGCTTGCCAATGTGTCAGGGTACTGCCAAGTTACAAAAACATATAATAACTCCATCTCCTTGTATTTCCTAAGATACCTCACAAGGGTGGTCATAACCAAGGTTAGCTAGGAGTTTTACGTCGTACTAGAGTGCTCTCATATCTAACGAGGTCCACAAGATGTAGCCCTCAAAAAATCATCAAACATTAACTGGCCCTCTACTCACCCAACACACTTATAAGAAGCTAATATATCATCAAAATGATTTGGAGGAATAAAAAAAGCTCAATAAGGACGAGGAGAAAGAATAGCCTTGTCCCACGAAAAGAGTTTCAAAATAAAGACTAACAAGGACAAGTGAAAAAAAAAAAACTAGAAAGGGAATGAAGATGAAGAACAAGTTGTCAAACATGCCATCGTACAGTTGATGTGTGGCTTGATATAGGGAAATGTCCAAGAGTTAACCTTGAGGAGCAATCCTATGAGTGGATGACGTAAAGGATGGCATACACTTCAAGACTATCAAAAAGTTTTATTCTCAAGACAAGCAATCCCATGTTATTGATACAAAAAGAACAATAAAATGAAGCTGCTTGCGTGGTGCTCTACCCCATCGTGTCCACCCACCTCTAACATTTACACACTCTCTACAACCATTTCTATTGCCACCTATTGCCATTTCATTTGCACCTCACCATCACCCAAATCTCCACTAGAAATCCAACTATTGTTGAGTTTGTAACCCAATCCTAAGGTCCTTGCCAATAGTGCATCTACACCACTTAAACATATATCACCTACACAACATGAATGAGTCACAATTCCTAATCAATACAAGGGGATGTCTAGCTTTGAGGAAGAGACATTACTAACTAAGCCACATGCCCAAGTCAACATAAAAAATGATTCACTCGTACCATGACCGCTACGTCTACCTCTCTCACCACCATTATATCAACTTCACTTCCATATCCTCCTCCATCGCAAATATCACCACCACCACATCTCGACTTATGCGTTGCAAGCACCTTAAGAAAACTCAACCATGCACACTATAATCTGATTGGAGCTCTAATGTGTCTTATTGTATGTACTCGACCAGATTTGGCCTTTCCTGTTTATGCTTTAGCGCAATTTTCTAACAATCCATAAAGGTATCGTTGGGGGCTAGCAAAGAGAGTTTTGTGGTATCTCAAAGCAACCACAGATTTTGGCATTGTTTATTCAAGGCCAGATGAATTCACTCTCACAGCATACAGTGACGCCACTTGGGCAAGTTCAAAAGATGACAATAAATCAGTCACTAGCGGACGCTTCATGATATGTGGAGGGCCAATAAGCTGGGTTTGCAAGAAGCAAACACTTGTGGCACAATCTTCATGCGAATCTGAGTATGTGACAACTTCAAAACATGCGAATGAAGTTGTGTGGCTGAGGCAGTTGCTAAATGGAATTGGGGAAAAGTAGGAAGAACCTACTCTGTTGTATATGGACAACACAAGTGCATGTCACAGGATCCAGTCTTCCATTCTAGCACTAAGAATATGTCGCTCATGTACCATTATATCAGAGATCTTGTGCATAAAAAAGAGATTAAGATTGAATATGTGAAGACCACAGAGATGACAACAGATGTTCTCACAAAAGCTCTTGGAATGCAACTATTTGAAAAGCATAGAAAACATATGGCAGTTGCTTGAAGAAATCTTAAGTTCAAGAGGGAGTGTTGAATACTGAACTTCGCCTTCCTTCATCCCTAACGGCCTCAACGTGGCACAACCTGTTTCCGCAGAAAAAGACCAACAAGTATAGTATGTTTTTCCTGGAAGATGACAACCATAACTAACTAGCATCTAGCGTAACCATTAGTTTACAAGAATGTCTTAGAAGAAAATGTTTTAGAGAATATATATATGTGCCCATGAGAAGCACAATGTGAGGAGAGACATAGAGAGAGAGTTAAGAAAATCTAGAGGACTTGCACACAGATATGCGGCAAGCCATGTACTCTCTTCCAGAATATTTATAGCAGATAGATTGTTCTTGTCAGGATTTCTGCTGCGTATGAGAATGCAATTGTTATTCATGAATGTACTGTTGTCTTGATGAGTTAGTGATGTTGTTCTTGCAATCAGAATTAAGTTGCAGGTTCACGGGGTGAAAAAATGAACACCGAACACTTTGTCGGCTTCTTCTTGTTTTTTCGGACCGCGACAATAAGCCAAAATATGACTTAGAATAGTTTTAGTCAACCTTTGGGTTTCTTGCATTCTTCGCATTTCTCATAGAGATTAAAAATGTGTAACTATGCACAGATTCACCGACTGTCGGGATTTTTGCATTTCTCGAAAAATGCAACAATCGCAGGCAGAAGCACTCTTCCGAATCCTTGGTGCCGCTAGCTGCAGCTGAAGCCGAAACTATCAGATTGCTTCATAATCTCTTCTTGAATGAGAATAGAAGTGACCTTTTGAAGAGTCAAACAAGGTTGTGTACTAATAAACATGATAAAATTCTCATAAGATATTGGAAGACTTGAAAGTAAAGTCATGACTGTATCGATATCCGAGATTGGACAGTCGATGGCAGATAATTGATCCATTATAGCTTTGAGATTGTTAATGTGATCACAAATTGAATGAGAAGAATCTCTTTCTAAGAAAAAGCTTTGCTGAAACATCTTGTGTTTCATATAGAGAGATAAGAATCTCCAAGCTTCATGAGAAGTCTTACAAGAAGTTACATGAGATATGAGAGAGTCTCTCAGGTTCAGGGTGATCGTGGCAAGTGCTTTGCCACTGATCTTCCATTGTGCTAGGAGATCAGGATCTGTTGGTTTGGGAAGGGTTCCATCCACCAACTCCCAGAGATCCTTTTCTATTATGATCATTTTGGTTTTGAATTTCCACCTATAGAAGTTTTCACCATTGAATTTCCCAATGATTCTGTTTTCGGAGGATGACTCCATTAGTTGAATTTTCTACAAACTGAAGTTATAGATGAAAGTTTAACCAATAAACCTAAGGCTCTGATACCACTATTGTAAAATTGGTTCACTCAGTGGTTGCGCTCTAATACCAGTGTTGGAAAAATAAATTGACTCAACGGAGGCGCTTAGATACCACTGTTGGATAGGAGTGCTAATACCACTGATGAAATGAGATGATCTGAACTAGATGTTGTGATATCTCTTGAATAAGTTCAATATCAAAACTGGAATCTTTTCGGTTTCATGTAGTTAGATTTGGAAATCCTAACTGTAGTGTTGTGGGCTGTGCAATTATCTGGTCAAACGGAACAATGCGGAATTAAAGTTAGAACAACAATAGCCTTCAACGTATCTCTATGAGCCAGAATCTTGTAACTTTTAGACGTAAAACGATGTAATACTGCTGATGGCTAGTAATGTAGGAGTCAATGACATCCGTTCTACTACCTTCTCCAGGTGTCGTAAACAATCATGAAAAGTATAGCCGTTATAATTGTGGAAGTTCTAATGAGGATGATGATTGATAAAATGAATTAATACCTATGATAGCTGATAACGGAGTCAATGACATCCATTCTACAATCTTCTTGAGGTGTCGTAGACAACCATGGAAGTGTAGATGTTATCGCTATGGAAATATGATGATTGTAGTGTGTTATCAGAACACGAAAGAGAGCAAAATCAGATAATTCAAGACACGATATTGTGCAAGAAAAATCCTACTCATGCTTCAATTAAATGAGTTGAGTACAATGATTATTTATGAATCTGGTGTGCAGAATAAGCTAGAACACAGATCACTACAATGTCTGTCATGAAATAGCTTAGGATCGTGCGTAGCACTATGTGCCTCACACTACTTTGCACATTGAAAACTCTCTTGCAATCACCTCTCAATGATCGTTCTCTTCTTATCTACACCTCACTACGCGCATCTCTCATCACCTTGATGTTGGTGTTTAGTCACTATTTATTGATGAGCTAACCATCTTGTAATCTTTTGATTAACTGTACAATTAACAACTATTGTAATAGGTGGTAGTGATTACGACTAATAAAGCCTTATTACAGTTCATGACAATTTGTAATGCGCCATAGGAGTTGATCGTGAGCAGATTGTCGTTATCACGGTTTGATATATGCAAGAAATACAGCGTATTTCTTAAAGTGTCGGGAAGTTCGCATTTTTCGGGATTTTGAAGAAGGCCCAAAATGACGAGATCTGCATGTATCTTTGATACTTCGCATGTTTTGCCTGTTGCGAAACTTTGTGTAAATCTGCAGGCAGCTGAACTATCACCGAATCGTGAGTAAATTTTGCAGGCAGCGAACTGTCACCGTTGCAGATTTTCGGCTTTTTCGCCTGTGTAGAATCAAGTGTTTTTCTATAGAATTGCATCTGAAGTTGCCAGAAAAATAGAGAGTGGTAGGAAATAAAACTTGCACCGTTGAATGATGGATGAACTATAATACTGGAGAGGTTGCGATTGCATCCCAAGGTATCCCACCATCATTTTTCAAATTGAGCAAAATGTTTGTTAAGACTAACTTCAAGAGGGCAAGAGCCTCTTGCAAGTCTTAAACTCACCTGCATCTCCCTATGGCACACAACCACTGATGCCGCTTAGTTCCGTCCACGTTTTTCATCAGTGCAATAACTCGATGGGTAATTTCGCCCCAATGGATGATCTTGGGTTATTGGACAGGGTGAGTAGTGAGGCCTAGCTGAGGCCTTATTACTCAAAAATAAGAATGCCCTTTGAAATGCCCTTCCTCCATGCCACATGGAGTGTAGGGAGCTTGTATATGACCGGGTTCTAGCGATCAATTTTGGCGGCCATCGTTTTGACACGTGGCGTGATCGGCACCGTCCAGCTCAAATGCCCAGTGCCAATAAGGGATCGAGGGAGGGAGGGAGGGAGAGAGAGAGAGAGAGATAGAGTAGATGTCGATTGGATCGTGAGCGTTGCATGATTGCTTGTTCGTCAGGCTGCGCTAAGAGAAATTGTCAGGTATGTCTCTGCGGGCATGGCACGGTCACCTTCACCCTGCTTCAAGGAGTCCATTCATCCTATTTCCAGAAGAAACGGGCAATTTTCTGGGACGATTTTTGCGATTTTTGTTTCTTTTCATTAGGGTTATGATCATGCAATGAAGTATTTGCTATCAAATCCAGTGTGTTTTAGCGTTGTCTGAGCAAATTAGACTGTCACCATAGCCGATGTCTGTCAAGTGTCCGTCGAGTTACAAGCTTATCGATGCTGTGATTTTATGAGCTAGCATTCTTTGAAACTATGAAGCGTTGCATGTGTTCTTGCGCAACTGGGGTTTTCTAAAGGCTACGCAATGTATACTATTTTTTAGGGCATGAAAACTTTCAAGACAGTGAAGGGCTCTCATTTTCAGAACCTGGTATAATAGTTTCAATGATTTTTGGTTGCTACTTATCAGATATCCTTTGCGCCAGCTGATTACTTATGTACATGTCTATTCCGCTGGGCTCTTTCTGGGTTTACTCCTTTTCTCTGCTAGGTTTTCATGTGTAGTGAATGTGGGCCTTTCCATCTCCAGTGCTTTACCATATGGCATATATGCCGAAGCATGGGCCTCATTTGTTTAAGACCCTGTAACTAAGTTATGGCATACTACCGGCTGTTTCTATATGCACAGAGTATGTAGTGCAATTTTTCCAGTTGCACCCAGAGAAGCTTCATTAATAGATACTCAAGGAGGTGCTACTCAACTCACAGCTGCCTGAAATTTGGAGTTGATATACTTCAAAATATCCTCATAAGGAGCAGGTGGCTTTTTCTTGACCATACTCTGTAGAAGTTGATGCTGGTGGTTGCAATATAATTAGTTATACTTTTTAAAGTTTCCATGAGGTGGAGTTTTAGAAGGGCAAAACTTTTAGGTTTATTCCAAGATCCAGTCCAGTTCATTAAGTGATTGACGCTCATTTTCCAGAGCGTGTTATCGGACAAGGTGACTGCATTTTTGTGGGGCATGCCTGACTTGTTGTGTTCAATCTCAAGAAGTGTTTTAGGCCGTCTTTACAACTGTTTTATTTGTCCAGTTCATGTATTGGCCTTTAAAAAATTTCAAAATGCATTGCAACTTTGTGTACGTTGAAATTATATTTTTGAGACGCCTCTAAAATTTTGGACTTATTTTCCCGTTTCAACATCTATATTTATCATTTGCTTCTTGTCTGTTGTCAGTGATGGAATTTATATAATCAGAAATTTGGACTGATGTTCAATATGGCCACCTTTGAGCCTCCATTCAAGAAAAGGCGTCATCAGGACACCTTCACTCCAGAAGAGCATTCACCAAGTACAATGAATCCCACGAAGCAAACTTCACCAACACCATCTTCAGGAGAAGTGGAAGCAAGTCAACAGCTGAAGCAAGAGAGCAAGATTGATAATAAGGGAGTTGTTGACTCAAGGCAAGCTGGACTGTCAGTTCAAGATACACAGGAGGAGAGATTGCAAAAGAAGAAGAACATGGAGGAAATTGGAAGAGTTTACAAAGCTTATACTCGTTTCAAGCGTTGCCTGATTCACCATTCTGACTTAAACCTGGACACTAAGCATGAACTTCAGGATGCATACCTTTCAATTTTGAAGCATTCCAATGGTAATTTTCAATTGTCTTGGTATTTAATGTGGAATGTGAAAAGTGTGCTGTGAGGAATTTTCCATATGTACAGCTACAGATGTGCTTGATCAAATTGAGATCGTAGACCAATAAACCACAGGCTGCAAAGGCAATCATCTCCTTGGCCCTTGGCGATACTTTTGAGCATTTTAGCAGCTTTTGCAGCACCAGCAGAAATTGAGGTTGCTAGATATGCATTTTGACTTCTTGCCAACCTCTCCATTATGAACACACGCACAAATACACGTAGCCCATCTTTACTACCATTTGATTTTTATCCTATTCATTTGAGAACTTGCAGGTCTATAGAGGTGGGTCCATGATGTTTACCCACACAGGGCCAGCTCTACAAATATTATTGTAGAGATATGACCCATTTGGCCATGTTGCATTGAACATAAACTGTATGAAGAGTCAAATAGTCACGAAGTAGTGGACACAAGTCATAAAAGGCCCAATATTGTGAATGGCAGATATGTGTAGCATGCAAGGTAGCTCATCACTTAAAGCCTTTACTCTCAAAACAAAAGTATTAGGACTCTCTTATTTCTTTTGTATGCTTTGAAAGATTTGTCTTCTTAGAGTCAACACTCTAAATAGAGACTTGGATTCATAAAGCTTCTTCAAAGCTTCCCAAGCCTCTCGAGATGAATTGGACTTACCAATCTCCTTGAGTGGCTCATTGGTAACATTCATCTTGATCATGTGTAGAGCTCTCTTGTCATAACTCACTTGATCTTGTTGAAACAAGGATCGCTCCTCCAACCCTACAACAACATCCATCAACTCATGCATTTCAAGAAGTTATTCCATTCTCACCTTGTAGTGGGTTTCTTTCCTTGCCTAACCTGAATCCAAGATCTAGTCAATCTAGCATCAAAGAGACGAAAGTTAGTTGTCACGCGTAGGTTCGTTATCATGAGAGCGATAGTATAGTTCAGATTTCAACATGAATGGAGGATCTAACACTAACATCCATTAACACTAAGCATTAACACTACATCCATTAACTCTACTTCCATTAACCCTAAATCCACAACAATGATAGAAACTTACTCTTCTCTCTCTCCCTAATAGAATGTGATAGGCCCCCAATGTATTCAAGTCTCAACAAGAAATGACAATACATATTCAGTTGACAAAAGGTACAAGGAAAAATAAGAAACTAGGAACAACTTATAGTACAATAGGGATATTTTTGGCAGCTATAAGAAAATATTAAATGTCCTTAACATCTAGCTGCTTCGTATGGAATAGAGATGCATTGCGTTTTGGAATGTAAAGTTCCGATCACGTTCTGGAACGTTTTTTTTTCCTTTTCTGTGGGGTTTCTTTTGTAAATTTTTTAGGTGTCTTAGAAAGAAACAAAGCCATAAGAAGGCTTTTAAATGACATACAAATACCTTTTATCAGGTAACATATTCTAAGCTTTTCGGAATCAACATGTAAGAACATGCTAAAAACTTTAATTTTACTAACAGTACTATACAGATGTGCGATCGCAAGATGATATAGTGACTGATATCCTAATCACTTGTAACATATAATTACACAAATTTTCAGCAATCCTATTCATTGTGCACAAATTTTAGCAAACTAGGGTTAGGGTTTTTTGGAATGCAATTTTTTTTTTCTACACTTTGCTTTTAATTTATTAAAAAGAATGTCAAAAAAATGACCTAAACTACAACAAGAGCACACAAAGGTTTCTATGCGGACCTGTTAGAATCGTTCAGAATATTGACCTGAAAGCTGCATCATTGGAGTAGCCTACTATGGAGGCCTTGCTAGAATTCATGAAGTCCTACAAGGTTGCAATCGGTACAATTTTCAAACACGATTGTTGGACCTAATTAAGCTTAGAGGACCAGATGAAATATGGCCTAAACTTGAAGGAAAAATTTCTTTTGGTAGAACAATGCTCCTGCCATTCAAGTAGTGCACAAGTTCTCTTGTCAGTGAAATAAAACCTTGAGCAAATCAAGTACGCTACTATTAGTTGCTTTTATTGTTTGGATGAAACTTTAGCTTGGTCCTTGAATCCTGAAATCAAACTTTTCAGAAGATACAATTAGACTTTAAGCCCTTACTGTCATGGACACAACTTCATACATTCCATGTTATTATTGTAGGGCACAATCACCAAGTTAATTTTAGTGTTTATTTGTTGTGTGTGCACCCCTACAATGAGGGCACCAGGTATTATCCCGTCTATGATGGATCTGGCCAGTGGGTAACTGACCTGACATGGAGCTTTGTATAGACTTCAGGGTATTTTGAAACTCTTTCGTGAGTTTCTCCATCTGTTGTTGGTGTTGTTGGTTAAGCAACTCCATCTATGTTTTCCATAATTGTTCCCGAGTTCCTTCATTGGGTTTACCAACCCTAAGTAATGTACTTACATATAAAGATAGGGCATTTAGAGCCCAATAATCAAATAAAGTCTCCAGGGTTCACATTGACCAGTCCATACTCTTATAAGTGGAAATACTTGACCTGCATAATGTGAGATTTCTAAATGTTTGGTTCTTTGGTCACGATGATTGCGTATTGCCTTGGAAGAATACATATTAGTCATGAATCAATTTTGTTGATTCAAATGAGCCAAAGTCATGCAAACTTAATACTAGCATGCACTCCTTTGCATACCCCATAAACTTCGTCATTCTTTGAGAGATAATTGAACTTGTTTTGCCAAAGGGAGATAGATGATCCCTACCTTGTACTAAATCGTGTCAGGCAAAAGCTGCCCTCTTGAATCCTTACCTCATTGGACGATAGCACGTCTCTTACTCCCCCATCCTGGCCTATCACCTTGCAGTATGGAAGAGATCTTCAGAACTTCGCCTGATGGGTTAAATTCAATTTTACGTACCTTTTCCAATATGTCTCTAGACTTTGGTCTTTTCTCCGGTAGACAATGTTGATTTTGATTTTATTTTCTACCCTATACTCTGGTCCATAGCTGTACCTTAGTTGATTTGCATTCTATTTATCAATACCCCTGCAGGCTTGCTTGTGTTTTGGCCATTTTATTTATTTTTGAACATACTGCACTGCACCATTTCACCACATATTGAATTTTGCTTACCATTACTCCCTATTTCAAGTCAGATCAGGAGATTAAACTCAGTCAATATAATTCAAGATCTGCACATCAGGTAGTCTTGTGGTACTTGGCTGCACATTGTAGCATATGGCCTTGGAAAGCTTTGGCGCCGCTGCTGTGAGAATTTCTATGGTTTTTTTTTGATGCATTGGATCCACATGAAGTTCTCAATTCTTGTCAGGATGTACTGCCACTTGGATACTAGTATTAACTTGCTTGGATATTATATCCATCATCCATGAGCGTAACCAATGTTTTGAACCAGTTCAATTTCATCAAAACCTGAGAGACCCAGGGGACTGTACTCAGAGACCAAATCGTCTTTCACCTCCCTAAGCTAACTAAGGTGGTGTTGTTAGTTTTTTGAAATTGGGGTATGTGATTGGAAAACTATTATTGTATTCTAGTTATTTTTATGATTGCATATGATTTTGCCCAACCCTTTTTTATTATTTGCTATTGTCGATTCAGAGGGTTAGCTGTATGGTAAAGGATTCAGGATTATTCATTTCTGGTTTTTTTGGGTTTATATTGTAAGTTTTTATGTAATCACATAAGAGCTAGCTGTATGATAGCACATTCCTTGTTAATGCAGGATGTGCAAGTGTTCGCCGGATAGTTGCAGATCTGATTCCCAGATATGCTACTTTTGTTCCAAACACTCTTGAAGCTGCTTCAAGGGCTATTTTGAACATATGTGACTGGAGTAGTGCTGCTATGTTGCAGGAAGAAAATGCAAAAGGTATTGCGACACAGACGACTGAGGCCTGCCTTTCTGGATTAGTGGATCTTTTAGTTGTTGCAGAAAATTTGGGATCGTCAGTTGTGGGTTTAAGCAGCAAATATTCTGGTGTTTACCGTGAAATCACTACATATTTTATTCATCAGCTTTACGACAAGGAATTGATCCCTCTGAATGGCTCTTCTACAGAAATTGGAAAGAGTTTGTCCTCTTTTCTGAATGACTATTCCCTCAAAGATGATGATTCACTGCAGTATCTCACTGGGCCGCAGAGACTGGAAAGACTGATTAGTTTGAGTCTTACAAGACTTTTTATCTCTTGTCCCAAGCATGTACTTGAAGTCTGTTTAACCCTTATTGGAGCAGATGACCCGCAGCATCGCAGAGACAGCATACATTTTCTAGCACAGATCATGAATAAAAAGGATCCCAACTCTTTTGACACCATCAGAAAGAGCGATAATGGAGTTTATTGTTTATCCAGGCTCTCTGAGAGCAATGCTGAAGACTCTGAACAGGCTTGCATTTTGGATAACATTCAGACACTGGATGAAGAAGCTCAGGATAATCCATTATCCGAAACAGAGGGTTGTGAGCCTAGAAACAGTTTGGTTGAAAAGGTGATTATCTGCATACACGGATTCACAATAAGCCATTATGCAATTTGAATACAATTTATTTGATGATGTTTGGCATCGTTATTGGTTCTATTTTGTAATCTGTAGCCATTTGAATAGCTAGCAAGTTTTCTTCTAACTTAAGAGGCTTCTTGCTGAAATTTTTTTTCAAAGAATGTCAATAGAGCCAGAGTTGCTAGTTTTGCAGATTTTTGAGAACTTACATAATCTCATTCTTGGTAGGAAATTTTTTTGTAATAGTCAGGTCTGGACTCTGTATCAATAAGTAGTGTCAATAATTATTGCATCTCTAAGCAGTTGAATTCTTCAATGTGGGTTGAAGTGCTGAAAGCTTTTGCCTTAAGGTTAGTATTTTTGACGATTGCAGTCGATTGGCTGAGAGCTTTGTGGGTATAGCTGGAACCTCGAAGTTAGACTTCCTTTGTTCATGCTATTGCGAGTGAGGTTTCAACTTTGGCTTGTGTATTATTGCTCAAAAGTTAATTTTCCAGTGATTCTTGATGCAATCTCCAATAGGACGTCAATGACGTTTAGCCTCTTCTCGTCTCAGCGCAAATTTTCTTTTACTTAAGCATTGTAGTGGAAATCACCTCTTCTACAATGCACCAAATTTCCATGCATCAGGTTCATTTGAGCTAAAACTCTTTTTGACAGCAAGAGATTTTAAATGTGAACATTTTGGCTTGCTCAGGTGTGTAGTAACAAGAAACTTAAAACCTGGTGAAGTTTGTATGATGCAGGTTTAGAACTTGCCTAGTTTATGCAACTGAATGTTGCTTCTCAAGCGTGAAACACATACCTTAAATCCTATGTTATTTTCAATATGCCAAGCGTACTTGCCCTGCATTTGTATGCACCTTCTTTGAACATATGACAAATAGGAGAAGTCTCATTTCAAATAGTCAGCTGGAGTTGCAGCCTAGGCTACGCTTTGTTGTTGGTCTCCATCCACCATTTTACTTGCCTTTGAAGTGGTTGCAAAGCATAGTAGGAAACAGAGAGAGAAAAAGACTGATGACAAGAAGGCAATGGAAGCAATCCTTTTGTCCTCACAATGTAGAGTTGGCAACCAGACTTGACTGGAGGTACCTTTGGGGCCATACGGCGAAATGTCCTCATTAGCCTGGGCTAACTCCCCATGTTTGGATTATGAAGTGCAAACTTGTTCTTTCAGATGGCATTGCCTGCTTTGTAACCTTCATTCAGAGTGAGTTGGCATTGCTTGCCAATGAGTGTGAATACACAACCTAAAACTAATTTATTGCAATTTGCGGGATATTTTTTTTGAGATTCTTTTAAAAAAGTTTAGCAATTCACTGTAAGCAGTGACTTCTTTGAAGGTGGAGTCTTTGTGGGAAATATGTTTCTTTCCCTATTGCTAATATGCTAATGAGCATTATGGTTAAGTTTCTCATATGATTTGTTTGTATACGCTAAGCCCATTGACAGCTGTCATTCCCTTGTTAATACAATAATGTATAATCCCAATTAATACAATGACGTATAGTCAAATAGAGTCACAAGGACCTGCACGTTTATAGGGGAAGGGCCCAAACTCAGGATGCCCAGTTGAACGAGAATCTGAGTTTAAATTAGGATTAGATTTCCTTTAGAAACATTTTAAAAATCGGAGATAATCAGGTTCCAAGAAGAGTATAGTAGAAAATGGAGTCTTCTGCCTAGAGATATTAATATCTAGAAACGTAGTCTGCTTAGTTGAACCATCTTTATTGTCATTTGGCTTGACATTTGCAATACGCATTTGGTCAAGAATTTTTGTGATCTTAAGAGTACTTGGGGTTGAAACTCTTCCAAAATCTCTGATGGGATGCATGCATGGACAAGGTGCTGACTGGATGCTTAAAGCCTTTTAAACGTTGAAGTGACATACATGCGTTCAGATAGATTAATGGAGATGGAACAAGAAGAGAGCTGAATTACTCAGGTAGTCCTGTCATCCATGACTGCAGTTGGCTCTGACGAGCTTTTCCATGATGAGGGTTAGGAGGGGACATTTAGACTACGATCAACCAGTAGGAGTCAAGGGTCTGAACAAAAACAAACTCCAATTGGCTGCTTGGCTCTTAGTAGCACATAGAACGCCGCGATGCTGTGACCAGATTTTGTTTAGGTCAGGTATCATACATTGTCATCCGTATGATATAGTTATTGTTCTGGTCCACGTCGTTAGTAATGAACATGCATTCGCTTCTACTTGCAGCTCTAGATAGTTATGACATGTTATAACAGCGTAATGTGAGATATTGACCATCAGTGATGCCCGACATAGTGCTGAAACTTATCTATTTAGGGGCCGTTGCTCTTAAACTCGTTGCAATGTTTGTTAATCTGACGCCAATTCTTGCAAGAAATGAAGAATAACCTGACATGTCTACAAACCTGTAACACTAGTGATTATTTTGTGTTCTCCTGTCTCACACAGTTAAGTTTGATGTTGATCTTGAAGTTACTGGTACAAGCTTTATGCGTAGTCTCCTAGTTCTTGTTTGAATGAACGTTTGATATACTGTCAACTGACATGATGACTATTGTTTGTTACCTATTCAACTTGAAGTGGTTGTTATGTAGATATGTCTGAACTATTGGGTGTGTTAAAATTCTTGATCGTGCTAGACATTATTACTTTCTTTTTGGTGGAGCAGAAGTTTTATATAGTCTCAACACTGAAAAAGCCAATGTGCTTCATAAAGAAATCTTTGGAGCTGATCTCGTTTCAAACGGTCCAGAACTTGCATCATCGTTATTGTTTTTGAATTTGCAGGTAATTCACCCAAATGCAGTTCTGGAGAGGTGGGTAGTGTCAGCTATTCGCGGTTTCCAAAAGTCAGCTAACAATTCAGCTACTATGGATGCACTTCCACTCTTGTTTGAACTCATCAAGTCCTTCCGAACATTCTCTGCCAAGGATTTTGAGATTGAGGTTGAAGAAGAGCCTGAAAATGAGAATCTAAAGGATGATAAACCCGTAAAAGAAGAAACAGGGCTCGATACGGGAGATGGAAATAAGCTCGATGATATGCTTAGCACACATGACTGTTGGCTCTCGGGAAAAGTAACAGAGTCAAGGTTGCAGAAATCCCTCTCAATGGGATCTGAGAGTCTGTCTAGGGATGTAAGAAGCTCCTTGCAAAGAGGAGATTCAAGCATTTCAAACTCCATGGTGGTGGAAGACGAATCAGTTACTGCTGATGTGAGCAGGCATACAAAGACTGCTACGTTAAATGTAGCTGAAAAGTATCCAAGAACTGAAGTAGATTATAAGATCAAAGAGAGGGACACTATGGTTCATACTATGGGGCGACTGTCAGCAACACTATCTGACAAAGCAGAAAATTGGTCTCCATCAGTATCTAATGGGGTTGATATAACTAGGACTGTAGATGGCGGGACTTCGGCTAAAGTTATAGTAAATGAATTGCTGACTTCAAAGGGAGAGAAAAATTCTATGGGAAATAACAGGCTAGAAGTCAAAGCTACGACCTCTTCTTTGTTGCCGTCTCCAAAGAAATTTTCAATGCCTGTATCCAACCTGTCTTCTCCAAAAAAAGAACCCATTAGTTGGTATAGAGATGGCGATCCTGCAGCTATGGATGTTCTTGCAGCTTCGAAACATCTGTGGGTTGGATCACTGGGTCCAGCAGCCACAGAAGCGAGTTTGAAGATCGCATTTTCTAAGTTTGGAAAGCTGGAAGGAGTTTCTTTTTTCCAGCATCCAGGTTTTGCTATAGTGGAGTTCAAGTTCATCACGGATGCTGTCAAGGCTCGGGAGGTTTTGCAAGGTACAACTTCCTGGGGAAAACCCCTTCAGGTCAAGTTTTTAGATGCGACACTGGGCAGTCGTGGAACCTTAGGTGGCATGGCCTTGGGCGGCAGTTGTCATGTATGGATTGGAAGAGTTCCAAATCAGAGTGCTAAGGAGGAGATCCTAGAAGATATAGCATCTGCAGGATTGAAATGTCCTCGGTCAGTTTTTTCATTACTTAGTTATAACTCTATATTATTGGAGTTTGATGCCCCTGAGGAAGCTGCATCTGTCATGCTTCGTATTAGACAACGTCGTAAGGATGGTGGAAGTCATGTTTTGCCAACTAAGAATAATAATCAGAGAAGCACAACTGCAGATAGTGAAAATGAAGGAAGCCTGGGAAATTGTCATTTATGGATAGGACGAGTTGATCCTCTCATTCGTGAACAAGAGTTGTTGGATGCATTTTCACAGTTTGGTGAGCTATGTGGTTGGAAGTTCATTCGCCAGAGTGGATGCTGCTTCATTGATTTCTGCTCAGCTGAGTCTGCAGCAATTGCAAAACAAAAACTGAATGGAATGAAGTTTGGTACACAGAATATTATTGTGGAGTATAAGACTAATCCACAAAAGACTGCAGTCAGTCCTCTTATTAATTCGCCCCCTCATGCACCTTATTTGCAAGCACCAACAAAAGCCAGTATAAGTGGTAGAGCGATTGAGAGTTCACTTGCTGCTGCTTTAGGAAATCTCTGTAGCAAGTTTTTGCTTAACGCTGGAGGAAGTACACTTCTTAGTGGAAGGTTGAGACCCAATAAAAGCACCGTTTCTAGAGAAGGCAGTGAAAGAGTGCCTACTAACACTTTATGGATTGGTTTGCCTGATATGGTTGCACCTAGTTTCATGAATGAAGCTGAATTAAGGGCTATGTTCACTTTGGCTGCTGGGGGTATGGGTACAGTAACAAAAGTGCGGAGTGCACGGACAAGTAGAGGACCTTGTCGCTTTGTTGAATTTGATAGTGTGGAGGCTGCTGCTTCAGCTCTTCAGAACATCTCCCAACATCTTGATTCCAATATTCAGATCGAATTCAGGTACTTCAGCTCCCATAGAAACTTTCCAATGAAGTTTTTTTCCTTGTCTCACCATCTTTTTGATGGTTTGAATGTATGGAAGCGTGTGACAGTTGAGCTAGAGTTTTTACCACCTTTGCATATTATTTATTTCTGCTGTGCACAGAACTTAATTCCTGTCCTTAATAGCTTCATACACATCTTTAGTCATTCTGGAATTCTCTCCTTAATAGTTTCATACACATCTTTAGTCATTCTGGTAAAAAACAAATGGCATTGGTTAGCAAGCTAGGAGTGCTTGACTTTTCCTGCCATTTCTCTTGGAGTATCACATCTAGGCGCTCAGAACAGAATATTGAAAAGATAAGTAGCACACCTCTTAGTACACCTGTAGATATTTATTGTTTAATTTGTTGACTATGACAATCTGAACTTCAATCTCCAATGACACTATCTAACATATTTTGTTTCATTTTGTGTGTGAGAAACAACAGCAACTCTGCAATTTCAATGCAGCAAACCGAGCACCCATTTATACAGACTCATCCACATGGTCATGCCACTATGGCATTGGATGACTTTCAACAGCCAAGTTGTGACATACAGAGAGAAAGAGATTGGCCTAAAGGACAGTCATGGGGCAGGGAACAAGAACAGGAAGATTGGAAGTCTCCTCCTCCTGTGAAATCAGAAGAATATCAGTCTACAACCTTGCAAAAGTATTCTACCTACTCTCAAAGTTGGGGTTCACAAAGCGATAATTTCCATGCAGAAAGACTGCTGAAAGATCAGCAGTACCTGCCTTACCAGAGCTCATCTGATTATCGTAGTGATAGTACTAGGATGGATTTCATTGGTGGCACATCCAGTTTGCCTGTAGTATGTGCGGAGCTTACTAATAGCCCATGTATGGCACAAGGAGTCAATCACAGTCTACTTGCTCGTAAGGCATCAATTGAGAAACAACCTCCTCTGGGAAGAAACTTGTCAGTTCATTCTTTGCCTCTTCAAGTACCTGTTTCTCCATTGCCAGCTTTCAGAAAACCGCCTCCTGTGCAGCTGGACAGAATCTCTCCGGGTGTTTCATGGCCAAGCACTTTACTATCAGTACCTTCTTCTCCACTAAGTCAAGTTTCACCTGTGACATTGACATCGGCTACTAAAGTTACCCTAGCTTCTCCCTTGACAGCAACGACAATTTACGGAGGAGGAAAGGTGGAGAAACCTATTCTTCAAAGGTTGCCTTCTTTCTTGCAATCTCCAGTAACCCCTGGGGTGACAGGCATATCTGGAGGTTTTGCACAATCTTTTGATCGTATGAATGCTCCCTTTCTCCCTTTTCATCCTCCCTCACCTCTTCCTCCTCCACTTCCCCCATCGCCACCTCCCCTTCCTCCTATTGAAACTCCACCTCCGCCACCTCCACTCTCACCTCCTCCTCCACTGCCGTTGCAGCCTCCCCCTCTTCCACCTCCTCCGAGTTCTCCTCCTCCTCCTCTGCCTCCTCTGCCTCCTTCTGAGCCTTTTGCAACAGGTATGCAAGGCAGCATGCAGCCTCATGGTTTGTTGCAACATTGCTGGCATGGAACCCTTTGTAAGAGCGGGATGCATTATTGTGAAATTGTAGCCTACAGACAAGACTCGTTTCTGTGTCAGTATGGACTCAACCTGCATGAACCTGCAGGGTACGTTTTTGCCAGGCCTTGTAAGCTCAAACAATGTATGTATGTACATAGCTCATGCAAAGAGTGGTTTGATTTAAGCTTATAAAGAGTATGGGTACTGACTGCATTTGTGAGGTGGACAAACTTGCCAAACATTGAAGCTTTTTCTAGCCCCTTGAGCACCAATGTGGTTTTGAGCATTCATGTGCAAACAATTAGTGTTCGCTAGTCTATTAAATTATTAATCAAGAGTACTTCTCTCCTTACTCTTCCAACTTCTGAATTTCTTGTTTGCGAACCATGTAAAGATGCAAATTTCAGAGTCAAGTCTCTTTACAAATGTCTGATTTATTGCCATATTTGCAGCAAACTGTGTAAAAAGCATCAAGATCAATTTAGGATGTAATTCTCAGAAGAGCACACACTTTTCTATAATTTTATTATTGCAAATATTATGATAATTTGTCTGACCTATGCAGTTTGAAGAGGTAATAAGTCTCTTGCTAATTTGGGCAATGGAAGTGAGGGGGGGGGGGGGGGGGGGGGGGGAGAGGAAGGGACGACGTAGGGATAATGAAAGACTTTGTGAGGATATTAAAGAGGCGATAGAGTCTTTTTATGTTCAAATTTAATGAAATGCAAATGAGATGAATTTGACTGCTTTGGTGCAAAACTGTTCAACTTAACAGAAAGATCTACAGGTTGACAGATATTCTTGGTGGTGCTGCAAGTGATTTCTCCACACTGTCTTTCTTCGCTCTGTTTCTACTTGGTCTATATTATTTTTCTTATTTTGTTGTTTTTCCGGTATACTTTTAGCAATATTCTGTCTGTAAAGCTTCACTGAATCACACATTAACTTAATCTTTGAAGTCTTTCTATTGGCAAGGTTAGTTGATTGGGTTTTTTTGATGTTCTTTCCTTAGTGCATTTAGCTAATGTGCTAATCCCTTCGGTTTCACCTCTTGTGTATTGCTTTTCCCTAGATTCTAGTAGCCACGTGGGTCATGGCAATACCCATGTGACTAGGGGTTTCCTTGGTGCAGTTGTCCTATGTTTGCTGTCACCGTTTTGGTTAGTGTTTCAACTTTCAATAAGAGTTCTTGTGCATCCAAACTGTGACTAGGCCACAGTAGTTTTGTTGCCTTACACCTTTACTTTGACAAACTGAGCATATATTGATCCTTGAGGTTCACCAACTAAGTCTTAGACAATCAACTCCATCAATAGCATGGATGATAATGCTATGACATTCCTCTTCGTGTCCCAGCACCCAAGACTAGGTGCAACTCCAACACAATGAAGATAGTAACACCGAGAACGTTTGTGAGATATGAACTTATACTCTAAACCCACAGTATTTAACTGGGCGCACCGAGAGGAAGCTTCCTTGGCTTTTGCATTCAAATTGTGACTAGGTCACACCTGCTTTTGCGACGTTAAACTTTGAAAATTTGAGCATTGATTATCCTTGAGTTGCTTTTTGTTTAGATCAAAGTTTGTGGTTACGGTTTAAGATTCGTATCTCCACCTGCAACCAGCTAATCAAAGCTTTAAAGGGTACAATGTGTACAATTGACCTTTTGACAGTTGTCAAGTTTGAATGCTTTCATATCTGAATGGTTAAACTCAATGAAATTTCTTTAATATCTTATGGCCGTAGCTCATCAGAAAATTAGATGGAACTCACAAGAGGAAAATCTCTTTTTGTATGCTACAGGTGGCCAGAGAAATTGGATGTCACAAAGCGTGCAGATTTCAAGTCTGTGAATCATACATTTCAAGTATCTCCACCGGCCCAGGTAGAGCCTCTTTTGTTGGTACTAAAAGTTGTGGTCTCTGGCAGTGGAACTTGTGACTCTTATTTCTTGACTGCTGGCAACTTGTGGGCATATTGTATGCCACTAAAAACTCAATGTCAATCGTGAACTTAATTAGGAGCAATGTTTTCTACTACGTGTTCCTTCTGGTCAGCTTGCTTCTATTTAGAAGTCCCTAAATGGATTTAGAGTAGTTACATTTTCTTTGATACTCCAAGTGTTTATGGATGGAGATTCATTGTGCAGTTATGTATGTGGTTGTTTTCCTGTAGCAGCTTGCTGCAGATTTTTCTTGGGGAGACTTAATATTGTGGTTTTCCTTTTGTTCTGTCAACCTTAACCTGCAGGGTTCAGTGTTTATTTTTCGAAGTATTCTAAACTTTATTTTTATGGTTTAGTGCATTATGCAAGTTGGGATTTGTGATTGGCTTGAACTAGATAGTGGTTAGAACAAACAAATTGCTCAAAATTTTTACAGGACACTTATAGTTGAATTTTAAAATGCACCATGAGGAGCTGGATAATCAGGGTCCAGTATCTTGGCACATCCTACATATAGCTCACCATGATATAAATAAAAAGTATTCGTTTGTATACTCTCTGTAGGCCTTCTGCTGACTTAAGTTGGGGGATGTTGCAGAGGGAGGTTTGCCGGCTGTTTGCTTCCTCTGGAGCTCGCAATTATGATGGGGTATGCTTTACTTATCTGCTATATATCTTAGTTGCCCGTTCCGGAACGATGCCCAAAAAAATAAAATAAAAAAATACGTTTTTTTAACAAAGGATTTAATTAAGATAAATAATTAAAATAATTAAATGTATATCAATATCGTTCCGACCAGGAACGTTCCCCGACCCATTTTGGTCGGAACGGGCTTCTAAGCTATATATTATCTTTTCATGTGCAATACCACATTGTTTCTCCAATTTGCAGTATGTGATTAGCGCATTGTGTTTGATCTGGCAGTTCCGCCAATTCATAGAGTATTTGAAGCAGCGAGATCGTGCTGGTGTGGTGAAGATTCCTGGCACTGATGTTTTATGGGCTCGCATGCTGTACATGCTTCCCTGGTCAGCTGATGCTTGTGCTATGTTGGCCATCAGTCCACAACCTAGCGATTGTCTTTTGGGACTTATACTTCCTGCTTCTTCATGCGGAACTGCAACATGAATCTATCATATGCAAAGTAATGTCTCTCACAGCCATGTGCCAAATTGGAAATGGTGAAAATGGGTTGGAAATTGTGCATGGCACCCCCGACTCCCATTTTTTTCATGCTTTTCTTTGTATTGCACCCCAACTTGGAATCAGCTTCAATCAATGCAGAATGGAAGTGTTATGCCTTTGACATGCTAAAAGACAATAGTTTGCCATTTGCTGCAAACTGAGGGGTACTCACTTGACTGGAAAGCTCTCTACATCAGCTAGTTTAGTCAAACTTTGAATGTGCCAAACTCGTTGTCAATTTGGATTGTATTTGATGCCTGCAATAATTATGTACATAAGAATCATACGGTATTGCCATAGTTAGTTTTTGATTCAATCGACTTGGTCAGAGTCTATTGAACAGATGAATTTCATTGAAAGTTACTTGTGACTTGGTATTGTATATTTCTTAATAACTCTTCCACTTTTTAGTCTTAAATTTATCGGTGGCTCCTATTTTTGGAATTCTCTTCTATTTTAGTCCCATGTCTGAGATTCTTTGAGCTTTTAGTTTTATCGATAACCTCTAAGACTAAGTCATAAAGAAAATCATGAAAACTATGTTTCTCATGACAGAGGAAACATTCTAGACTTCTTTCCCTTTCAAGTTGCATGAAGTTTTTGTCTTACCTTCTGATGCACGATAATGTGAATGAGGTCATTAGCATGGTTTTTTGAAGCTGCTAGAAGAGGGTTAGTTCCAGGAATCCATGCATTTCTGCAGAGCTTGAGCTCTTGTGATATATGCACTCCCGTGTAATTAGAATGCTTGTGTTGATGCTCCTGCTCGTTTGGATATTGATGTTACGATCTGCCTCTTCACATGTACACACACTCAAACGTGTGCACGTGTTTCCGCATGTGCACAGAATTCATGGTTAGTTGAGATCTAAGTTGGTAACATAACAGTTCGTAGAAGATCCCCAAAATTAAAATCTATGGTTGAGAAGAAAGTTTCTGTTTTCTTTGCTTGGATGGGCAGAAAATGGAACAGGCCATATCGGCATTGCCTTTTTGGGTTTTTGACCAAATTGTTTGCAGTGCATGAGCTGAATTTATTTCCTTCTTTTTTTGGATTATAAAACAAGTGAAAAACATCTAATGACATGATTTTGAAGCACCTGTTTATTCTGTTGGGGGGGCACATGTGCATGATGGAAATAGATTTTACCGGTTTCTTCAAAAGTTCGTTTGAAGTACAAAGTCAAAACCAAAGTGGCTTTTTTGACATAAGCCTGAACTGTTGATTTAGCTAGCATCATAGCTTTTTTTTTTGAGAAATATGTTCTGTCATCTGTTAGAATTCAATATTGGCATGGCAGCATCATAAATCAACAAGAAATTCAGTTACAATACAATTCCATGGTGTATCAGATTGGATCCAAGCTACCAGTTGTGCAGAAAGCACTAGCCCACCCAAGTAAACTGCTTGAGGCTCAATATTGTTTTTCCGACTTATTGGTGGAAAAAGCATTACAGAGGTCTTTCTTACCTTTTTCCTCATCCTCTGACTTGTTCTTTTTCTCTGTTGTTCTTATTTCTATTGAAAGGCCCTGAATTCACATCAGGATATTTGTATCCACCCATTTGTCTGCATTGGGGACTGCCACACAACCGCCCCCACCTTATCCCGGTTGGGAATTTGCCTCTACACACAATATCCTGAATACTACTTACTTGGACCCTTATTTGCCAAAAGTTTACACCTCAATGCAGAGAATCGACCCTTTGTAGATTCTAAGCTCCAGGTTTCCTATTTATGAGCCTTCCCTCAAACCTCCATGTAGTTGACCCCCTTCCTAATTTCTGGATGACGCTGCTCTATGTGTGTAGTCCAGTCAACATTGGTGGCTGCAGTGTTTTTATTTATTTTTTGCCTCCAGCTACCAAGAGGCAGACAATGATGTGGTGCAAGAATAGGGAATAGGAGAGACATTAAGTGGTCTTAAATGGACAAAGTCAGTGCATGTAGAGTTTGGGTGAAGAGGTATCAGGTGATAAACTAGGCAAATCTGGTTCTAATATTGGTAAGCTTGCAATATCATGGTTTGATGGAATATGATGGCATCGAGTTTGTCAGTGTCCACACTTTAGTGAGAATTT
This sequence comes from Diphasiastrum complanatum, assembly GCA_029204225.1. Lineage (NCBI taxonomy): Eukaryota > Viridiplantae > Streptophyta > Lycopodiopsida > Lycopodiales > Lycopodiaceae > Diphasiastrum > Diphasiastrum complanatum. The sequence goes on along the minus strand of CM055092.1, from coordinate 6,419,811 downwards.
GTATGGTACTAAATGATTATTGATATGTTCCTTCATATGACCAAACATCAAGTGGTTACTTATTATTTTCTCTTTAAACAGATGCTAATTTTTTCTTTAGTGAGTGGGGAGAAGCTATCCTCCAACATCCAATATCGAAATCGAAATTCTTCAACATCCAATATCGAAATTCTTCTTCTTGAATCTATCGAACCACCACATTTGTTGTGCAATAAGAGATACTACAAAAAATGCATATGGAATTCGAGAAACTTTCCTACAGCAAAATAAAAGGAAGCGCAACAAATTTGTGCAGCAGATGTAGTAAGCCCAATTTTCTTTGAAAGTGCATGTGGCCATCAGATCTCTCTCTCTCTCTCTCTCTCTCTCTCTCTCTCTCTCTCTCTCTGGACTTTCCTTAGTCCATATTCTCTTCAGTCTATGGCCGATAAGCTTATCTTCTGAAATGTTGACACTTTCCAATTTAAAAAGAAAAACACACTCTTCGGACCGTATGCTGTAATACTTACTGCACTCAACACTGGTAGAATGGACCCAATATTGGGTCAACATGCTTATCTGTATTTATCACTTACATAATATAGGTGCACACAATGCTCCATAATGCTGTTTAGAAAGAATATTATACATCGAAACATAACATTTCTTAATAGAATATTGCCCAAATAACTGTAAACTGTTCTTGACAGGGATAACAATCGGAAATCAGTGTAGACGCCTGTCTTCCTCATGACACTAACTTTTTGTAATGGGTTGTTGTGGGATGGTGGCAGGTAACAGCCGATTTCCTTGGACCGGTTTACATGTATGGTACATTGTACTGTAATTCATCACATTGGCATTAAATTTTACTATGGTTCTCTCTGATAGGAGGTAAAAAGTTTGGTCATGTTTTTACAAGAGGGATTATGTGTGATTCTAGCTAGTCTAGTTTCGTTCCCCCCCCCCCCCTCTCTCTCTCTCTCTCTCTCTCTCTCTCTCTCTCTCTCTCTCTCACCACCTTGGCGGTCCCAAGGCCATTCTGCATTTCCTCTTGGCACATTCTGCTTGCAAAATGGCCTCTGGACAAGAGCCTGAGATTCTGCCATACAAAACATCCTTGTTTTTGGCAGAAAAAGCCAAGGTGGCCTATAAGGTGCACATCCAAGTACTCAGTCTATTGGCTGGGCACTATTTGAACTTTATATAGCACTTTTCTTAGGTTTGGTTTGTGGATGTCCCCTGGACATTTAAAACTGGACGGACATTTAGGATGCCATCCTGGATGTGCATTGTACATGTGGCCAAGCTAACCCCGCAAGAACACGACTGAGCAGTACTCAGTTTGTATCATTAACATACATAGCTGCTAAGGGGTTGCTGTTGGCAACCCCAAAATCTCCTTTTGGCATGTCACAAGAAATGCTTTTAGCTATTAGCACATAAGTATAAAATACAGTTGCACAAGCTAATTCATTGGTTGTGCATAGTCATGTCTTAAAAGCCATTCTCTAAGTCCCTCCTTTTGGTCTGGACTTGGGGGGGAGAGAGAGAGAGAGAGAGAGAGAGAGAGAGAGAGAGAGAGAGAGAGAGAGAGAGAGAGCCAGGTTGACCTATAATGTTATGGAACAGGCAGAGGGGCAGGCCTATTCTGCGCAAGCCTTACATCTCAGCTCACCCTACCGAGCTTGCCAAAATTCTTATCCAGGCAGCTCCCACATCCAGACCTTTTGCACACATCCCAAAAATTCAAGCAAACATTGATGCATGTGGGAAGGCCTTCTATGACCCGAGTTCTTAGTAGCAGCTCCCCAACAACAATTACTTTATTCATATATCAGAGATTCTCAATCCAAATCTCCTCATGGAATCATTTTCCTTTTTCTAGTGATCAAAGCAATATGGAATTTTGTCACTTGTGCTCCATCTGTGCTTTTGTTCTTTCAGCACCCAAATTATTCTGTGAAATACTGCATGAGGACTACAAAGAACCGGGAACTGGTTGCTGCTTGCTAAAAGTTGCATCCTTTCATAACACAATTGCTCTTTTGAGTATACACGTAGATGTTTCAAGTCTGGACTTTTTATTGACCCTGCCTTGAATGAAATAAATATTTGTCATTGACCTGCTTTCATGAGTTATTGGGCTATGTTGTGAAAACGTTTTCACTGAAAATTGATTTTGTGCATTTGTGCTTTTGTGCTTCTCGAAGCTGTTAATTCTCATTTTTTCTATTGCAAGAAACTACCAGCACTACTACATAAAAATTGAAAGCAAGAAGTTACAAAAAGCTTCATTGATTGTGCTCAAAGATATCATCCATCCAATAGCAGACTTGCAACTTGTTGGGCAACCAATTGCTATCTATTTACAAGACTAGCACACCAGGCAGGAAGGCTTTGTGCAGAAGAGGGGGATGGGTTATCTCAGGTAGATTAACACATTAAGAGCAATCTAAATTATCCAGAATTGACAGTTTATCTGACATTGTAAGAACAGAATTGGATTTTAATGCTCTAGATATGACACTGAAAACTTGGTCAATGTCCTCATGTGTGTGGCCAATCATTAGAAATCCCATCTCAACTATTTGAAATATATTTTGTGCCACTAACATAGAACAAAGACAAAAAAATGAACTTATTCTTATTTTCCCAAATAGTCTCTCTACAGAAGAAGGGTGCAGCATTACACTAGGATAGAGCCTTAGACCAAATCTCTATGCACAAAGTCACATTGCTCGTCCCTATCCTACCCTTGTTGTTAGCGGCTAGTAGTGGATGAGATTGCTGTTTCGCTGAATTCAAGAAAACTTACGAGTTGATCCAATAGAAAATCTCATAGAAATCAGACAGAGGACATTAAGATTAAAAGCTACTTTTCATATAAGTCGAGAATAAGATTAAGCTGATCACATGGTATATAAGAACGTTTCCGTGAAGCAATAAGGAAATTCTTAGCTATCAATGACCATTACCCACCTAGACAAATGGGAAGGCTAAAGTTTGGGAAACCAGATGATCAGGTCTAGGTGGTATCAAATCCGAGTGAAGTAGAAATCCCTGTAGTTGCAGTCTAAGCTCAGCTACAAGGGCAATAGATTCTTCCCCAGGCTTTTCTCTAGCAGCTAAAATAGCTGCAAGGTACATTCTTCTTGCTGTCTCTAGCTTTTCTGAGAGATTATTGTAATCTTCTGAAAACCAAGATCCTTCTGTTTCCATTATATCCTGCAAATTTTGCTTGTTAAAACAGTATCTCAGCTGTAATTGGTCTCTTGATAATGAAGCTATCACAAATCTCTTTCCTCTACACTATTACTGGGTAAATAGTAAACTGTGTTAATAGGAAAGAAACTGTGAGCAAAGGACATGAGATCTCCAACTCCCAGATAAATATTTGCAGTCTGCTTAATGAACCTAAAAATGATACCTTCTTGAGGTCATTGAAGTCATGCTGTGAAAACGTTGTCCCAGAATTTTGGTCTTGCTTTTTGGAGTACAGGACTTCCTTCTGAGCATCAACGATATCCAAAATGTCTAATCGGGAACTTAACGTGGTAACCTGACGATGAAGTTTCTCCATCTCTTTCTCCATAGCTGCTGTATCTTCATTTTTTCTGACAACATCTATATGGACCTTTTCCAAAATTGACTGCAATTCCGCTACTTCAAGCTGAAGCATGAAAATGGTCATGTATAAGCATATCGCATGTTCAATATAAACCTCCAGTGACTAAAAATATTTCTAGCAACAAAAATCTTATAATTTCCAATCATGCAGTATTAGCGTGTGCATTTAACACAATGGACAAGAAGCACGAACACCTTAATGAATTATGCAACGATGGCTGCAATTCTAAGAGGCACGATACTTGCAAGAGGATAACATTAAATTGAATCACATCTAACAGGCCTGCCCTAGTTAAAACTTTTGCAAAATTTGCTATTGGAAGACACAACTTTGCCACCGTAAACAAAGTTTCTAGCTGCTTGCAGCCTTTAGTCAGTATCTAAAAGCAGACCAGTATTTGTGTTTGAAGATACTACTCCTAGAAGGTATTGTTGGAACAATGAACAGCTTTTCTATGATGCTTCTGTTTAGATAACTATGGAGTTATATTAATTGTCAAATGTTTATAAGTTGCGGCCATGATACAAAGCTGCAGCTAGAAGCTGCATGTTTTTTCTGATAATGGACTAAGACTACAAAACTGAGTTCAAAATAGAAGTTTTCCCGTAGTTGAATGTTCTTTTGCATCCATAGGCTGTAAGAGAATCGCATCAATCTTGAATACAAAAACCTATTCACTTGTTGCAAGTATCCGGCAGTAATTGCGAATTTGCAGAAAGAAGCTAATTTGTCTAAGCACTCTTGAGCTTAAAATTTTTAATATCAGAAAGTACAAAAAGGATAAACATACCTGCTTCTGAGATAGTTGGTACTTCTCTGAGTCAGACACACGGTCCTTTCTCCGGAGTTCATCTTGAAGCTGAAGAATTTTAGCCTTCATCTCAAGATTTTCCTTACTCACAGCATCAGTCACAGGATTATCATTCAACTGCAAAGGCTTCTGAGACAGTTGGTATTTCTCGGAATCAGACACACGGTGTTCATCTTGAAGCTGAAAAACTTTAGCCTTCATGTCACTATTTTCCTTATTCACAGCATCAGTCGCAGGCATGTCATTCAACTGTAAAGGCTTCTGAGAAACTTGGTACTTCTCTGAATTAGGCACATGGTCCTTTCTCCAGAGTTCATCTTGAAGCTGAGGAAATTTAGCCTTCACCTCAATATTTTCGTTACCCACAGCATCAGTCACAGGCAGGTCCTTTAACTGCAAAGGATTCTTTTCCAACAGCCTTCTTTTCAACTCTTCAATTTCACTTTCTAGGTGTAAATGCTCAAGCATGTATGGTTTTCTAGAAGCCTCCTCGGCTACATGTACTGCTTGTGAATGCCTTACCATTAGATCTCGTTCTTCCTTCAATACAAGCTCAGTTTTCCTTTCCTGCTTAGGATCCAATTTCGTGGATGTTTGTCTCTCCAAAGGACCTTCTAGCACCTGTGTGCACCTGTCAGTGGGTGGCTTCATGTATCTTCATTCTACTACTGAGGTTATCCAAATCTTCTCCAATATAGTAATGTAAACCTTCTAGTTTACACCAATTGAGCAAAAAAACCTGGAAAAATTATGAGGATTCTAGAAATTCATCGAGTACCTTCTTCATGCCTCCATCCCGGTATGGCGCACGAGTATACACTAGAGACGCTTTGTGAGAGAAAGGCGTGTGCTGATTCCCCTTTAGATCCTGAATCATAAATGGACCGGCTGTGCTTAATTCTGAAACTACAAAGCCATAGAAAGAAAAAGCAGACCTGCTAATCTATCTTCCACTGGGGTGTAAGTGAGAAGTACTCATTGATATAGACAAAAATAGAAGAGGTTCATGCATGTACTGTAAATAAAGTCACAAAAGTGAAGTCCAGAACATCCAGGTGCAGGAGATTCAAGCAAATGGCGGGGAGAGAAGAAAGGTCACAACAAGTAGAAGAATGGAGAGATGGCAAGGGGTGGAGGGAGAGAGGCCAAGATGAGAAATAGAAGGATTTTCTTATTTGAGTTTTTGGCCCACGGGCTTAGAGCCCAAGATATATGTTTGACTTTACAACGAGCATAAAAGCCAGATGCCAATAGTCTAAAGAATATTTAGTGTCATCCTCTTATGAAATTTTTTCAGAAGAGCCTGAAGATGTTTCAATTGAGAGAGAGAGAGAGAGAGATTTCATTCATGCTTGAATTTTGAAAGCGGAAGAATGTGACAGAAGGCCACAGCTAAATGCTGCATTCTGAGTGCAAACGGGGTTAATAAAATTAAGCTAGAATTGATGGCTGGATTTGGAAAATGTATGGAAGACTGATGTTGTCAGAGAGAACAGAGGATCAAGCTAAGAGGGAAAACCAAAAATTATCAGTAAACTCAGAAAGCATTCCTGGTATTGAAGTATATAATTCAGTTAAAAAAAGATAGAATGCTGTAAGATGGGGATGAGAGCCACATCGATTAACACTCAACCTTCTAGACAAATTTATCATAAAGTTTGGTCTTTTTCTCCACCTTTGAACGTTGTATGTTGTAAACAAAAAAGCTGTGCTGATTTCTAACAGGTGAACCAAGCAACCATTGCTTCCACACATGCAAACTGTCCATAAATAGAAATGTTGCTTGAGGTATTTAGCATGAACTTATGAAAGACACATAGATGCTACAAAAAGTGTACCAAGGGTTTAGAAAAGAACCATTTCACAACATTTTGATGGCTACTCTACAAACGGGTATAAACTTTGCACAAATACTCCAACCATTAAAAGAAAGAGCATTCTTTGGTCCTGTCCGATATACAGTAATTAGCTAGACAAAATTGATCCTCATTCTAAACTCCGAGAGAAAAATGTATGTTGATTCAACTATGGATAATCCAAAAGAGCAAAGTAGCCTTAAGGTACTAATATGAATGGAGATTTGCAAAAGGTAGCAAGATCAAGTAGGGGTAGGATTGACAAACCATGAAAGGTTCCATCAGAGGTAAAACCTCCTTAAGATTGTGGAAAAAGCGGGCATCGATGCTTCCATCACTGCTCAGCAAAGGTGACATGTCCATTGCCTTTGAAAAGCTAGTCTCTTCTGATCCACCTACCCGGCCTTCAGATTGTTGAAACATATTTCCACGAATGCACGATCCTGTCTCGTACATTATCTCTTGGCCGCTCCTTTTCTCATATCCGATGGTTTGCTTCCACCTGACCTCTCTAGTAACCCCAGTGTCGGCATGTGTGAAGCTGGGATGGGCTATGTGGTGGGAAGGTTGGTCGGATTCGGATCTGCTGATACTAGGCAATTCTATGGAGCCAGCAGCAATATGACTCGATTCCTTGCCATCTGCAGAAGATCCAGCAAAGACATGGACGGATTTCAACTCCGCACGTACTTCCAAAGGCGAGACAAAGTCACATGGTGAGATTAATTCTGTGGCGTGGCTTACTCCAGAGAATTTGTTGGCCTTCTTTGACTGAGAAAAATCACGCAAAACAAATTCTTTCTGAATTTTGGGCTCCGAGGACTGCAATTCCGAACTCCAGCTCCTAAGACTGGCTGCTTCATCATCCGAACAGGCATCGGAGTTGCGTGCATTGCCTGACGATTCATAGTAATCAGGACTTCTGCCCCTTCTTGGGCTACTGCAGCACTGCGCTGACCCCCCCGTGGTTTTTTCTTTGGAATGGAAGCTAGAAGCTGTAAACAGAATATGGCTGCCGGAGCTTCTCGACAGATCTTTCTCCAAGCTGTCATGCACCGGATAAATACAATTCTGTCGAATCATTGTTCACAGGCTAAGCTACTGCAGCTTCTCGGGATCATTGATCTGATTGGCACAGGACCCATATCAATTTGGCAATTATAGAGCAAAAGTACCTATCTTCTCTAGATCAGAACTCGTATTCTGAGAAAAGATAGAATAGATCCACAAAAGCGGACCTCCCAACAGCTGAAGCAATCCAGAATATACCTCCCTCTTTCTTTTCCTCTCAACTCCCTGGCATCTGATGAACCCAATTCTATCCGATCATTCTTCACAAGCTAAGCAGCTGCATCTACTGTATCAACGATCTGATTGGCACAAAACCCATATCAATTTTGGCAACCACAGAGCAGAAGTAGCTATGTTTTTTAATCAGAAACCGAATTCTGAGAAAATACAGATCAAATCTGAGAAAACCCACCTCTCAAACAGTTGAAGCAATTCAGACACCTGTCCTCCCTCTCTCTTTTTCTCCCAACCGCCAATAATGATCAGCAACTAAAACATTGCTAAATTGTTATGGAAACTGATGTGGGGCCAGCTCAATGTTCATGCCTCCATTTCTAGCATAGAGCTGCATCATGTCTTCCTTCTTCTTTGCTTGCCACCATGAATGAATAAAGATAAAAGCACGTATATCCCACTCACTCCCAACCCACCTCACTCACCGCCCATCTTCCAGTCCCTTGCACACACACACTCCTCCAAGCCTCTTCAATAAGTACTTTCCACATGGAGAACATTCATTGGCTCAAAATTTGCGCCCCTAGAGTATACTCAACTTGTGCAATCCCAAATCTAGTATCAAGGGTATCTTACACCGAATGTATTGTTAGTGTAAGCATATTTCACAATCTTATTTGTCCAATTGTGACTTGTATGTTGTTTTCTATAATCCTCTTATGTTATGTTGTCTTGACCCCCAAGTCTTCATGGTGTGGGTGCGTGATTTCCTTTTTTGGGCTTCCAAACTTTTTTGTCACATTCCACATTTTTTTGGGCTACCAAACTCTTTTCTCACATTCCAAACTTGTGATACTCATTGAAGAGTCTCAATGTTGCATATGTGTTTGTGAAGCCACAAGTAACAAGTAACGTCAAGTTATGGATTTTGCCTTGACAACATTGGAACTACTCCCAAGTGGTCCTAACTAGTTAAAATGCTCCTACAAGCTCCATACTCATGCTCATTCTAAAATTGTTGCATCCAGGACGAATTAAAATGAGCTCCACCTTTATATGATTCATTATAGACATGTTGCATCTCTTTGTATGACCCAAGTGATTCTTTGTCTTTCTTTCCAACATAGTCTAAGTGTGCCAATTCTTTGGTGGACAATCCATATGTTTATCAAGGGCAAATTCAAGGGTAAAAGCAAAATAAAATGTTCTAAAGGGCGAGATCAAGGGGAGGCTTCTTCAAATGGCAAAAAGAAAGATAGGTCAAAGCTAAAGTCTTTACAAAGGGTCTTTTTTGGATTTAGAACTCATGTAATGCATAAAGATGTATAAGAGTTTTGAAAAAGTTTGGTCGCGAGAAACATTGGCAAGAGCTTCGCTAGCACAAGTGAGAAAGGAAATTGAAATCAACCCTTTTAAAGGCTAATTTGGAGGGTCTATTATACAAAGTACTCGTTTGGCTCATCAGTTTTGGACAAAAATTTGCAGGCATGTTAGGTACTGTGAAAATAGCTTCCTGAATTTTCAACGAAGGTTCCTAGTAAAAGGTGTAGCTCGGCAAAGGTTCTGTAGGTCTGACCCTCGCCTAAGTGCATCCTTCGCCTAGGTACTGCATTTAATAAATTTTTTTAGGATTTCAACCTATGCCCAAACTAGTTTTGGTGTTCTGAATCCATTTGTCAGGTCGGCGAAGGCTCATAATGCCAATGTAAGGTGTTCGGTGAAGGTTCCCAAAGAGGCATATTTCTGAACTCTCGCTTAGCTGTAAAACATGTACTTTTTGTGTAGACTCCAACCCTTGCCTATCTCAATACAAGTAGATCTAAACTGGATGTATTATTTGGCAACTCGGTGAAGGTTCATAAGGCTGTTTGTTTAAGAAAGATTTGACTAAAACAGTTTTTAGTCATTTCCCATCAAAAATTGCTTCTTGAAAATATTCCCTCCCAACTCCCCCCACCCTTTCCCTTTTTTTTTTTTTTTTTTTTTTTTTTTCATTTTGTCTTTTTCTTAAAAAGATTCAACATAATAAAAAGCAACAAAATTGTAAAACAAAAAAATTGAGTATATCTTCAATCACGCTGGTAGATCTGGCTGCCAAAACTTGTGTAATCGGTTGCCATTTACTGGGGTATCAAATCTCCTACCGTCTAGGTATTCAAGGGTAACTGCTCCGTACGATAATATCTCTTTAACTATGTATGGTCCTTCACCTCTAAATTTCAATTATCCTTTGATCAATTTGGTCTTGTACATCAAAGCTAGATCTCCTTTTTGCAAATCTTTCTTATGTAAACGATGATCATGCCACAAGTTGAAATGGTGTTTGGTTTGTGCTAACTTTACAAGCTGTTCGGAATGCCCATAATGCTGCATGAAGTTTTTGTTGGGCCAATCAGAACGACTTGCTTCCCCTGTCTTTGTCATAATATTGCAAAGAATCTTATTGGAAGATTCTTCTTGTCCATTACAACTGTCTATGCTGTATAGGCAGGGTGATATTTCTTTGCTCACTTTCCCATACTATCCCTACATTGAGAACTTCGTTTGAACCTTCAAAACCGGCACAAAATAGTGATTCTTGCTGGACTGTTGGTTCTATCTTGGTCAATCTCTCGGCTAACATTTCTTTCGCTTGAGGCACCAACTTAAGAAATTATCCCAATATAACATCCATCTTACTAGATAGAATATTCACGATCAGTTTTGTTTGCAGTACTGTAGGTTCAATCATCTTGAAGGGCTCTTCGCGATGATGCAACTGAGTGTTGACATCCGTACGTTGATGTGTTCTTCGCAAAGGATCCTGTAAATCTGAGTGCAGCACAGGTGAAGAATGAATCTCTGCTGCAGCTTTGGCGGCTTCCAATGCCTCTTCTTCTTGTAAATCTTTTATCGACTGTCTCATGTTATGGTATTTCTTCTTCTCTGAGTTGAGATTTGGATACACTCCTGATGCGGTAGGTAAATCAGTAGCTGGCATAGATTCTGTAGGTGTTGGATCAACAACAACTCTTTCTGCTTCTGAGCTCATGTGAGAACCATCAATGGTGCACTTGGTTCAATAGGTTTGGACTGTTGGCCTTTGCTTAATTGTAATCATATTCAAAGGAACAATTATTGATGGTGGTTTAGGTCTTATGGGACAGTCCTTGTAACAATGTCCATAATCGCATTCTTGACAAAATTGAGTAAACTTTCCTTTATTCTGGCACTCAACAATTCTGTGATTTTCTCCACATCCAAAGCATCCAAGTGGTGCTCTAGCCCACTATCTAGACTGTTGTTGGATAGCATGTTGCTATGAAGAACCAATATCTTGTTCAATGTTGTAATTCCATTGATCATTACTGACTAAAGATTTTGGTTCCATCATATTCACAGAAGGAACATGTTGTATTGGAGGAGCTATCAAAGCTAATCGTTCAGAAATTCCAAGGCCATGGGCCTTACCATCTGGTCCCTTCCAATTTGGATTATCTCTATCCTGGAATTTAGCATATCTTTGTTGAATCAATTTGGATTATCTCTATACTGGAATTTCACATATCTTTGTTGAATAACCCGAGGATTAAACAAACAAAAAGCTATATCATGTCTAGAAGAGTTGCATAAATGACAATAAGTATCCATCACACGCCTTTTCAATGTTGGACACTCATTTATGGTGTGATTTCCAGCACAAATCGCACACCACACATTTTCTCCGCTAGAAAATGTTTTGACCATCTTATCAGTTGCTTTTTCAAGCTTGGCATTATGCTCTTCCAATGTATAATGATTGCCAAGTGAAGATCTTCAAGAATCCTATCACATGCAAACCAAAAGGATACTTGTGGAGCATAAACCATCCAAAAACATGAAGAGGCTAGTCAATTCCCTAACCACTTCACCCCCAAGCCATAGTGAATGAATAGAAGAGAGGCTAGGAAACCTAGCTCAAGAATCTAAAATTTCAATAGGGAGATGGGCGAGTTTCCATGGTATGTATTCTCTCCAAGAGGAGAGAATATTCTCCTTAGGATCCCATGCAACCTATATTAAGCTATTGATCTCCTATTCTTGTCATACACCATGCAAGTGCTCTTATGTCCAATTATAGGTCTGGGTCATCATGTGATTATTGATTACTTGTAACAACCACGTCCGAAATGACGTAGCATAACTAATAACCCTGGAGTGACCGACTATCCATGTCAGGAATTATTCCGATTCCCTTATAGAGGACATGGACATAACATTCTTTCCCCCTTGAATGAGTTCTATCTCTAGAAGTGAAAACCAGGAAAATTGGTTTTTTAGCTTACGATAGATCTTCAGGACAAGACTACAGCTCACCCAATGTTTCATGTAAGCCAAATAAAAATATGTTTACATGAAGGTGACGTAGTTGGTTCAGAGGAATATCTTACCCATTTGGAGGACTTATCGCTTAGTGTTCCTTTGGAATCGAAAAGGTACTCAGAACCAAAGATAAACAATTGAGAAATCGTTCTATCTCCGAGTGCTTGATTAGGTGGAAGGGAGCATAAACCACCCAAACAACATGAAGAGGCTAGTCAATTCCCTAACCACTTCACACCCAAGCCACAGTGAATATCTTGATCAAGCGATCGTCACTTCTGGAAATATAAATTTCTCAGAATCAATATCAAATTGTAATAGAATCTTTCAAAAAATTTGACAGTAGTTAGATTTGATAGATCACAATTAAAAAATAGTACTAGCGAAGGTTCCCTAGGCGAAGGTTGACTTGACGAGGAATCTTTCAATACCATTTTGGATAAAAAAGCACTTATCTGGATTTTTCTAACAAATCTGGTAAAACTAACCTTCGTCTGATGGACAGTAAGTATATATAGCTCAGATAAATCTAGGGTAGAACTGGCGAAGATTTTTTTTTGACAAACAACAACTTTTTGTAGCTTGACGAGGATTAAAATAGACTTTTTGGATAATCCGGATGGATTCGAACTCAAAAAAGATGGAATATTATATTCGGAAACCTTAGACAACTCGGTGAAGGATCCAGAGTGATATTGCTATTTTTGCAAAAAAGAACACTTTTTTGAAAAAAAAAAAAACTCAATATAACAATTGATCTTGACAACTTACTGATTACCAAAAATAGTATGATGGACTGACTGTGACTTTGGTAAAGGTTCATGCGAAGGTTCCTCTTAGGGTTCTTGTAGAAAGGTGTTAAACTTTTAACAAAAGGTTACCAACAACTAGTGGAACGGTCACTTTAGCCTTCTATTTTTGAACCTAGCTATAGATAGATATGGGTCAGATCTAGGTACCAAGCGAAGGATGGTTTTCAGTATTTTTTTTGTTTTTAGGGATTTTTTTTCACTTTTTTGGTGGTTTTTGTTCAGTTTCTGGAAATCGGCTAGGAAGTAACCTTTGCCCTTCAAACTATAGTTTCACTGCATCATGATGATACTGTATGCAAGTCGGCGAAGGTTGGTTGCAAAGGAGCAGAAAGTTATCAGTGATTGATGAAGATTTTGTCTCTTTTGTCACCAAAAAACAGAAAATGAATGATTCTTTTTGGTTTCTTTGATTTCTTCATATCCAAATAGATTTTAGGAATGGTGACATGTTTGGCTTCCCCTGCTCAACAATCAAAACAAATTTCAAGCAAAAAGATCCATACAAATCAAGCAAAATCTCTCCCAAATTAATCCTAAAATGCAATTTTAACCCTATTATTATGCCAAAGCAAGATGCCTCAGAATGCAAGCTAACGTCCAAGCATTGATCAGAAACATGCTGAAAATGTAAAATTGGCATAGCTCTCTAGAAACGGCGCCAAAATTGTAGCGGGTATTTCCTATCCACCTTCGAACCTAGATCCAAGCTCTATCAAGCATCAAGGAGATGAAGATGATTAATTAGTTGTCATGCGGAGATTAGTTCCCATGAGAGCAATAACATAGTTCAGATTCAAGCATGTCGATATGATCCACATCTAACACTACTTGATTTCAAGTGGGTGTATAGATTGAAGTATAATCAAGATGGATCAATAAGTATGTATAAGGCAAGGCTTGTGTGGCAAAATGTTTCTTGCAAACAAATGGCATATACTATGACGAAACATTTGCTCATATGGAAAAGCTTATAACTATAAGATTGATCATATCTCTTGCTACAACTTTCAATTGGGTTCTTTATCAACTTGATGTGACTAATGCCTTCCTCAATGGCTGCTTGAAGGAAGAGATCTACATGAGGCAGCCCGAGGGCTTCATCAAGAAGGGACTTGAAGACAAAGTGTGTTTTTTTGCAAAGGACTCTCTATGGACTCAAACAAGCACCTAGAGCAAAATGATAAGATGCATTAAGGGCTATTTTTGTCGTTGTTGTTGTCATCGTTGTTGTCGTCGTTGTTGTCGTTGTTGTCATCGTTGTTGTCGTCGTTGTCATCGTGGTCGTCGTGGTCGTCGTTGTTGTCGTCGTCGTCGTCGTTGTCGTCATCGTTGTTGTCGTCGTCGTTGTTGTCGTCATCATTGTCATCGTCGTTGTTGTTGTCGTTGTTGTCGTCGTTGGTCGTCGTTGTCATCGTCGTCGTCGTCGTCGTCGTCGTCGTCGTCGTTGTCGTCGTCGTCGTCGTCGTCGTCGTCGTCGTTGTTGTTGTCGTCGTCTTTGCTTCTTCCTCCTATCACCAATGAATTTGACATTCTTGGCTACTATAAAAAAGTACCTCCCCTTTAAATTTGTCTCTTCAATTGCTGGGGTTCAATCATGATGCTCAAATCCATCACGACCATTTTGCTCGATCTCATGAGGTACAATCTCCTCGTCTTCTTCCAAGATTTTAGGAAGCTTCCCACCTTCACCATCAACCTCAAAAGCACCAAATTCAGCTATCTTGTGCATCTCATCAAAGATTACATCCTTGCTATCATGTTGTAGGATCAAAAATACCGTATCGCTTGGTTTTTTCATCTTATCCAACAAACACACGTTTGATGAATTCTATATCAAACTTATTTCTCTCCTCCTTTGGCACATGTAAGCTTTGCATCAATCCTGTCATTTTGCCAAAAATAGCCCTTAATGCATCTTATCATGCCTCAATAAATGCCTTTGAGAGTGATTGTAAGTCTCACAAGTCAACGTTGAGGTCTGACCAAAAGTTTTAGGCCCTCATGCCGCTAATTTTGCCTTAGCATGCCAAAAATGGCTCCAAATTGCTGAAATGCTCCAATGTGGCATCACTGACTAGCTCACCCGAAAAACTTGCAGTACTGTCGAACGCAAGATATGACCAACACAACCTTTAAGCGTTCTGCTTTGTCTAGCTGACAGGTCTTACACTTAACCATATAAGACTCAACATATGGCTTGCATTTTGGCCACTAAAACTCTCTTCCAATCAATCAAGTATAAAGCCTTGTGTATACTTGGATGACCTATACAAGGTATGTCATGATGTTCAAAATGAATTTTTCTATTTAATTCATCATCCCCTAGCACAAAATTTTTCATTTCAAAACACTAATCCATTTCAAATGGTGAAGTGTTCTACAATCTTCTTACATTTCTTAGTTAACTGAATTTCCTATGACACAATCTCAATTTCATTCTCATTCATTTTGGTCTATACTAACTTCCATATCTAGCCCAAATGAGATTCATTATCCTACTTTCTTCTTAATGAAAGATATAGATCTGTAGAAATATGGATAAATGAAAGTTCATCTAATCCACCAATCTGACTAACAATATCTGCAATTGGATTAGAGTTGTCGTTGACGTATCGGATCTCATGATCTCTTGCATAAGCTCATTCCATCAAATGATGTTGATTTCAAAAGCATTTCAAAGTTTAGTAATCTATCAGAGGGTGAAGGGAGATTAACTCCAACACTCCCTCTTAAGCTCACTTTTGGACTATGATTCAACTTTAAAATATTCACAATCTAAACATGCTTGATTTAATTAGAGCTTTAGTAAAATATCTACAACCATCTCGTTAGTATCACAATATACTAACTCTACTGGCTTTGCAAGTACTTCATCTCTTACAAAATGAAATTGTATTTCAATGTGTTTACTCCTGTAATGGAACCTAGGATTGAGAGAAAGATATATGCAAATTAAGTTGTCACAGTAGATGGTCATAGCTTTGGGTTGTTGGTTTGAGATATCTTGCCACAATAATATGATCCAAATAGCTTCTTTTATAGCCTGAGTTGCACCAATATATTCAGCTTATGTTGAAGGCAAGGAAACTGATTTCTGCTTTATGTTGTTCCAAGAGACTAGACCTCCTGCTAAATAAAGGCAATAACCAGAAGTTGAATTTTTGGTATTTGGATCTCCACCCCAATCTGAATCGGTGTACCCATATAGAGTTGATCATGGAAGAATGTTTCCGTCCTAACATAGTGCATAGGCTTTAGTACCTTGAATGTACTTCATAATTCTTTTTAGAGCCTTCCAATGTTATAATCTTGGATTCGTCATAAATTGACTAAGTGCATCGACTGTAAACTCCATATACGGTCAGGTATAGACCATTGCATACATTAGTGACCCATCAAGGATTGATAAGGGTACTGTGTAGAATTTAACTCTTTTGAAGTGTCCTTGGGACACGTGTCTTTTGAGAGCTAGTAGCCAGGATCCATTGGTGAACCAATGGGCTTGCAGTCACTCATGTTGTATTTCTACAGCATGTTATGAAGAAACAAAATGTTTCGAGCCACAAAGCTTTACTAGCTTTCAAATTCGAGCCTGCCGAAATACAAGGGAGCTACCCACAGGCGAAGACCATCCCAGTCCATAATCGCCACATAATGATTTCAACTGAAAAACACTCGAAGGAGAAGGCCAGATGTTTCGACGACTGAAAGGCACTCAAAGGCGAAGGTCAAATGTTTGAGGACTGAAAGAGCTCAAAACGGAAGGCGAAGCCCGAACAAGACACACAGCCGAACAACTCTTGAAGACTGAAAGGCGACGGATCTTCACAATCCAACTACAAGTGAAATCAAAAAATTACCAGGAGGACGTCCCCCCTCCACGAATGATGTTGAAGGCAATCTTAATATCGTTGGAATGTGTTTGTAATCTCAAATTAGATTAAATCCTTTCTCTCTCCATCAAGATAATCAGATTGAAGATGAGACATTCGGTTGAACATCAAGTAGGATTGTCAATTGGTTGAGCGTCAAACTGAGCTAAGCATAGTGTTGTTGAGCCGATGTCCAAGAAGTCCGCTAGTAAGCGAGACGATTCGTGATAGAAACAGCCGACGCACTGTGTGGGTTTGTCACAACAACGCTCTCAAGAAAGAGGATCATTGATAATATAGTAGCTGTAATGCACATGTTTAATGATCTCGAATGCTTTTGTAGTGGGTTTCTTTCCTTGCCTATCCTCAACCCAAGATCTAATCAATCTAGCATCAAGGAGATGAAGTTAGTTGTCACGCGTAGGTTCATTCCCATGAGAGCGATAGCATATTTTAGATTTAAGCATGAATGGAAGATCCACATCTACTCTAACATCCATTAACCCTAAGCATTAACACTAAAATCATTAACACTAAGATCCACAATGAAGATAGATTACTCTTTCTCTCTCTCCCTTTCTCTCTCATAAAAAGTATAAAAACATGCAAACCCAATAACAATAAGATCCAACAATTGAAAAATCCAAAGAAAGCATGAGACATGGAGGAAAAGTGATAGAGAGCAAGGACATTCATAAATCCATTTCACAAGAGAACCAATCTGCTTTATTGAAATGAAGATATGTACATGTGTAGCAAACTCGAGTTGGTCTCCTTTTATAGTAGAGAGGAGGACCCTGGCCTCTGAATCCTATTGGCCCATTTCTGCCTCCCTAACTATCCAATTTTAAAAAAGAGTGAAAACCATCCAAATTGGAGGCAAACCCAACTTTATTCACTATCCTAACATTTAGGCCCTACGACATTAAAAGTCCCGCAAAAAGGCCTAAAGTCCTTTTATTGACTCTATAATTAATCGAATAACTATGTGATCATCGGGTTGCACTTACACACGTAGGGTGCCAAATCCCTCTCACTTATTAGGGTTGCCCTGGGATCCGCAAACCCTCCAACAGTATCCCCCACCAAAACTGGTGGCCGTCCCACGACACCTGTGAGATGCAGTTATTGTGGGCTTTTATTTGCATCATGTCGAATCTTTATTAAATGATACTACACCTTCTCCATGAAATCGAGTCGGGCAGTGTTGAGATCTAAGTTGGCGGCAAAAAACAACGATGGGCTTCGGCGATCCATTTTGAAGTCGTAGGCTGTAAATCGAGATTCCCAGGAGCCTCCAATCATTGCAGCACGTAAATATAATTTGGCCACCGGCAGCTGATCCTTAATACTATATGACGCCATTGGCTTATTCGGATCGAATCGCGTTGCAACGGACGCCAATAGAGTGAGATCTTTTGCGAACAGTGCCGATTGTCTGACTGTTGGATCGGGAGAGTGGATATACTCCCACTGGTATGCTTGTAGGGCTCGATGGAAGTCCACTGATATCTCCCAGCTATATGGTTGATGGATAATTGGCCAGTTCGACATATGGATGGTAATTTTGTCCATGGCCAATTCCAAATCCTTCCAGTTATTTCTGCGCGACATTGGTACGTAGTATGGATCTACGCGCAATTGGCGAGGGCTGGCCACATAACTCCTAATTGATTCCGGAGTTTTCTCAAAAGATGTAATTCTCCAAGTCGGCTGCTCGTCCAGTGCAAGTATTTTATCCACTTCTTTGCCTTTATTCAGTAAGGGTGGCACATTCTTTGAATCAATCTTTTGAGGAGGATTTTTCCATTTCATGACCGTTTTATAATGTTGCTTGGCTTGTTTCTTCGTCATTGACCATGTGATCCTATCTCCCTTCAATATAACTACTTTTGGCGATTTTATTATTGATACATCAAGAATATTACGCACGCCAAACCTGGTCGGATCCATATGATTTAGAATTTGCTCATCAGTAAGTTTTGCATTGTCCTCACGGTTTAGGGTTTAGGGTTTAGGGCTTTCAATCGGATCTAGTATAGGCTCCGTTGATATTCAAGCTACATTCAGCACATTCAAAGGAAAAGTGATTGGTGTATTTTAAGTTTAATCTAGTAATGAACTCTCGCTCAAATCTGATTGATTATTTTGTTGACACATATATCCTGTTGTACAGTCAATCGTTGCAAGAGCTTGATTCCAGTTGACAGTATCGGTTTGAGAATCGTAATAAACTCCCCAATTTTTCACTTGTCGGTCACAAGTATGCTCCGTTATTGGTGAATCATTATCCTCTTTTTGAGCCACTGATTAGTAGTCCAAGTTACATGCAACATTGACTGCACATTCACGATTTTCAAAAGTGATTTTTCCGGTACCCCAGTTATTATTTGCACAACTCATAACCATGGGTATTGGACTCGGTAGACATTTGGTAATTTCGGTAAGTCCATTACTATGAAAGTAATGACAAACTGTACTCCGGCAATTCTGATAGGTATGTCTTCAACCATTTCTTGCGGACGAACTGTAGTTCGATCAGCCAGGTTAATGGCAAAAGTCACAAGCCCTGATTAGAGAGTTTTTTTTTTTTTTATCAAAACTAACACTACTGGACCTTCACTGAGTTAACCTTCGCCTAGAGAACCTTTGCCAGTACTATTTTTAGGTTTTGATTTTTCAGATCAAGTCTCTATCAAATTTTGGGTCAAATCTGATACAGTCTGATTCTGATTTTGAGAATTTTTCGTTTTGAGAATTATCGATTGGTTGATCTTAGAAATCTTCTCACAGTATAGGAATCTGATTCTTGTCAAGTGGAGGAGATCTTGCAGATCTGATCTGAGATAGTTTTGATTGAAAATCTAGATCCAATCTCATTGTCTGCTTGTTCCAATCTGTAAAAATGACAGCCCCTGGAGATGCTCCTCAAGAAGTCAATCCAATCATTGTTAGGAGATCACCGCGTTTGGATCTACCCAAATACAATGGATTAACAGATCCAGTTAGATTTCTTCATATCCATTCTGAATCTTGTGAAGTCTACGACAAAAAAATTTCCCAAGATAAACCTAAGCTATTTCCGATGGCCTTAACAGGCGCAACACAAGATTGGTACTATAATCAGGATCAAACTGAACGTACAGATTGGGAGACTGTCAAGCAAGCCCTTATCACACGATTCAGACCTCAGAAGACCCTTTCCTACTTTTAAGTAAAATTAAAATGGGAAAGCAAAAAATGGTTCGGGATTACATTGAACGGGTAAAACACCTCAGATCTGAGTGCGAACTTGAGTTGATTAACGAAAATGCCATGATTATGTGGTTTTTGTCAGGTCGACCTAAAAGGATTAGACGTGAGCTGAAACGCCATTATGAGTATGCAATTTTGCAAAACACTATGGACGATGCAATTCGGGAGGAGGATGAAGATTCAGATGATGAGACGAATATCAGTATGTTGCCTTATATAGCAGGGTAGACCACTACAACATCCACCACTATTGCGTCAATGAATGTCAATGCTATTGTAGAGATGATGCTCAATGAGTTTGAGAAACTTGAAAAGAACCAACAGAAACAGATGGAAAAGTTGTACTCGCAATTTGATGAGAAGATCAAGGCATTGGAAGATTTCCATGGACAAGCGAACAAGGAGCCTGAGAAGTTTGCTAAGACTTTTCCTACTAAGAAAAATGTCTGGTGTTCAATTTGTACGAAAAATCACACAGTGAATGAGCTTCCTCAATTGAAAAAATGAAAGAAAATCAATATATGTCGTTTGTGTAATTCGCCTGATCATGAGACTATTTTTTGCAACTTCAATCCTCGGATAATTCAGCAACTATATGCCCAGATGGGATATTGAGAACCACTTTATGGAGGAAATCCAGCAGCCAGACCTTGTGAATCTGCTCTTGGATACCCGGAACGATTAGCCTTACCTGTCCCACCAAAGCACCCCGCTCCTCCTACCAATTTGATGGAACCAAAACTTTACAAAGGTACCGATCAATGAAATTATAGTAATGATTATAAAGGTGGATCTTCATAACAGTATGCTACTTATGCTGCCGTGCAACAACAAGCATTTAGAAACTGGACCAGAGCACCACTTGGATGCTTTGCATGTGGAGAAAATCACAGAGTTGCAAAATGTCCAAACAAAGGCAAATTCGTACCATTCTGTCATGACTTTGGTTATGGGCATTGCTGTAAGGAATGTCCAGCAAGACCGAAGCCGCCATTGGTCACAACTCCTGTAAATTTGATAACAATCAAGCAAAGACCAACAACTCAGAATAAACCAAGTGTACCCATAATGGTGGTTGCCAGAGCACAAAAGCAGAACCAGTACCTGCTGGTTCTATACCATTAACTGATATACCAACAACATCTGGAGTCTATCCAAATCTTCATGCAGAAAAGAGAAGATATCAAGATACGAGGCAGTGGATTAAACATTTGCAAGAAGAAGAGGAGCTTGAAGCTACTAGAGCAACAACCGTAGTTCATTCTTCACCAGTGCAACCACCGAATAATCCACATATAGATATGAATGCTCAGTTGCATCATCATGAAGAACCCTTCAAGATGACTGAACCGAAAGTACCACAAACAGAACTGCTCATGAATATTTTGTCTAGTAAGATCAATATTTTGTTGGGAGAGTTCTTGAAGTTGGTGCCAAAAGCAAAATAAGTATTAGCACAAAATTTAACTCACATAGAACCCGAAGTCCACTTTTTTGTGCCAGATTTGAAGAATCTAATGATACTCCATGTCGGAGCAGCTTGGGAAAGTGAACAAAAAAATATCACCCTGCCAATACAACATGGGCAATTTTCTAACTAAGCAGCCGTGATAGATGGTGGTTCAGGAGTTAACCGGATTTTTACAAAGCTATGTGCAAAGTGGGGCCCCACAAGTTTTCTGACAAATTCTTAGAAAATAACCTTCATCGAACTCTCAGACTGAGTATTTGACACAGATAGAGCTAGGGTAGAACTGGCAAAAATTCTTGACGCATAAAAGCACAGTTTGTGTAGTTTGACGAGGGTAAAAATAGAGATTTTCTATGTTCCGGATAGAATGAATGTTCGCCGAACTCAAAAATAATAAATTACTATAAATAAAATAATTTGGAAGCTCGGCGAAGGTTCTTGCGAATAATCAAGAGTAATACTGGTATTTTTGCAAAAAAGAGACTTTTTTTAACAAAAATATAACAATATGACAATTGTTCCCTTGAGAAACCTTTTATTTCTGATATTATTCTTCGTCGACCTGGCAGTAGATAGATCTGAATCACACCTATGCACAGTGAATCGAATGAAGGTTCTTTTTCTGTATATTTAGGGTTCTGGTGATTTTTTGTTTTTTTTTGTGGTTTTCTGATGTTTCTGGAAATCTGCTGGGACGGATTGTTCGCCCACTCCACTTGGCCAGCTAGTCCTCGACGACCTCAAATTTCTTCTCCTTCTTCTCGTCCGCATAAACCTCCGGTTGAAAAATGAGATTGGGTGAAGACATTAATTTGACTTGATTCAAAAGAACCTCCATTTGCTAATCTCTCATCTGATTACAATTATTCATATCATTGAGTGTCGTACTCAACTGCTAACAAATCATCATATAAGGTGGCGCACTTGGATTTGCATCTTGATTTGAAGTTTCTTCGGCCATCTCGATATATCTATCCTGGAAATTACTAGATTTAGTTAATATCTGATTAACTCATAGTGAAGTATTGTTGACCAAAACCTGACTCAAATTGACTCCAATATGGTCAAATCACTATTTTTAGTCAATTTCATAGACATTACAAGAAACTGGAAAAAGCCAAAAATTTTGAGTTTTCGTACTTTTAATCTTTTTTAAGATTTTTTTTTTTTTACGTTTTCTAAAAATTCATAAACAATCACAGTTAGTTATTAAGCAATCGAAATCGAAAATTCGATTCACTGTTCGATTTTTAATTTTACTCCATTAATGTCCATCAGGCATGCAAGACATGCGACATAAAACTAACTTTTTACTTTACGGAATTTTACGTAAGAATTTAGTTCTACGAAAATTGTCAGCTATAAAATCCAATGTTGTATCTAATTGTCAGAGTACATGCGTATGACCACTCAAAACAGATCTAACCAGCTCATGCATGTCACAATCACTAAGAGAAATCACATGTATACATTCCATGCAAGCACAGTACCTCAAAATAAAAAAATTGTTATGCATGCAATCAGAACAATTGGAAATTTTACCAATTTTGCTCACAAAATTGCAAAACTTCAGATGCTCATATCTTTGGCTACAGGACACCAAATTGGGTGCTGTAAAAGTCAGTACAGAGGGAGACTCAGTGAACAAGACAGTTGCCACGTCAACCTGCCACCTAGGACTCACACGTGCGAGTTCAGAACAGCCAATTAAGCTGTAGGAGGGCACACTTTTTCAAGACCAATTTGTCAAAAAACATGCACACTCAGCCAACCCTAAAAGTGACGATCCAAACAGTCTTAAATGGTCTCTTAGACTTCCATGAAGCCTTCACACAGATCCTATGAAGCAGTATGGGCTGAGAACCATGAATTTTTGGTTTCTAGAAATCAAAATTGCTACAAACTTGATGGAATTGAAACATAAGCCTCTACCCATCAATTTACAGGACTGATAGCTTGATGGGAAGGTGAAAGGAATACAAATCATGCTAAAAAAAATTCAGAATGATCCCCTTAAGGATTTAGAGAAATCCATCCCCCAAAATTAGCCAAAATTGGTCAATTTTTGATACTTTTTTACTTCCTACAAATCCAATTGCTGAAATTCTTGGCTCTAACTTCTAGGACAGTTTCAAAAGACTATGATTCATCTTTTTCCAGCTTCAATTGATGTTCAACAATCTCCTACCATCCAATTTCATAAAAAAAACAAGCAAAAATCATGAATTTTAGCCCTTTCTAGGTTTTCTCACCATGCACAATTGGAAATTAATGGCAAGAACGTTTTCCAAATCCACATGCAATCAACCAATCAATTGATCTGATCTTGCTGGATTTTGAATTCTACCCTCCATTTTGTGCCAAAAACATGGGAAACAAACCAAATTTGGCCACAAAAGAGAATACTACCAAGCTCCAATGAAAAGCACCACCTCTCCAAGCTTGTAAGCCTGGCTCTGATACCACTATAAGGGAAGCTCCTTAGATCCTGCTTACAAATCCTAAACACAAAAGGATAACACACTGTGGAGAAACCACCCAACCAAGTAGAAGCATCCAATCAATCTCTAGAAGACTCACCCTCAAGCCAAGGAACAAGAAGCATGAATGTAAAGTGAGAGCATGGCAATGAATCAAGAACCATGATGAGGAGTAGGGCGAGTTTGGACCTCTTATATAGAGTCAAACGCATCTTGGGCACAGAGCCATGCATAGCCCTATGTTTCCTATACATAGATTCACCTAGAATAGAGTCCTATGCATGGACCAACTATTCATAGAATTGCTATTGATAACTCTACACATGCATACACTGTCTCATACCTTGCCTAAACTCCATTTAGTGTAATCTGCGCCTCACAAGGATATTAGTTACTTTCGGGTCACGTCCAATATGATGTGGCATAACTAAGAGCTTGTTTCACTGGAGTACCGTGTATCCAAGACTAGGAGTATACTGTATCCTATGTACTGGTTATGGACATAACATCGGAAAAATTCTCAAAATTATTTTCTAATTGTTTTAGACCTAGGGATGAATTTTCTTCATGACCCAAAAATGCAGACTGTGCGAAACCTAGTTAGAAATGCACAGTTGCAAAAAAGAGCAAAGGAAAAAATAAGGAACAATGTTAAGGCTTTGAAAGATAGAAACACTTGGTTTCTTCAGCTCGCTCTCAAAGCTAGTATTTTTCTAATTCCTAAGCTTGCGCGCTGTTTCTCAAAAATCACCTTGTCAAGCCACCATCTGTTTCGTTGGAATGAACTTGGTCTTCAGTCTATCTTTCTCAACCAAATCTCTTATCAGATGATATTTGATAGCAATGTGTTTCATTCTGGAATGAAACACTGGATCCTTTGTTAGATGAATGGCAGATGTATTATCCATGAATAATAGTAGCGGCGTGTTGGAGTTCTCTCCCAGTCCGTCAAGGAACTGCTTGAGCCATGTAAGCGCGTTTGCCATCTTGGATGTTGCAACATACTCTGCTTCACAGGATGATTGCGCGGTGGCGGTCTGCTTCCTGCTGATCCATATGACAGCTGCTTCGGCTGCTATCATGCATCCTCCTGAGACGCTCTTGCAGTCATCTTTTATGAATGCCCAGCTTGCATCGCTATAGGATTTAATCTGGAATCCTTCATGCTGAGAAAAAACAGCTTATAATCCTTCGTCTGTTGAAGGTGTTGCATAATTCTCTTGGCTATCTTCCAGTGCGTAGGGCCTGGATTAACATTAAACTGGCTCATTCTGAAAACTGCATAAGCAATGTTAGGATGTGTATTATCTGCTAAGTACATGAGTGACCTAATTAATCTCCTATAGGGCACATTCTACATGGCTTCCTGCTCTTCTGTGTTCTGCGGGCAGTCTTGCCTGATCAGAACCATTCCAGCTACCATCGACGTGTTGGCTCCCTTGTAGTCTGTCATTTGAAAATCATCAATGATTTTTTGGATGTATCTTGATTGCTGAAGATATAGTTTCCTTCCGTCAAGATCTCTATCAACCTGCAATCCTAGGTAGCATCTTGCTTCCCCTAGGTCTGATATTTTAAAATGCTGTGAAATATCATGCTTCACCTGAGCAATCAACTCGTCCCTTCTGCACAGGATCAAAGTGTCATCCACACAAGACTAGGCTACCAAGAATACCTAGAATTGAACAAACTTAATCAACATATGATCAACACACTAAGATATTGATTCAGCCTATAAAACCACATGTAAACCACACCTCTAAAAGTTTATAAACTCCAGCAAGTGATAAATACAATCTTTAGAGGTGAATGAAAGAGCACACTTAGTGAATCACAAGACTAGCTTCACTAGCTTGTCAAATCTTGGTGTTTAGATGTAGATCTAAGATCACTTCACATGAGAATGTTCCTCAGCCTGTTAAGAACCTCAAAACACATTTTCATAATGGTTAAAACCTTCCAGCAAATGCTCCAATCAAATTACATAAGGAGATTTACTTACATGCTCAACAAAGTACACCAAAATTTATGCAAAAGATTGTTGACAATCTGTTCACCCAAAAGGGGATCTTTCATCCAAGTGGGAGCTTTGCTCAAAATCACTCACTACAAGAATTGCCGTGATTTCCGACGGGATTTCCGACGTGAAATCGCGTTTTAATTTTTTTTTGAATCGATGCGGGCGTCAAAAAATGCGTCGCTATAAGGTCGTCGGAATCCGTCACATTTAAAATCTGTCGGAATCCGACGCCAAGTCCAAAACCGACAACCGGTCGGTAAAACCGAACGGAGAACATGCCACGTGGACGACAGATTCCGACAGACCGGCCACATGGACGTCGGAATCCGACGTCCACGTGGGAAAAAAAAACGAAAAAAAAAATCTCTTTTTTTTTTCTTGCCACGTGGATGTCGGATTCCGACATCCACGTGGTGGGGCCATCGTAATCCGACGTCCACGTGGAAAAAAAAAACAACGAAATTTTTTTTCTGCCACATGGACGTCACTTTTTTTTTTCTGCCACGTGGACGTCGGATTCCGACATCCACGTGGCCGGACCGTCGGAATCCGATGTCCATGTGACAAAAAGAAAACCATTGCAAAAACCAAACATACTCCAATTGACAAGAATTCGAAGTGCATACGAAAAATAAATGATTACGAAAAATGACATAGATGAAACGAACTGAAAATAGATAAAGCCATACCTATTTCTGAGTGCATATGATGGCTCACTCATCTAGCAACGATGGTAGGCCAGCTCTCCAAATATCTTGCAAGGAAAACTGGGTTCTAATTCACAGAGCAGAGATAATTAAGCACCCCATAGCCAAGATATCGAAGTGCATACGAAAAATAAATGATTACGAAAAATGACATAGATGAAACGAACTGAAAATAGGTAAAGCCATACCTATTGTTGAGTGCATATGATGGCTCACTCATCTAGCAACGATGGTAGGCCAGCTCTCCAAATATCTTGCAAGGAAAACTAGGTTCTAACTCACAGAGCAGAGATAAGTAAGCACCCCATAGCCAAGATATCTCAAGCTTCCAACGGAGATAGTGAGTCAATGGCACTCTTCAAAGTTCATTTTGAGTTCTGATTTTCAACAGAAATGCCATCATACCGAACACGCTTGACTAGCTTTCTCTAGCTGATATCTCATTTTACATGTATCAGGCAATGATGGATTACCCTTCATGGCTCGATAGGGAGTAGCAACAAGATAGCCATACTGGATCAATCAGTGAGAAAAAGTGGTAGCTCTACATCTTTGATGGTGGAGCTGGTTATGATCTTCATTCAAACCTCAAGAGCTCTCAGTCTCACATTATTTCACAAAGAGCATAACATTAAATTTAAACCCTAAAATTTACAAAGAACATAATATTAAATCAAACTCTTCTATCTATATTTTCTTGCTCTCTCTCATGTCTCTCACACACATCCTTCTCTTCGTCTCTCATTCACTCATGATCATAAATCACTAAGACACATATTTGTGTTTCACTACACAAAATATACAATACAAGGAAGATAGTGTACAAGAAAAAGTTACAAAGAAAGAAATCTCAGTTGCACATAACAAAACAAAAGAATCGTACTTGGAATGAGACAAATGGAACTGACAGAGTTGAGAGGAAGCACCAAAAGCCGATCTCCAATAATCTCCTACAAGAATAAAAAATAAGAAAACCCTAGAAAAATGACGCGGCTTTGAGAATTCGGTCACGGACGTCGGATTCCAACATCTGTATTATACTTCGGAATCCGACGTCCGCTTTGTGCTTTTTTTTGTTGCACGGATAGGTGACGTCATCCATGTAAAAAGTTGCAGTCTCCGAAATGGGATGTCAGATGAGACAACGTATGCATGTGTAGAGTTATCAATAGCAATTCTATGAATAGTTGGTCCATGCATAGGACTCTATTCTAGGTGAATCTATGTATAGGGAACATAGGGCTATGGATGGCTATGTGCCCAGAATGTTTTGGCTCTATATAAGAGGTCCAAACTCGCCCTACTCCTCATCATGGTTCTTGATTCATTGTCAGGCTCTCACTATACATTCATGCTTCTTGTTTATTGGCTTGGGGGTGAGGCTTCTAGAGATTGATTGGATGCTTCTACTTGGTTGGGTGGTTTCTCCATAGTGTGTTATCCTTTTGTGTTTAGGATTTGTAAGCAGGATCTAAGGGGCCTCCCTTATACCCAACATTGTCACATTTTTCGCATTTTTGCGAAACAAGAGACATTGTCCCTAAAATGCCTTAGAAAGGTTTACACCCTTAGAAAATGGGACACTCACCCTTAGAAAAATGACATTTGTCTTAAAATTGGTTTTTGTCCTAAAGTTGTCTTTTTTGCCCTTCGGCTTTTTCTCCTTTCGGGAAAAAGCGACACTATCTTTAAAATGCCTTAAAATCATTTTCATACCTACCTGCACGTTTTTCTCCTTTTCTCCTTCTTTGGGAAAAAGCGAAGGTGCCCTTGAAAAGCAAAGGTGTCCTCAAAAACAAAAGGTGACACTGCCCTTAAAAACTTAAAAGAGTCTTCAAGCAAAAGTGAAGGCCTGTAGCGTGAAGGCACAAGCGCAACGAGCAAAAAGACGGATGATCACATAGGACAACGACAGAAAACTGGAATCAGTTTCGGTTAAGGCTAATGCATTTCTTTTGATTAGATCTTCTAGCTTAATTAGTCCCTTGGATTGATCACATAAAAGAGATCAATGAAGGATGCAGAAGATGCAGATGAAGACACACACAGTCACGGACAGAATACAGACAGACGATCTGAGATAGCTCTAGAGCGAGTTTACAGATTAGCAATAGCTAGCCATACTATTCGCGAGAAGAGAACACCTCTCTCGCGCCAACGCACTGATCTGGAAAATAGATAGCGCTCGAGAATTGTGTTGTAAATTTAGTTCTGATATAGAAGCAATTTTTTCTCAATGTTCAGTTCATTGATGTATATGATCTGTAGAACTTGAATGCATGCTATCAATAGATAAATTTCCGTTGTTGTCTTATTCAACATTATCTGTTGTTTACAAGTTTAATTTTTAAAACAAATTGTTAGAATTGATCTAGGGTTTGGGAGAGAATCAGACCACATTGAGAAGCAATAGCCACTCCTGCCAAGTCTGCTCTATCCGGCCTTTCATTCCGCATCAGTGACATTTGAACACGATTGCCATCACCAGGTAGTCGAATCGGAGCCCTGCGGACGGACTTAGTTTCCATCACCATGCTCATTAAAAAAAGAAAAGTAAAAATTAGTGGAAATGGCCAAAAAAAAGATAGATGACTAAGCATCAAAGAAAGAAAAATACTCGTAAAAGGAAGAAGAAGATTTGAATGGACCAAGTATTTGGTGCTAGAGATGGGGTCGATATAACAAAATAATGGCAACCATCAATTGAATACTTGGAAGGAAATCATTATTTGGCCAATTCAATGTGACATATTGTTTTGAGATTTATGTGTACGATGATTTTCCAATCATAAATCGTAGAGCAAACAAGTCTCAAGAAAAACACAATGAGCGAAATCCCATCACTTCTAGAAAGAACAAAATGTATGCAACATGATATTCGACACAACAAATAAATATGCATAGTTGACTCAATTAATAGCACAACTCAAGCAGCCACTCATTGTCGATTATTTTGACATCATTATGGAGTCTGAATGTAGAAGGGATTTAGTGATATGAAGAGGATGAAGGAGAGAAGCACAAGGAAGAACTGGCCATTGCTGATCTTCAATGATCTTTGCTTGCAATTGTTACAGACGCCATAGTTGCTGCAGATCTGCTTCTGCTTCTGCTAAGACAAAACTGTTGGATCGTATGGTGTTCGTTTGGAGTCCATCTTATAAGCTTTTTCATAACGCGAGCACTATTTAGATGCGCACCATTGGATATTCCACCAACCGTTTAGATTTTGCCACGTCACTCAAAATCGCACTACCTGACACGCAGCTGAAATCCAAGGGAGGGGACTAAGAATCTTAGCTTCTCAGGTGGCATTGTAAAGAGGGAGAGCTATGATTGGATGAATTAGATTGTAGTTTGATGGGATAGGGTTCTTCTTTTTTATATGGCTACTTTAATCTCTTTTTTATGAAGATATATCATAATCCGGCATACTGGTTATTGACATTTTTTGCCTTACTTGAGTATCATTAACGGGATGGCAAGGTCACCCTCCGAGGCCGGGGAAGGGCCCTTCCCACTATGGAACGGCCGCGAAGGTGACTTTCCACGGTGTGAATTTCTTTTTTCCCTTCTTCTGTCGTAACTTTTTTTTTTTTACATGCACCTACTGCATCTCGGAATGTGCATGTAAAAAATACTTGAAAAAAAAAAAAAGGCACAAAGATTTCGTTTCGTGAGCGCCTCTGTTTCCTTCAAGGAAAAGAAAAAAAATGATTTTACGCTATTGTGATGATTTGCTAAAAGCCGAGGTGTCATTCTTATGTGAGTTTGAGTTTGAGTGTTAAACACAATCTTCATTTTTTTTTCTCTTGATGATTTAAATGCCTTGCCCTAATGGCATAGGTTGACTTTTTTATTAGTTCCTTCCTCACTAATGTGGTAATGTTTTTAGGTTGAACTGTTGGGATGATTTGCTTACAATAGTTTTGTCTTTGTTAAGTGAGTTTGAGCCCAAAAGTCTTTTTTTTTGGTTAAAAATTGTGTTTTTTTTTTATTTTTTTCAATTTCCAATAATCTTCTTCAGATTTGAGCATTTGTGTGTAAGACAAATTCTTGTGATTTTTAACTTCGCTCAATAGTTGTAAGCTTTTGTAACGATTTGGTAAGACTTTGCATAAGATCTACCAATCTTATTGATGCTAGGAATTGACTTTTGAAAGTTGAGACAACCACCAACATCCATTTCATTCCTCTTGTTGGACATAACAAATGCATCAAGCTTGTAAAGTCTACCTTGTCTATTGCCCCTAGCAATCGAGACATCCCCCTTAGTAAAGAAGCAAACATCCCCAACAAACTTTGTCTTGTACCCTTTCTTTAACATTTGACCAACACTTAGCAAATTTCTTGAAAGTGAATGAATGTAAAGAACGCCATCAAGCCTTGCATTCCTATTAGTAGAAAGGCGAATAGGAATTGAGCCAATACCTTTGATCATACACTCACCACCATTTGGCATGTGAACCACTTTCTTGGTTCCAACATAAGAGATCAGAGAAGTAAAGAACTCCTTGTGACTAGTCATGTGTGAACTAGATCCTCTATCTATTCAAAATGAATCCTTGTCACTTCCACTTGACATTAGACTTGAAGAGCACATCATGAGAGAATCACAAGAATCTAGATCCTCATTAGAAGTACAAAAGTTGTTTTGCTTGCTACCTTCATTACTTTGCTATTTATGACATTCATTTGCAAAATGACCTTTTATCCCACAATAAAAGCACTTGAACTTTGACTTTTCTTTCTTTCTAAAAGAAGTAGAAGAGGAGGAGGAAGAGTGATCATCATGATTCAAGTTACCACATTTGGACCATTTCCCTTTGCCTTTACCTTTGCCTTTGACTTTGCCTTTTGTGAAGAACGCCGCTTCACCTCCACCTTGCAAGAATGCACCATCAAGCTTTGATTGCAACCTATGTTCTTCAGCCAATAAGATTTCTTGCAAGTCAACCACACTTGGCAAGACTCTTTGAATGGCAAAACTTTGCACAAGGTTAGCATGTTCATCTAGCAAACCATTCAACATAACCTGGACTATTTCACCATCTTTTATGCTTTCATCAATGCATGCTAGATCATCACTTAAGGACTTAACCCTCAAGACAAATGCATGAACACTTTCTCCCTCTCTTTGTCCACTAGAAAATCCTCCTTAGGGTCAATACCCTAGATGTGGACTTTGATTCAAAGAGTTTCTTCAAGAAATTCCATGCCTCACTTGCACTTTGACACTTACCAACTTCCTTGAGAAGTTCATTGGTAGCATTCATTTTAGCCTTCTTATCAAAACTTTGTTTCTCTTGAATTGTGGGTGGTCTCTCTTCAGCTCCTGCAACTATGTCCATGAGTTCATTCAACTCAAGTAAGGATTCCATCCTCACTTTCCAGGTAGAGTAATTTGATGAACTCAACCTATCATTAGTTTCTAACATGATCCCACCATTGGAAGCCATGAATATAATGATTCTTCAACTTTTAGGCCCTGTCCTAATGCACCTAGCACTCACTGTTCTCTCAACAAATGATGGATAAGGAGATCTCAGAAGATCGAGGACCCTAAAACACTTCTATCTTGAACCTGGCTGGTTTCATAGAAAGGAAGATTGAAACACATGCAACACTTTGCACACACTAAGAATGGATTAAAAACTAAAACCAACCTGAACACACTCTTGCTTAAGCTCTCAAACTTTCTAGCAAGTGACCAAATCAAGTTATGAAGTGAAGAGTTACTTGCATTCTTAGAAAATACACAAGACTTAGAATACCTAGAATTGAACAAACTTAATCAACATATGATCAACACACTAAGATATTGATTCAACCTGTAAAACCACATGTAAACCACACCTCTAGAAGTTTATAAACTCCAGCAAGTGATAAATATAATCTTTAGAGGTGAATGAAAGAGCACACTTTGTGAATCACAAGACTAGCTTCACTAGCTTGTCAAATCTTGGTGTTTAGATGTAGATCTAAGATCACTTCACATGAGAATGTACCTCAACCTGTTAAGAACCTCAAAACACATTTGCATAATGGTTAAAACCTTCCAACAAATGCTCCAATCAAATTACATAAGGAGATTTACTTACATGCTCAACAAAGTACACCAAAATTTATGCAAAAGATTGCTGACAATCTGTTCACCCAAAAGGGAATCTTTCATCCAAGTGGGAGCTTTGCTCAGCCTTTTGGAGAATTACAAAATCACTCACTACAAGAATTGCCGTGATTTCCGACGGGATTTTCGACGTAAAATTGCGTTTTAATTTTTTTTTGAATCGATGCGGGCGTCGAAAAATGCGTCGCTATAAGGTCGTCGGAATCCATCACATTTAAAATCTGTCGGAATCCGACGCCAAGCCCAAAACCGACAACCGAAAAACCGAACAGAGAACATGCCACATGGACGACGGATTCTGACATCCACGTGGGAAAAAGAAAAACGAAAAAAAAAAATTCTCTTTTTTTTTTCTGCAACGTGGATGTCGGATTCCGACATCCACGTGGTGGGGCCATCGTAATCCGACGTCCACGTGGAAAAAAAACAACAAAATTTTTTTTTCTGCCACATGGACGTCACTTTTTTTTTTCTGCCACGTGGACGTCGGATTCCGACATCCACGTGGCCGGACCGTCGGAATCCGATGTCCATGTGGCAAAAAGAAAACCATTGCAAAAACCAAACATACTCCAATTGACAAGAATTCGAAGTGCATACGAAAAATAAATGATTACGAAAAATGACATAGATGAAACGAATTGAAATAGATAAAGCCATACCTATTTTTGAGTGCATATGATGGCTCACTCATCTAGCAACGATGGTTGGCCAGCTCTCCATTAAAAATCCGTCGAAATCCGACACCAAGCCCAAAAGCGGCAACCGGCCGGTAAAACCGAACGGAGAACATGCCACGTGGACGTCGGATTCCGACGACTTAGCCACGTGGACGTTAGATTCGGACGTCAACGTGGAAAAAAAAAAGGAAAAAAAAATTCTCCTTTTTTTTTTTGCCACGTGGACGTCGATTCGTCGTCCACATGGCGGGGCCTTCGTAATCCGACGTCCACGTGGGAAAAAAAACAAAAAAAAAAAAAAAAAAATCCTGCCACGTGGACATCAGATTCCGACATCCACGTGGCCGGACCGTCGGAATCCGATGTCCACGTGGCAAAAAGAAAACCATTGCAGAAACGAAACCTACTCCAATCGACAGGAATTCGAAGTGCATACGAAAAATAAATGATTACGAGAAATGACATAGATGAAACGAACTGAAAATACATAAAGTCATACCTATTTCCGAGTGCATACGATGGCTCACTCATCTAGCAACGATGGTAGTCCAGCTCTCCAAATATCTTTCAAGGAAAACTGGGTTCTAACTCACAGAGCAAAGATAATTAAGCACCCCATAGCCAAGATATCGAAGTGCATACGAAAAATAAATGATTACGAAAAATGACATAGATGAAACGAACTGAAAATAGATAAAGCCAACCTATACAAATGTCAGAATCTGACGTCCGTGACCGAATTCTCAAAGTCGCGTCATTTTTCTATGGTTTTCTTATTTTTTATTCTTGCAGGAGATTCTTGGAGATCGGCTTTTGGCGCTTCTTCACAACTCTATCCGTTCCATTTGTCTCATTCTAAGTACGATTCTTTTGTTTTGTTATGTGCAACTAAGATTTCTTTTTTGTAACTTTTTCTTGTACACTATCTTCATTGTATTGTATATTTTGTGTAGTTAAACACAAATATGTGTCTTAGTGATTGATGATCATGAGCGAATGAGAGAGGAAGAGAAGGATGTGTGTGAGAGACATGAGAGAGCGCAAGAAAATATAGATAGACGAGTTTGATTTAATATTATGTTCTTTGTAAATTTTAGAGTTTAAATTTAATGTTATGTTCTTTGTGAAATAGTTTGAGACTGAGAGCTCTTGAGGTTTGAATAAAGATCATAACCAGCTCCACCATGAAAGATGTAGAGCTACCACTTTTTCTCACTGATTGATCCAGTATGGCTATCTTGTTGCTACTCCCTATCGAGCCATGAAGGGTAATCCATCGTTGCCTGATACGTGTAAAATGGCATATCAGCTAGAGAAAGCTAATCAAGCGTGTTCGGTATGATGGCATTTCTGTTGAAAATCAGAACTCAAAATGAACTTTGAAGAGTGCCATTGACTCACTATCTCCGTTGAAAGCTTGAGATATCTTGGCTATGGGGTGCTTAACTATCTCTGCTCTATGAGTTAGAACCCAGTTTTGCTTGCAAGATATTTGGAGAGCTGGCCTACCATCGTTGCTAGATGAGTGAGCCATCACATATTCGCGAGAAGAGAACATCTCTCTCGTGCCAACGCGCTGATCTGGAAAATAGACAGCGCTTGAGAATTGTATTGTAAATTCAATTCTGATATAGAAGCAATTTTTTCTCAATGTTCAGTTCGTTGATGTATATGATCTGTAGAACTTGAATGCATGCTATCAATAGATAAATTTCCGTTGTTGTCTTATTCAACATTATCTGTTGTTTACAAGTTTAATTTTTACAACAAATTGTTAGAATTGATCTGGGGTTTGGGAGAGAATCAGACCGCAGTGAGAAGCAGTAGCTACTCCTGCCAAGTCTGCTCCATCCAGCCTTTCATTCCGCATCAGTGACCTTTGAACACAATTGCCATCACCAGGCAGTCGGGTCGGAGCCCTACGGACGGACTCAGTTTCCATCACCATGCTCATTAAAAAAAGAAAAGTAAAAATTAGTGGAAATGGCCAAAAAAAAGATAGATGACTAAGCATCAAAGAAAAAAAAATATTCGCAAAAGGAAGAAGAAGATTCTAATGGACCAAGTATTTGGTGCTAGAGATGGGGTCGATATAACAAAATAATGGCAACCATCAATTGAATACTTGGAAGGAAATCATTATTTGGCCAATTCAATGTGACATATTGTTTTGAGATTTATGTGTACGATGATTTTCCAATCATAAATCATAGAGCAAACAAGTCTCAAAAAAAACACAATGAGCGAAATCCCATCACTTCTAGGAAGAACAAAATGTATGCAACATGATATTCGACACAACAAATAAATATGCATAGTTGACTCAATTAATAGCACAACTCAAGCAGCCACTCATTGTCGATTATTTTGACATCATTATGGAGTCTGAATGTAGAAGGGATTTATTGATATGAAGAGGATGAAGGAGAGAAGCACAAGGAAGAACTGGCCATTGTTGATCTTCAATGATCTTTATTGTTTACAAGAAGGCTTTATATTCTAATCAATTAATCCCTTGATAAACATGCTATTCTCTAAAGTAAAATCCCATTGTTTCCATTGATCTAAGGATGGAATTATCACATAATATAGTATTATTCTAATTTGAAGCTTGTAGTGACTACTTTTTTAGCTATATTTGATGTTTGGATTGAATTATATGTACTTTTTGAAGTGAACATGTCATGTGGTTTCATTGTGGTAGAACAACTACATTGAATCAACCAATGGCTTCAATATTGCGAATAACATATATTGTTTTTCTTCCAATTTGTATGGACAAGAAGTGATTTTGATTATTTTCCAAATAACAATTTCAAGAATCTCCTCCAGTCTTCTTCATACTAACTTCGTGATAAAATATTTAAAATTGGTTTCTATATATCGTCCTTTACAAATTTGCAATATTTAGATCACTAGTTTTCTAGCTTTCTAGTTTGTTTGGCAATTTGAGGTCAAATTAGCAAAGAAAGTGCACATTTCACACATGTAAAACCAATGTGCAGTCCACTTTTAAGTAGGCCATTTAGTCACTTGTACATACAAAAGTTCGTTTTTAGCTGTACTTGGCAATTTTGGCCAATATGACTAGTCTAGGTCAAGTTTTGGATAGAGAGAAAAGAGAGAGTCATCACTCTCACCTATAAATAATAGGTTATATGCTAGAATAGTAGAAACTAAGAGCTATTACATTTTTGGAAGTTTTGGAGTTAATACTATCCATCTCATCTTTGGTTCTCTCTATATTTGTGTAAAATACTTGATGTATGCTTATTCAATTTCTATTGGAGGAAGGAAGTAACTAGATTATTGCTATTGTGTAGCCTGTTTATAGAGAAACTGATTAGATCTAAACATATGTGGAATAGCTTTTGATTCTATTTCATTTTGGTAGAGTGATCTCAATCAGGTTCCGACAATCTGCGAGTAAATTTTTGGCTAGTTTTACGGGTTTCATTGTACCCATGGTTCATCGATTATGTAGCACATGGCATGCCATGTAATATTAATTGCATTTGTCGCTAACTACATAAAGATGCTAAGTAGATGCAAAAATTTCAATGGATTTCAATGTGAGACAACTTTGGAAGTGACTGTTTGTCTCCACTCTTCACTACTAATAATTCTCTCAATGTCTCTAGGTGTCATCACAATTTCTACCATATCTTCCTTCTATGGTATTGTGTCCACTAGGATGTAACAAGATAGCCAAAGATGAGATCACATGAAAAAGCCTCGATGCTCCCACAATACTACTGAAACCACGTGAAGATATGAGAATGCAACAAAGTTCAGATGAGAAGGCAAAAGTGCGGACATTGTAATGAGCACAACAAGATGAAAACCACATCTCGTACCTCTTCATAAAATTAAGCTAATGTCTAGTATAAACAAAATGCCCTACGACAATCTCTTAGCCTTTAGCATACCATACTCCTTATGCAACCTCAACGTGCTATGCACATCATCATAAGCAAAAGCAAACACAAACAAGCCACGTGGAATCAATCTAAAGTAAAATCTCAATTAGTGCACACTAACTCTTGGAGCTCATCATTTAGTATGTTGCACATGTACCCTATTCTTTCATTTGGCATGCTACATTTTGCACCCTATTCTTGGACCTCATCATTAACGTGCTATATTTTTTTACATACCTCGACATGTTGTTGGTTGGGCTGCACCTTAGTTTCACTTTTCACATGCCATTCATCATTAGGGTAACCCTTAAATGTTGCCTTTTGCACATACTTCATTGACCAACCTAATAATATAGTGAAGGCAAGGATAGAAAGACCAAGGAATATGCTACTAGACAAACCACCATGTTTTCTCCATTAGAAGTGCCTAACAAACAAAAGCAATAATTATAGATGCAACCTGATTGAGAACTTCAAAGATTACACCAACAAATAGATCAAATTTGTATTAAACATTGTTGCACATTGGTGGAGTAAAAAAGGTATAATCGCATATGAATTCCAAGGCATTTTGCAAAGACCACATACTACTACTTGCGAGTTCACACTCATTGTTATCCAGAAAATCTTTCAACCAATATTGCAATATCTAAGCAAATCTTTTATCCAAAGTTAGGAATCTAATCTTGTATTGAGGAATGGTCCGTTTAGTGACCTTTGCACCCAATGAGACGATCGTAAACTTATGGGAAAGTCGTTAGGCTGAGCCATCGTTGAACAACCATTGCATTGAGTGTAAAAATCACTAAAAATATATTCCCCAAGCATAAATATGGTGAAGAAGTTCCCTTTTCATGGCTGAATTTTTTTTTTTATGAATCTCACTTATGCATCTTCGTGGGTTGTAATATTCCTTTTCATATTAATTTAAGGCCCTTATATGAGCATAATATTCTTGTAAAAAAAACACGTATGGTATTACAAATTTCTAATATGCCAAAACTAGGTGAGTTCATTTTCAAGTTGTATAAAAATTTCATAATTCGCCAAGAAAGTACGTGATATCATTTTCACTTTTCATAATATGTTTTGAATGCCATCCAAAAGATGTCTTATGTTTTGGCTTTCCAACAAAAATGGATTCAAGGCATAATGTATTGAGGACTTAAAATCACCATTATTTAAAAGCAACCCAACAAGGTTGGCTTAGTTGGTTAACTTGACATCCAAAGTTTATTTGTTCCCAAGTTCTAGGCTCCCCTTGAAAACCAATACACATTATTTGAAGGCATGCAAATCTTTTCCAAAGTTGAGAATTATTTTTACAACATAATGCTCATAAGAATATGGGATATAATATGAAAATAGTCTAGAAATACCTCATGAAATGAAATACAATACAATATATGAAATCATAATTTCTGTTGAAGTTCGACTACCAACCATGCATCCGTTTCCTTGAGCTAAGCCAAATCCATCATCCATCACATTTATATGTGAAGGTAGTGTTCATATACTGGCACTCGGATGGGGTAAATCAACAAAAAGAGACTACAAAAACAAATTCTATTGCAAATAAAAGAATGTAAAAGGATTCGAACATGTAATGATTGACATAGTGGCACAGTATCATCAAGCTCGATCACG
This sequence comes from Diphasiastrum complanatum, assembly GCA_029204225.1. NCBI lineage: Eukaryota > Viridiplantae > Streptophyta > Lycopodiopsida > Lycopodiales > Lycopodiaceae > Diphasiastrum > Diphasiastrum complanatum. Next base: position 6,380,954 of record CM055092.1, on the reverse strand, counting down.
GCTCGTTATAAATGGCAATGAATGATCAAATCATTTGTTTAGTATTTATACTTTTAGGTGGATTTAATTTCAAGGGTCTGTCTTTCTGAAGATTTACAACAAGCAACTGTCCGCTTAATGCTGAAACAAAGAACGCCATGCATGCCGTTTGAAATTTTAGCAAGTGTCGTGAGAAACAATCAAATGTGAGAACTGCACATCAGGTTAGAACAATCTGATCAGCGCATTAAATGATATGCAACACCGCAATGTTTTACACTCTATTGTTAAAGACGACAATATATCGGACTTTACCAAATTCTTCGGATATTTTTGGAACTACAAACAAACAGGATATTGATAGACATTCAATCTCACGTTCTTATGAAAAATCATGGTTACACTTCCAGAAACTAATCTCCACAGGGAAAGAACAAATGGTTCTGTCGTCGTGATTGTTCATATTCACACCAAAGAGAATGCAGCGTCATAAACATTGTTTATGGCACGTATTAAACTAAGTCTTGAGTATTTACTAATTCTCTGTCCCATGTCGTTCGTTAGCATCTGACACGTGCTAGAAACAAACTGAAGTGATTCAAAAGAATAGTTTTTCAAGAAATGGTCTTAAATTCTTCTCTTGCATTTTACGGATAGATACAGGAATGCATCAGAAGGTAAGATACAATATCAAGATACACAAACACAGACATGACGGGATCGAGAACAGGCTACTTTTTCCTGCTGTGGAAAAATAACATGATATATAATTTCAGAATTGTATCTTAATTAAGCTTCGAATCTTCGGAAATTCGAAGGATAATTAATGTATAAATCCCATCATAGTGCTACATAGCCATAGATATGTGATGTAGTCCAAGAAGACAGTCTACTATACATCCAGAAAGGATGTCCAAACCAAACTTTCAAATACAAAAATCACGAGCAAGCTTAGCCGTGGCATATAGACGCCTGTGGCTGTGAAACACATATGTTAGCATATTTCTTATGAGCTTCTTTAGATCCAGGTTTGACCTCGCCGGCGGGGCGCTTTTCCAGGGCCTTCGCAGATCCAGCTCCGAATACTGAAAGAATCACTGCGCCCGCTCCAACCACCATAGACCTGCGCCACATTTGCTGCTCTTCCGCATCCTCCTGTTCATCAGGCTTGCTGGTTAATATAGATCTTACAGGAGCTATTCTGACAGACTTCGGAGATTTGGACTGAGAGGCAGCGGAGGAGAGGGAAGAGCCAGCAACAACAGAAGAAGCAACGGAGGATAAAATGAAGGCATTGCTTGCAATTGTTATAGACGCCATAGCTGCTGCTGCTGCAGATCTGCTTCTGCTTCTGCTAAGACAAAACTGTTGGATCCTATGGTGTTCGTTTGGAGTCCATCCCATAAGTTTTTTCGTAACGCGAGCACTGTTTAGATGCGCACCATTGGATATTCCACCAACCGTTTAGATTTTGCCACATCACTCAAAATCGCACTATCTGACATGCGGCTGAAATCCAAGGGAGGGGACTAAGAATCTTAGCTTCTCAGGTGGCATTGTAAAGAGGGAGAGCTATGATTGGATGAATTAGATTGTAGTTTGATGGGATAGGATTCTTCTTTTTTATATGGCTACTTTAATCTCTTTTTTATGAAGATATATCATAATCCCGCATACTGGTTATTGACATTTTTTGCCTTACTCGAGTAACATTAACGGGGGGCATGGTCACCCTCCGAGGCCGGGGAAGTGCCCTTCCCACTATGGAACGGCCGCGGAGGTGACTTTCCATGGTGTGAATTTCTTTTTTCCCTTCTTCTGTCGTAACTTTTTTTTTTTACATGCACCTACTGCATCTCGGAATGTGCATGTAAAAAATACTTGAAAAAAAAAGAAAAAGGCACAAAGATTTCGTTTCGTGAGCGCCTCTGTTTCCTTCAAGAAAAAGCAAAAAAATGATTTTACGCTGTTGTGACGATTTGCTAAAAGCCGAGGTGTCATTCTTATGTGAGTTTGAGTTTGAGTGTTAAACACAATCTTCATTTTTTTTTCTCTTGATGATTTAAATGCCTTGCCCTAATGGCATAGGTTGACTTTTTTATTAGTTCCTTCGTCACTAATGTGGTAATGTTTTTAGGTTGAACTGTTGGGATAATTTGCTTACAATAGTTTTGTCTTTATTAAGTGAGTTTGAGCCCAAAAGTCTTTTTTTTTTGTTAAAAATTGTGTTTTTTTTTTTTTTTCAATTTCCAACAATCTTCTTCAGATTTGAGCATTTGTGTGTAAGACAAATTCTTGTGATTTTTAGCTTCGTTCAATAGTTGAAAGCTTTTGTAACGATTTGGTAAGACTTTGCATAAGATCTACCAATCTTATTGATGCTAGGAATTGACTTTTGAAAGTTGAGACAACCACCAACATCCATTTCATTCCTCTTGTTGGACATAACAAATGCTTCAAGCTTGTAAAGTCTACCTTGTCTATTGCCCCTAGCAATCAAGACATCTCCCTTAGTAATGAAGCAAACGTCCCCAACAAACTTTGTCTTGTACCCTTTCTTTAACATTTGACCAACACTTAGCAAATTTCTTGAATGTAAAGAACGCCATCAAGCCTTGCATTCCTATTAGTAGAAAGGCAAATAGGAATTGCGCCAATACATTTGATCATACACTCACCACCATTTGGCATGTGAACCACTTTCTTGGTTCCAACATAAGAGATCAAAGAAGTAAAGAACTCCTTGTGACTAGTCACGTGTGAACTAGATCCACTATCTATCCACCATGAATCCTTGTCACTTCCACTTGACATTAGACTTGAAGAGCACATCATGAGAGAATCACAAGAATCTAGATCCTCATTAGAAGTACAAAAGTTGTTTTGCTTGCTACCTTCATTACTTTGCTACTTATGACATTCATTTGCAAAATGACCTTTTATCCCACAATAAAAGCACTTGAACTTTGACTTTTCTTTCTTTCTAAAAGAAGTAGAAGAGGAGGAGGAAGAGTGATCATCATGATCCAAGTTACCACCTTTGGACCATTTCCCTTTGCCTTTGACTTTGCCTTTGTGAAGAAAGCCTCTTCACCTCCACCTTGCAAGGATGCACCATCAAGCTTTGATTGCAACCTATGTTCTTCAGCCAATAAGATTTCTTGCAAGTCAACCACACTTGGCAAGACTCTTTGAATGGCAAAACTTTGCACAAGGTTAGCATGTTCATCTAGCAAACCATTCAACATAACCTGGACTATTTCACCATCTTTTATGCTTTCATCAATGCATGCTAGATCATCACTTAAGGACTTAACCCTCAAGACAAATGCATGAACACTTTCTCCCTCTCTTTGTCTACTAGAAAATATTTGCCTCCTTAGGGTCAATACCCTAGATGTGGACTTTGATTCAAAGAGTTTCTTCAAGAAATTCCATGCCTCACTTGCACTTTGACACTTACCAACTTCCTTGAGAAGCTAATTGGTAGCATTCATTTTAGCCTTCTTATCAAAATTTTGTTGCTCTTGAATTGTGGATGGTCTCTCTTCAGCTCCTGCAACTATGTCCATGAGTTCATTCAACTCAAGTAAGGATTCCATCCTCACTTTCCAGGTAGAGTAATTTGATGAACTCAACCTATCATTAGTTTCTAACATGATCCCACCATTGGAAGCCATGAATATACTGATTCTTCAACTTTTAGGATCTGTCCTAATGCACCTAGCACTCATTTTTCTCTCAATAAGGAGATCTCAGAAGATCTAGGACCCTAAAACACTTCTATCTTGAACCTGGCTGGTTTCATAGAAAGGAAGATTGAAACACATGCAACACTTTGCACACACTAAGAATGGATTAAAAACTAAAACCAACCTGAACACACTCTTGCTTAAGCTCTCAAACTTTCTAGCAAGTGACCAAATCAAGTTATGAAGTGAAGAGTTACTTGTATTCTTAGAACATACACAAGAGTAGGCTGCCAAGAATACCTAGAATTGAACAAACTTAATCAACATATGATCAACACACTAAGATATTGATTCAACCTGTAAAACCACATGTAAACCACACCTCTAAAAGTTAATAAACTCCAACAAGTGATAAATACAATCTTTAGAGGTGAATGAAAGAGCACACTTAGTGTATCACAAGACTAGCTTCACTAGCTTGTCAAATCTTGGTGTTTAGATGTAGATCTAAGATCATTTCACATGAGAATGTTCCTCAACCTGTTAAGAACCTAAAAGCACATTTGCATAATGGTTAAAACCTTCCAGCAAATGCTCCAATCAAATTACATAAGGAGAGTTACTTACATGCTCAACAAAGTACACCAAAATTTATACAAAAGATTGCTGACAATCTGTTCACCCAAAAGGATCTTTCATCCAAGTGGGAGCTTTGCTCAACCTTTTGGAGAATTACAAAATCACTCAAAGAGTATTTGTCATCCACTTAAGAAGAAGGTTCATCCACTTAAGGAGAGTGTTCATCCACAAAGGAGAGTGTTCATCCACAAAAGTGGAGACTGTCAATAATAGATTCAACAGAACATTGTTAGTATTGAATATGCACAAGCCTCACAATCAACAAATGATTAGGTGTTATGATCTGATCCAAAATAGCTTCTTCTCAGCCTCTGATCTTCAATAGACCTGAAATATGCTTTTGGTCCACAAGTTCAACTCACAAAACAAAGGTTAGTTAGATTTGATCACAACGGTTAGTTGATTGCAAGAACAACATCACTAACTCATCAGGACAACAGTACATTCATGAATAACATTTGCATTCTCATACACAGCAGAAAACCTGATAAGAATAATCTATTTGCTATAAATATTTTGGAAGAGAGTACATGGCTTGCCGCATATCTGCGTGCAAGTCCTCTAGATTTTCTTAACTATCTCTCTTTGTCTCTCTTCACATTGTGCTTCTCATGGGCACGTGTATATATTCTCTAAAACATTTTCTTCTAAGACATTCTTGTAAACTAATGGTTACGCTAGATGCTAGTTAGTTATGGTTGTCATCTTCCGGGGAAAACAGACTATACTTGTTGTTGTCTTTTTCTGCGGAAACAGGCTGTGCCACATTGAGGCCATTAGGGATGAAGGAAGGCGAAGTTCAGTATTCAACACTCCCTCTTGAACTTAGGATTTATTCAGGCAATTCCCATATGTTTTCTATGTTTTTTGAATAGTTGCATTCCAAGAGCTTTTGTGAGAACATCTATTGTCATCTCTGTGGTCTTCACATATTCAATCTTAATCTCTTTTTTTTGCACAAGATCTCTGATATAATGGTACATGAGCGGCATACTCTTAGTGCTAGAATGGAAGACTGGATCCTGAGTCATGCACTTGTGTTGTCCATATACAGCAGAGTAGGTTCTTCCTACTTTTCCCCAATTCCATTTAGCAATTGCCTTAGCCACACATCTTCATTCGCATGTTTTGAAGTTGTCACATACTCAGCTTCGCATGAAGATTGTGCCACAAGTGTTTCCTTCTTGCAAACCTAGCTTATTGGCCCTCCACATATCATGAAGCATCCGCTAGTGACTGATTTATTGTCATCTTTTGAGCTTGCCTAAGTGGCGTCACTGTATGTTGTGAGAGTGAATTCATTTGGCCTTGAATAAACAATGCCAAAATTTGTGGTTGCTTTGAGATACCACAAAACTCTCTTTGCTAGCTCCCAACGATACCTTTCTGTTAAAAATTCACAATTCTAGCTTGACTAGTTTTGGTCATATGACTTGTAAATATTTAGATGGTCATGATGTGGCTTGTCACACGTGCCAAATAGCATAGGATTCCATTCATAAGGATGTTCTCAAGTAGACCTAAGTGTTAGAACCTTTGGAATGAGTCCAAATTATGCTTAGATACAAGGGAGAAAAAATAGGAGCTATTTTTGGTAATTTTTGCATTGTTGAGGGATCTCCAAGATTCCAACCCTAACTTGGTAGGGATGAAAGATCCACCAAAATTAGCATTAGGGATAGGTTTAGGGCTACTCATACCTGCCCAAAACCGTGATGGATCATGTATATATAGGTGATGATATCTCACCAAAATCAATCAAGCAATTTCATGTTTTTTCTCTCATAATGGTGCAATTGCTCTCTATGTTCATAATTGTTTGAGTACTTGTGATTACTAATGATTATAGGATTGAATGTAGGTCTGGTGTACAGTACTCAGACTGTGGGAGGCCGTACTTTCACACGTGTGAAGCCTTCTTCAAGGATTTGGGCCATTTAGTGAGGTTCAAGCATAGATTTTTGATGGATTTTGATGGTTCAACTTGTGCTAGTCTTATGAAATCATAATCTATTGTTTCCCTCATCATTTCAAGTGTTTTAGGATCCTTATTTGCTGTAATTTTTACATGGTATCAGAGCCTAAAGGCTGAAATGAGCTAAATCCTTGGTTTTCATTCAATTTGATCACAAGTTTTGATCTAAATCTTGTGTAGATTGGATCTTAGCATCTAGTATTGATTCTAGAACTCAAAGTGAGTCAAATACATTGGAGATTGGTGTTGTGTGACTTCATTTGCAGGTGTTTAGGTGTCTAAAACCAGAGGCAAAGTTGAATTCAATTCACATTACCAAGATAGCAAGTTTTGCTTGCTCCAAGCATTGATTTCTAAGCGAGTTTTGGAGGTGATTTCATAGAGGAGGCTTTCTAGCATTCAAGGAGAGGGAAGATCAGAGTTTTGGGGACTCTTCAAGGCTGTTCTAAGGTGTAGTAGGCACCTCCTAAAGTGATTTAGGTTCAGTCCAACCATTGCTTGACTTATGCACCAAATTAGATCAATTTTTCATCAATTTTGATCATTTTTTGCTTGTGATTGGATAGTAGATTGTGTTGCATCCTCATTAAGTTCCATTTAGATCTTTTACAAGTGATTTTGGAAGTATATTAGGTTGCTGAAATTCACTCTTGATCAGATCATTTGAAAGCTTTAATGTTCTTTATAGAAAGAGGGGCAATTCTACTAGTATTGTCTACTTCAATCAAGCAAGTGCATTGTTTCTAGTATTCTATGATTTGATTTTGTTAGAGATCATTCTTAGATCTTTATAGGAAGTCTATTACTGATCTTTTCAGGTCCCTAAGAAGTGGGATAAGGTAGACCTTCAATCAAATCAATAGAAGTAACCTTCATTTGTGTCAAGTCCTTGATTAGGAGACTAGATGGCATCTATAAATGCATATCTTTTGGATACTAATGAAAGGCTCAACAAAACTAACTATTCCATATGGAAAGTTAGAATGGAATCTATCATGATCATGCAAGATCTGATGGAAATTGTAAATGGTAAGGAGGGTGAACCTATTCATCCTCAAGAAAAATACATCAAGAGGTGCAATGTTGCACTACATTGCATAAAAATGAATGTTGCAAATGAACTCTTAAGAGAGGTAGGAGATTGCACTTCAGCTCAAGATGCTTGGGAGACTTTGCAAAAGGTCTATGAATCCAAGAACCAAACTAGAATGTTAGCTTTGAAGAATCAAATCTATAGAAGCTATCAAAAGAAAGGAGAGAGTGCACATACTTTTGTCCTAAGAGTAAAGGAATTGAACAAAGAGCTAGCCTTTATAGGTGACCCTATCAAGGATGAAGAGCTTGTTCAACTCATATTGAATGGACTAAGCTTTGAATTTGACAATTTGGTTCAGGGATATGCAATTATGGGTAAGCTACCCATACTTGAAGAACTCCAAGGCACACTCATGGCCGAGGAATCAAGAAGGAGCCAAATGCAAGAGAGGATGGATAGGCTTTCCATCCAAGGTGGAGATGACCAAGCTCTCTTCACCAAAGGCAAAGGCAAGTCCAAAGGCAAAGGATCAACATTCAAGAAGTCTACAAAGCTTGAGGATCAAGAAGGACCCCCAAAGGCATCTCCATCAACCACCAAAGTCAAGAAGGACAAATCAAAGGTGAAGTGCTACTATTGTAGCAAGATGGGGCATTATGCCTCGGAATGCTTCAAGAGGAAGCAAGATCAAAGCCAAGCCAACATGAGCAAAGAGGAGGAGGAGGAGAGTTCACATGAGGACTCTCTCATGATGTCCATATTTTCTTCAACAAGCTTCAAAGGAGAAGATCCTTGGTGGATTGACTCGGGTGCTAGTTCACACATGACTAGTAAAAGGGAGTTTTTCTCTTCTCTCTTATCTTATGATGGACCTATAAAGTCTATCTATACAGCAAATGATGAAGCTTGTAAGATTGAAGGAGTTGGTAGCATTCCCCTTTGCTTAGCATCTTCCAAAAAGATCAACATAGAAGGTGTTTTGTACATTCCTACAATAACAAAGAATCTACTAAGTGTTGGCCAAATGGCAGACAATGGTTTCAATGTTGACTTTGCTTCAAATGAATGTTTCATCAAGAAGAAGGGTAAGATAGTGGCTAAGGGCACTAGACTTGGCAAACTTTATAAGCTGGATGCATTTGTGGATACTAATGTTGTCATGTTAGCCGAGGAGCAAGATCTTGGTTTTGAGGAGGAGCTCATGGAGGAGCAAACACCAAACCCACCTATCACACCAAGGAGATCTTCAAGGGCAAAAGTGGAGCCATCAAGGCTCACATATCAAGGCAAAGGACAGCAAGTTGAGGGTATCTCATCCACTTCTTATGCTTTATCTAGTTTTGAAGAACCGTCTAATGTTGAAGATGCATTGAACTCCAAAGAATGGTATAAAGCTATGTTGGATGAGTATGATGCCTTGATTGAGAATGAAACTTGGTTGCTTGTTGAGAGACCTCAAAGGAATGTAATAGGATGCAAGTGGGTCTTCAAGCTTAAGTTGAATGCAAATGGGAGTGTTAACAAACATAAAGCAAGATTAGTTGCAAAAGGTTATGCTCAAGAGAGAGGGATAGACTATGAGGAAACTTTTGCACCCGTGGCCAAGATGGTCACAATAAGACTAATCATTGCACTTGCATCACATTTTGGATGGATTCTATGTCAAATGGATGTCTCTAATGCTTTCTTGAATGGTTTTTTGGAAGAGGATATCTATATGGAGCAGCCACAAGGGTTCATCAAGCATGGAATGGAGAACAAAGTATGCCATCTCCAAAGAAGCATCTATGGCTTGAAGCAAGCCTCGAGATCTTGGAATTCAAGACTACATTGCTATCTTATTTCACTTTCTTTTGTTCAAAGTGAATATGATCCCACTCTTTACATTAAGTTTGATGATGTTGGTATTGTACTTTTACTCATTTATGTAGATGACATCATCATTAGTGGAAATAGTGTTGATGGTATTGAAAAAATCAAGATAGATCTATCCTTAGAGTTCAAGATGGTAGATCTAGGGTGTCTTCACTTCATCTTAGGCATAGAAGTACTTAGAGGGTCTGATTTTATCTTTATAAGTCAAGTAAACTATGCTCAAAGTCTTTTGAAGAAGTTTAAGATGGAAGTATGCAAAAGTGTTGACACACCAATGGAGCAAGATGTAAAAGTGCCAAATGAAGATGATGAAAGATCCTTCATGGACATCACTTTGTTTAGGCAACTTATAGGTTCCTTAATGTGGATCACTATAACTAGACCAGATCTTAGCTTTAGTGTATGTAGGTTGAGCCAATCCATGCAAAAGCCATTGAATATCCATTGGAAAAAGGCTAAGAGGATTCTAAGATACATCTCGGGTACATTGGATTTTGGGATTCTATATAGAGGAGATGTGATTAACCTTCATGCATTTAGTGATTCAGATTTTGCAGGGGACAAGAGGGATAGGAAATCAACAAGTGCCTATTCAACTTTCATAGGAGAAGGTGTGGTTTCATGGCTTTCAAAAAAGCAAGAAACTATATCTCTATCTTCAACCGAGGCCGAGTACAAAGCTTTGACAACCACTACAAAGGAGGTACTTTGGATCAAGAGATTATTGGTGGAACTAAAGATCATGGATTCAGAGGAGGCACCAATCATCTACAATGACAATATATCAGCCCAACACCTTGCATCTAACCCAATCTTCCATGCAAGATCTAAGCACATTGAGATATGCCATCACTTTGTGAGAGAAATGGTGCAAGCCAAGGAGATTGCTTTGGAGCATGTTCCAAGCAATGAATGTGTAGCTGATCTACTTACTAAACCACTTCAAAAGACACCTTTTATGAAGTTCAGATCATCACTTGGAGTGATTAGTAAAGCAATGATTGAACCAAGCTAGATAGTGAGGAGGAGTGTTAAAAATTCACAATTCTAGCTTGACTAGTTTTGGTCATATGACTTGTAAATAGTTAGATGGTCATGATGTGGCTTGTCACACGTGCCAAATAGCATAGGATTCCATTCATAAGGATGTTCTCAAGTAGACCTAAGTGTTAGAACCTTTGGAATGAGTCCAAATTATGCTTAGATACAAGGGAGAAAAAATAGGAGCTATTTTTGGTAATTTTTGCATTGTTGAGGGATCTCCAAGATTCCAACCCTAACTTGGTAGGGATGAAAGATCCACCAAAATTAGCATTAGGGATAGGTTTAGGGCTACTCATACCTGCCCAAAACCGTGATGGATCATGTATATATAGGTGATGATATCTCACCAAAATCAATCAAGCAATTTCATGTTTTTTCTCTCATAATGGTGCAATTGCTCTCTATGTTCATAATTGTTTGAGTACTTGTGATTACTAATGATTATAGGATTGAATGTAGGTCTGGTGTACAGTACTCAGACTGTGGGAGGCCGTACTTTCACACGTGTGAAGCCTTCTTCAAGGATTTGGGCCATTTAGTGAGGTTCAAGCATAGATTTTTGATGGATTTTGATGGTTCAACTTGTGCTAATCTTATGAAATCATAATCTATTGTTTCCCTCATCATTTCAAGTGTTTTAGGATCCTTATTTGCTGTAATTTTTACACTTTCTAGATTGTTAGAAAATTGTGCTAAAGCATAAACAGGAAAGGCCAAATCTGGTCGAGTACATACAATAAGATACATTAGAGCTCCAATCAGATTATAGTGTGCATGGTTGATTTTTCTTAAGGTGATTGCAGCGCATAAGTCGAGATGTGGTGGTCGTGATATTTGCGATGGAGGAGGATATGGAAGTGAAGTTGATATAATGGTGGTGAGAGAGGTAGATGTAGCAGTCATGGTACGAGTGAATCATTTTTTATGTTGACTTGGGCATGTGGCTTAGTTAGTAATGTCTCCTCCTCAAAGCTAGACATCCCCTTGTATTGATTAGGAATTGTGAATCCTTCATGTTGTGTAGGTGATATATGTTTAAGTGGTGTAGATGCACTATTGGCAAGGACCTTTAGGACTGGGTTACAAACTCAACAGTAGTTGGATTTCTAGTGGAGATTTGGGTGATGGTGAGGTGCAAATGAAATGGCAATAGGTGGCAATAAAAGTGGTTGTAGAGAGTGTGTAAATGTTAGAGGTGGGTGGACACGATGGGGTAGAGCACCACGCAAGCACCTTCATTTTATTGTTCTTTTTGTATCAATAACATGGGATTGCTTGTCTTGAGAATAAAACTTTTTGATAGTCTTGAAGTGTATGCCATCCTTTACGTCATCCACTCATAAGGTTGCTCCTCAAGATTAACTCTTGGACATTTCCCTATATCAAGCCACACGTCAACTGTACGGTGGCATGTTTGACAACTTGTTCTTCATCTTCATTTCCTTTCTAGTTTTTTTTTTTTCACTTGTCCTTGTTAGTCTTTATTTTGAAACTCTTTTCGTGGGACAAGGCTATTCTTTCTCCTCGTCCTTATTGAGCTTTTTTTATTCCTCCAAATCATTTTGATGATATATTAGCTTCTTATAAGTGTGTTGGGTGAGTAGAGGGCCAGTTAATGTTTGATTATTTTTTGAGGGCTACATCTTGTGGACCTCGTTAGATATGAGAGCACTCTAGTACGACGTAAAACTCCTAGCTAACCTTGGTTATGACCACCCTTGTGAGGTATCTTAGGAAATACAAGGAGATGGAGTTATTATATGTTTTTGTAACTTGGCAGTACCCTGACACATTGGCAAGCGAGTAGGAGGATCGTTCGACCCATGTCACTCATGTACTGGACCAAGTGTCCCAATGAACATATGACACGTGTCCCGTTGACCGATCAACTCTCCTACTTTTTAGGAGGTCCGTCCAGTAGCCTCTAAATTAAGATCCAGTACCCTATACCAAATATTAGCAGGACAACAAGTTACCAGAAACCTGCTATTCAAATTTCTACAAAACACCAAGGGCCGGTGTGAGCCATAATATTTACAAATTTACAAGTCTGACGTGTTCACATTGAGGCAGGCATATAAGTACATAACACCATTCGTTTGTGTTCTAATCTACAAAAGCTAGTGGATTGTTTGCTTGGATGCTACGTGTGGATAGACATGTTGTACCATGTATTGATCTTTTCCGAGCTCTTAGATCCAATAAATATTTGATAGGTGAACTTATGAAACTTGAATAAATATAGTCTTTGGCTAGGTAATAAATTTTGTGGATTGCATTCTCGACAACGTATAATGCCCATAGCCACACTTATCCACATTTTTCTTGTAAAGCTTGTGAGCTTTGCAAGCAAAATGTCCTTCATTCTCTAAAGTCAATAGATTTTTCTATAGAAAAATAAACATAATAATGGCATATATTTGTCTTTCATGTATTTCCAAAGGCCATAAAATTGTGTTTGTTAAAAAAAGGGAGGCAATTATTTCATATAACAACGTAAAAATGAACCCAAAAGATTGTCCTAAGGAGCTGATTTTGCACCAAGGCTCTAGGTTGCAAGCATAGATCCAAGAATGCGAAATCATTCTCAATGGTGAAAAGGTCATGATGGCATCTCACAAGCATTTTCCAATTGTAAAAATTGGTTCACTCAACGGTTGCACTCTGATACAAGTGTTGGGAAAATAGATTGACTCAACGGAGGTGCTCAGATACCACTGTTGGATAGGAGCACTAATACCACTAATGAAATGAGATGATCTAAATTGGATGTACTGATATCTCTTGAATAAGTTCAATTTCAGAATTGGAATCTTTTCAGTTTTGTGTAGTTATATTTGAAAATCCTAATTATAGTGTTGTGGGATGTGCAATTATCTGGTAAAATAGAATGAATTGACAGTGCAAAATTACAGTCAGAACAACAACAACCTTCAACGTATATGAGATCTACTATGAGCCAGAATCTTGTAACGTTAGATGTAAAATGATTTAATACTTCTGATAGCTAATAGCATAGGAGTCAATGACACCGGTTCTACTACCTTCTCGAGGTGTCGTAAACAACCATGAAAAGTGTAGCCATTATCGTTGTGGAAGTTATAATGAGGATGATGATTGATAACATGAATTAATACCTCTGATAGCTAATAACATAGGAGTCAATGACATCCGTTCTACTACCTTCTTGAGGTGTCGTAGACAACCATGGAAGTGGAGACGTTATTGCTATGGAAATATGATGATTGTAGTGTGTTATTAGAACAAGAAAGAGTGAGTAAAATCAGATAATTTTAGACATGATAATGTGCAAGAACTCCTACCTATGCTTCAATTGATGAGCTGAGTACAATGATTCTTATGAATTTGGTGTGCATAATAAGCTAGATTACATATCACTACAATGTACGTCATGAGATGGCTTAGAATCATGCATAGCATTATGTGTCTCACACTACTTTGCACAATGAAAATTGTCTTGTGATCACCTCTCAACGATCGTTCTCTTCATCTCTACACCTCGCTACACACACATCTCTCATCACCTTTGATATTGGCATTTAGTCACTATTTATTTATGAACTAGCCATCTTGTAATCTTCTAATTAGTTGTACAATTAACAAATCTTATAATATGTGGTAGTGATTATGACTAACAAAGCATTATTACAGTTTGTGAATGTTTGTAAAGCATCATAGAAGTTGATCGTGAGCAGACTGTTGTTATCCCATTTTGATATATGCAAAAAATACAATGTATTACTACAAGTGTTGGGAAGTCGCATTTTTCGAGATTTTGAAATAGGCCCAACTGCATGTATCTTTGATACTTCACATTTTTCGCATGTTGCGAAACTTTGTGTAAATCTACAGGCAGCTGAACGTTAGCGAATCATGAGTAAATCTACAACGTCGCAGATTTTCGGCTTATTCGCCTGTGTGGAGTCAAGTGTTTTTTTTCCAAAATTGCATCTGCAGTTGACACAAAAATAGAGAGTGGTAGGAAATCAAACTTGCAACAATTTAGATGGATCAGAGGGTGAAGGGAGATTAACTCCAACATTCCCTCTTAAGCTCACTTTTGGACTATGATTCAACTTTAACATATTCACAATCTAAACATGCTTTGATTTAATTAGAGCTTTAGTAAAATATCTACAACCATCTCGTTAGTATCACAATATACTAACTCTACTGGCTTTGCAAGTACTTCATCTCCTACAAAATGAAATTGTATTTCAATGTGTTTACTCCTGTAATGCAACCTAGGATTGAGAGAAAGATATATGCAAATTAAGTTGTCACAGTAGATGGTCATAGCTTTGGGTCGTTGGTTTGAGATATCTTTACACAATAATATGATCCAAATAGCTTCTTTTATAGCCTGAGTTGCACCAATATATTCAGCTTATGTTGAAGGCAAGGAAACTGATTTCTGCTTTATGTTGTTCCAAGAGACTAGACCTCCTGCTAAATAAAGGCAATAACCAGAAGTTGAATTTTTGGTATTTGGATCTCCACCCCAATCTGAATCGGTGTACCCATATAGAATTGATCATGGAAGAATGTTTCCGTCATAACATAGTGCATAGGCTTTAGTACCTTGAATGTACTTCATAATTCTTTTTAGAGCCTTCAAATGTTATAATCTTGGATTCGTCATAAATTGACTAAGTGCATCGACTGTAAACTCCATATACGGTCAGGTACAGACCATTGCATACATTAGTGACCCATCAAGGATTGATAAGGGTACTGTGTAGAATTTAACTCTTTTGAAGTGTCCTTGGGACACGTGCCTTTTGAGAGCTAGTAGCCAGGATCCATTGGTGAACCAATGGGCTTGCAATCACTCATGTTGTATTTCTACAGCATGTTATGAAGAAACAAAATGTTTCGAGCCACAAAGCTTTACTAGCTTTCAAATTCAAGCCTGCCGAAATACAAGGGAGCTACCCACAGGCGAAGACCATCCCAATCCATAACCGCCACATAACGATTTCAACTGAAAAACACTCGAAGGAGAAGGCCAGATGTTTCGACGACTGAAAGGCACTCAAAGACGAAGGTCAAATGTTCGAGGACTGAAAGAGCTCAAAATGGAAGGCGAAGCCCGAACAAGACGCACAACCGAACAACTCTTGAAGACTGAAAGGCGACGGATCTTCACAATCCAACTACAAGTGAAATCAAGAAATTACCAGGAGGACGTCCCCCCTCCACAAATGATGTTGAAGGCAATCTTAATATCGTTGGAATGTGTTTGTAATCTCAAATTAGATTAAATCCTTTCTCTCTCCATCAAGATAATCAGATTGAAAATGAGACATTCGGTTGAACATCAAGTAGGATTGTCAATTGGTTGAGCGTCAACCTGTGCTAAGCATAGTGTTGTTGAGCTGATGTCCAAGAAGTCCGCTAGTAAGCGAGACGATTCGTGATAGAAATGGCCGACGCACTGTGTGGGTTTGTCACAACAACGCTCTCAAGAAAGAGGATCATTGATAATATAGTAGCTATAATGCACATGTTTAATGATCTTGAATGCTTTTGTAGTGGGTTTCTTTCCTTGCCTATCCTCAACCCAAGATCTAATCAATCTAGCATCAAGGAGATGAAGTTAGTTGTCACGCGTAGGTTCATTCCCATGAGAGCAATAGCATATTTTAGATTTAAGCATGAATGGAAGATCCACATCTACTCTAACATCCATTAACCCTAAGCATTAACACTAAAATCATTAACACTAAAATCATTAACACTAAGATCCACAATGAAGATAGATTACTCTTTCTCTCTCTCCCTTTCTCTCTCATAAAAAGTATAAAAACATGCAAACCCAATAACAATAAGATCCAACAATTGAAAAATCCAAAAAAAGCATGAGACATGGAGGAAAAGTGATAGAGAGCAAGGACATTCATAAATCCATTTCACAAGAGAACCAATCTGCTTTATTGAAATGAAGATATGTACATGTGTAGCAAACTCGAGTTGGTCTCTTTTTATAGTAGAGAGGAGGACCCTGGCCTCTGAATCCTATTGGCCCATTTCTGCCTCCCTAACTATCCAATTTTAAAAAAGAGTGAAAACCATCCAAATTGGAGGCAAACCCAGCTTTATTCACTATCCTAACATTTAGGCCCTACGACATTAAAGTTCCTGCAAAAAGGCCTAAAGTCCTTTTATTGACTCTATAATTAATCGAATAACTATGTGATCATCGGGTTAGACTTACACACGTAGGGTGCCAAATCCCTCTCACTTATTAACTAGGGTTAGGGTTGCCCTGGGATCCGCAAACCCTCCAACAGTATCCCCCACCAAAACTGGTGGCGGTCCCACGACACCTGTGAGATGCAGTTATTGTGGGCTTTTATTTGCATCATGTCGAATCTTTATTAAATGATACTACACCTTCTCCATGAAATCGAGTCGGGCAGTGTTGAAATCTAAGTTGTGCGACAAAAAACAACGATGGGCTCCGGCGATCCATTTTGAAGTCGTAGGCTGTAAATCGAGATTCCCAGGAGCCTCCCATCATTGCAGCACATAAATATAATCTGGCCACCGGCAGCTGATCCTTAATACTATATGACGCCATTGGCTTATTCGGATCGAATGCCAAAGTGGAAAGACAATTATCCCATCGCGTTGCAACGGACGCCAATAGAGTGAGATCTTTTGCGAACAGTGCCGATTGTCTGACTGTTGGATCAAGAGAGTGGATATACTCCCACTGGTATGCTTGTAGGGCTCGATGGAAGTCCACTGATATCTCCCAGCTATATGGTTGATGGATAATTGGCCAGTTCGACATATGGATGGTAATTTTGTCCATGGCCAATTTCAAATCCTTCCAGTTATTTCTGCGCGGCATTGGTACGTAGTATGGATCTACGCGCAATTGGCGAGGGCTGGCCACATAAATCCTAATTGATTCCGGAGTTTTCTCAAAAGATGTAATTCTCCAAGTCGGCTGCTCGTCCAGTGCAAGTATTTTATCCACTTCTTTGCCTTTATTTATAAGGGTGGCACATTCTTTGAATCAATCTTTTGAGGAGGATTTTTTCATTTCAGGACCGTTTAATAATGTTGCTTGGCTTGTTTCTTCGTCATTGACCATGTGATCCTATCTTCCTTCAATATAACTACTTTTGGCGGTTTTATTATTGATACATCAAGAATATTACGCACGCCAAACCTGGTCGGATCCATATGATTTAGAATTTGCTCATCAGTAAGTTTTGCATTGTCATCATAAGTCAACGCATGAGTCACAGGAATGAGTTCATTTTCAATCGAATCTAGTATAGGCTTCGTTGATATTCAAGCTACATTCAGCACATTCAAAGGAAAAGTGATTGGTGTATTTTAAGTTTAATCCAGTAATGAACTCTCGCTCAAATCTGATTGATTATTTTGTTGACACATATATCCTGTTGTACAGTCAATCGTTGCAAGAGCTTGATTCCAGTTGACAGTATCGGTTTGAGAATCGTAATAAACTCCCCAATTTTTCACTTGTCGGTCACAAGTATGCTCCATTATTGGTGAATCATCATCCTCTTTTTGAGCCACTGATTAGTAGTCCAAGTTACGCAACATTGACTGCACATTCACGATTTTTAAAAGTGATTTTTTCGGTACCCCAGTTATTATTTGCACAACTCATAACCATGGGTATTGGACTCGGTAGACATTTGGTACTTTCGGTAAGTCCATTACTATGAAAGTAATGACAAACTGTACTCCAGCAATTCTGATAGGTATGTCTTCAACCATTTCTTGCGGACGAACTGTAGTTCGATCAGCCAGGTTAATGGCAAAAGTCACAAGCCCTGATTAGAGAGTTTTTTTTTTATCAAAACTAACACTACTGGACCTTCACTGAGTTAACCTTTGCCTAGAGAACCTTTGCCAATACTATTTTTAGGTTTTGATTTTTCATATCAAGTCTCTATCAAATTTTGGGTCAAATCTGATACAGTCTGATTATGATTTTGAGAATTTTTTGTTTTGAGAATTATCGATTGGTTGATCTTAGAAATCTTCTCACAGTATAGGAATCTGATTCTTGTCAAGTGGAGGAGATCTTGCAGATCTGATCTGAGATAGTTTTGATTGAAAATCTAGATCCAATCTCATTGTCTGCTTGTTCCAATCTGTAAAAATGGCAGCCCCTGGAGATGCTCCTCAAGAAGTCAATCCAATCATTGTTAGGAGATCACCGCGTTTGGATCTACCCAAATACAATGGATTAACAGATCCAGTTAGATTTCTTCATATCCATTCTGAATCTTGTGAAGTCTACGACAAAAAAATTTCCCAAGATAAACCTAAGCTATTTCCGATGGCCTTAACAGGCGCAACACAAGATTGGTACTATAATCAGGGTCAAACTGAACGTACAGATTGGGAGACTGTCAAACAAGCCCTTATCACACGATTCAGACCTCAGAAGACCCTTTCCTACTTTTAAGTAAAATTAAAATGGGAAAGCGAAAAATGGTTCAGGATTACATTGAACGGGTAAAACACCTCAGATCTGAGTGCGAACTTGAGTTGATTAACGAAAATGCCATGATTATGTGGTTTTTGTCAGGTCCACCTAAAAGGATTAGACGTGAGCTGAAACGCCATTATGAGTATGCAATTTTGCAAAACGCTATGGACGATGCAATTCGGGAGGAGGATGAAGATTCAGATGATGAGACGAATATCAGTATGTTGCCTTATATAGCAGGGTAGACCACTACAACATCCACCACTATTGCGTCAATGAATGTCAATGCTATTGTAGAGATGATGCTCAATGAGTTTGAGAAACTTGAAAAGAACCAACAGAAACAGATGGAAAAGTTGTACTCGCAATTTGATGAGAAGATCAAGGCATTGGAAGATTTCCATGGACAAGCGAACAAGGAGCCTGAGAAGTTTGCTAAGACTTTTCCTACTAAGAAAAATGTCTGGTGTTCAATTTGTACGGAAAATCACACAGTGAATGAACTTCCTCAATTGAAAAAATGAAAGCAAATCAATATATGTCGTTTGTGTAATTCACTTGATCATGAAACTGTTTTTTGCAACTTCAATCCTCGGATAATTCAGCAACGATATGCCCAGATGGGATATTGAGAACCACTTTATGGAGGAAATCCAGCAGCCAGACCTTGTGAATCTGCTCTTGGATACCCGGAACGATTAGCCTTACATGTCCCACCAAAGCACCCTGCTCCTCCTACCAATTTGATGGAACCAAAAATTTACAAAGGTACCGATCAATGGAATTATAGTAATGATTATAAAGGTGGATCTTCATAACAGTATGCTACTTATGCTGCCGTGCAACAACAAGCATTTAGAAACTGGACCAGAGCAGCACTTGGATGCTTTGCATGTGGAGAAAATCACAGAGTTGCAAAATGTCCAAACAAAGGCAAATTCGTACCATTCTGTCATGACTGTGGTTATGGGCATTGCTGTAAGGAATGTCCAGCAAGATCGAAGCCGCCATTGGTCACAACTCCTGTAAATTTGATAACAATCAAGCAAAGACCAACAACTCAGAATAAACCAAGTGTACCCATGATGGTGGTTGCCAGAGCACAAAAGCAGAACCAGTACCTGCTGGTTCTATACCATTAACTGATATACCAACAACATCTGGAGTCTATCCAAATCTTCATGCAGAAAAGAGAAGATATCAAGATACGACGCAGTGGATTAAACATTTGCAAGAAGAAGAGGAGCTTGAAGCTACTAGAGCAACAACCGTAGTTCATTCTTCACCAGTGCAACCACCGAATAATCCACATATAGATATGAATGCTCAGTTGCATCATCATGAAGAACCCTTCAAGATGACTGAACCGAAAGTACCGCAAACAGAACTGCTCATGAATATTTTGTCTAGTAAGATCAATATTTTGTTGGGAGAGTTCTTGAAGTTGGTGCCAAAAGCAAAATAAGTATTAGCACAAAATTTAACTCACGTAGAACCCGAAGTCCACTTTTTTGTGCCAGATTTGAAGAATCTAATGATACTCCATGTCGGAGCAGCTTGGGAAAGTGAACAAAAAAATATCACCCTGCCAATACAACATGGGCAATTTTCTAACTAAGCAGCCGTGATAGATGGTGGTTCAAGAGTTAACTGGATTTTTACAAAGCTATGTGCAAAGTGGGGCCCCACAAGTTTTCTGACAAATTCTTAGAAAATAACCTTCATCGAACTCTCAGACTGAGTATTTGACACAGATAGAGCTAGGGTAGAACTGGCAAAAATTCTTGAAGCATAAAAGCACAGTTTGTGTAGTTTGACGAGGGTAAAAATAGAGATTTTCTATGTTCCGGATAGAATGAATGTTCGCCGAACTCAAAAATAATAAATTACTATAAATAAAATAATTTGGAAGCTCGGCGAAGGTTCTTGCGAATAATCAAGAGTAATACTGGTATTTTTGCAAAAAAGAGACTTTTTTTAGCAAAAATATAACAATATGACAATTGTTCCCCTGAGAAACCTTTTATTTCTGATATTATTCTTCGTCGACCTGGCAGTAGATAGATCTGAATCACACCTATGCACAGTGAATCGAATGAAGGTTCTTTTTCTGTATATTTAGGGTTCTGGTGATTTTTTGTTTTTTTTTGTGGTTTTCTGATGTTTCTGGAAATCTGCTGGGACGGATTGTTCGCCCACTCCACTTGGCCAGCTAGTCCTCGACGACCTCAAATTTCTTCTCCTTCTTCTCGTTCGCATAAACCTCCGGTTGAAAAATGAGATTGGGTGAAGACATTAATTTGACTTGATTCAAAAGAACCTCCATTTGCTAATCTCTCATCTGATTACAATTATTCATATCATTGAGTGTCGTACTCAACTGCTAACAAATCATCATATAAGGTGGCGCACTTGGATTTGCATCTTGATTTGAAGTTTCTTCGGCCATCTCGATATATCTATCCTGGAAATTACTAAATTTAGTTAATATCTGATTAACTCATAGTGAAGTATTGTTGACCAAAACCTGACTCAAATTGACTCCAATATGGTCAAATCACTATTTTTAGTCAATTTCATAGACATTACAAGAAACTGGAAAAAGCCAAAAATTTTGAGTTTTCGTACTTTTAATCTTTTTTAAGATTTTTTTTTTTTACGTTTTCTAAAAATTCATAAACAATCACAGTTAGTTATTAAGCAATCGAAATCGAAAATTCGATTCACTGTTCGATTTTTAATTTTACTCCATTAATGTCCATCAGGCATGCAAGACATGCGACATAAAACTAACTTTTTACTTTACGGAATTTTACGTAAGAATTTAGTTCTACGAAAATTGTCAGCTATAAAATCCAATGTTGTATCTAATTGTCAGAGTACATGCGTATGACCACTCAAAACAGATCTAACCAGCTCATGCATGTCACAATCACTAAGAGAAATCACATGCATACATTCCATGCAAGCACAGTACCTCAAAATAAAAAAATTGTTATGCATGCAATCAGAACAATTGGAAATTTTACCAATTTTGCTCACAAAATTGCAAAACTTCAGATGCTCATATCTTTGGCTACAGGACACCAAATTGGGTGCTGTAAAAGTCAGTACAGAGGGAGACTCAGTGAACAAGACAGTTGCCACGTCAACCTGCCACCTAGGACTCACACGTGCGAGTTCAGAACAGCCAATTAAGCTGTAGGAGGGCACACTTTTTCAAGACCAATTTGTCAAAAAACATGCACACTCAACCGAATCATAAGCAAAAGCAAACACAAACAAGCCACGTGGAATCAATCTAAAGTAAAATCTCAATTAGTGCACACTAACTCTTGGAGCTCATCATTTAGCATGTTGCACATGTACCCTATTCTTTCATTTGGCATGCTACATTTTGCACCCTATTCTTGGACCTCATCATTAACGTGCTATATTTTTTTACATACCTCGACATGTTGTTGGTTGGGCTGCACCTTAGTTTCACTTTTCACATGCCATTCATCATTAGGTTAACCTTTAAATGTTGACTTTTGCACATACTTCATTGACCAACCTAATAATATAGTGAAGGCAAGGATAGAAAGACCAAGGAATATGCTACTAGACAAACCACCATGTTTTCTCCATTAGAAGTGCCTAACAAACAAAAGCAATAATTATAGATGCAACCTGATTGAGAACTTCAAAGATTACACCAACAAATAGATCAAATTTGTATTAAACATTGTTGCACATTGGTGGAGTAAAAAAGGTATAATCGCATATGAATTCCAAGGCATTTTGCAAAGACCACATACTACTACTTGCGAGTTCACACTCATTGTTATCCAGAAAATCTTTCAACCAATATTGCAATATCTAAGCAAATCTTTTATCCAAAGTTAGGAATCTAATCTTGTATTGAGGAATGGTCCGTTTAGTGACCTTTGCACCCAATGAGATGATCATAAACTTATGGGAAAGTCGTTAGGCTGAGCCATCGTTGAACAACCATTGCATTGAGTGTAAAAATCACTAAAAATATATTCCCCAAGCATAAATATGGTGAAGAAGTTCCCTTTTCATGGCTGAATTTTTTTTTTTATGAATCTCACTTATGCATCTTCGTGGGTTGTAATATTCCTTTTCATATTAATTTAAGGCCCTTATATGAGCATAATATTCTTGTGAAAAAAAACACGTATGGAATTACAAATTTCTAATATGCCAAAACTAGGTGAGTTCATTTTCAAGTTGTATAAAAATTTCATAATTCGCCAAGAAAGTAGGTGATATCATTTTCACTTTTCATAATATGTTTTGAATGTCATCCAAAAGATGTCTTATGTTTCGGCTTTCCAACAAAAATGGATTCAAGGCATAATGTATTGAGGACTCAAAATCACCATTATTTAAAGGCAACCCAACAAGGTTGGCTTAGTTGGTTAACTTGACATCCAAAGTTTATTTGTTCCCAAGTTCTAGGCTCCCCTTGAAAACCAAGACGCATTATTTGAAGGCATGCAAATCTTTTCCAAAGTTGAGAATTATTTTTACAACATAATGCTCATAAGAATATGGGATATAATATGAAAATAGTCTAGAAATACCTCATGAAATGAAATACAATACAATATAATTTTCTATTGAAGTTCGACTACCAACCATGCATCCATTTCCTTGAGCTAGGCCAAATCCATCATCCATCACATTTATATGTGAAGGTAGTGTTCATATACTGGCACTCGGATGGGGTAAATCAACAAAAAGAGACTACAAAAACAAATTCTATTGCAAATAAAAGAATGTAAAAGGATTCGAACATGTAATGATTGACATAGTGGCACAGTATCATCAATCTCGATCACGGCTCGTTATAAATGGCAATGAATGATCAAATCATTTGTTTAGTATTTATACTTTTAGGTGGATTTAATTTCAAGGGTCTGTCTTTCTGAAGATTTACAACAAGCAACTGTCCGCTTAATGCTGAAACAAAGAACGCCATGCATGCCGTTTGAAATTTTAGCAAGTGTCGTGAGAAACAATCAAATGTGAGAACTGCACATCAGGTTAGAACAATCTGATCAGCGCATTAAATGATATGCAACACCGCAATGTTTTACACTCTATTGTTAAAGACGACAATATATCGGACTTTACCAAATTCTTCGGATATTTTTGGAACTACAAACAAACAGGATATTGATAGACATTCAATCTCACGTTCTTATGAAAAATCATGGTTACACTTCCAGAAACTAATCTCCACAGGGAAAGAACAAATGGTTCTGTCGTCGTGATTGTTCATATTCACACCAAAGAGAATGCAGCGTCATAAACATTGTTTATGGCACGTATTAAACTAAGTCTTGAGTATTTACTAATTCGCTGTCCCATGTCGTTCGTTAGCATCTGACACGTGCTAGAAACAAACTAAAGTGATTCAAAAGAATAGTTTTTCAAGAAATGGTCTTAAATTCTTCTCTTGCATTTTACGGATAGATACAGGAAAAGTAAGGATTCCATCCTCACTTTCCAGGTAGAGTGATTTGATGAACTCAACCTATCATTAGTTTCTAACATGATCCCACCATTGGAAGCCATGAATATAATGATTCTTCAATTTTTAGGCTCTGTCCTAATGCACCTAGCACTCACTTTTCTCTCAACAAATGATGGATAAGGAGATCTCAGAAGATCTAGGACCCTAAAACACTTCTATCTTGAACCTGGCTGGTTTCATAGAAAGGAAGATTGAAGCACATGCAAAACTTTGCACACACTAAGAATGGATTACAAACTCAAACCAACCTGAACACACTCTTGCTTAAGCTCTCAAAATTTCTAGCAAGTGACCAAATCAAGTTATGAAGTAAAGAGTTACTTGCATTCTTAGAAAATACACAAGACTAGGCTGCCAAGAATATCTAGAATTGAACAAACTTAATCAACATATGATCAACACACTAAGATATTGATTCAACCTGTAAAACCACACCTCTAAAAGTTTATAAACTCCAGCAAGTGATAAATACAATCTTTAGAGGTGAATGAAAGAGCACACTTAGTGAATCACAAGACTAGCTTCACTAGCTTGTCAAATCTTGGTGTTTAGATGTAGATCTAAGATCACTTCACATGAGAATGTTCCTCAACCTGTTATGAACCTGAAAACACGTTTGCATAGTGGCTAAAACCTTCCAACAAGTGCTCCAATCAAATTACATAAGGAGAGTTACTTACATGCTCAACAAAGTACACCAAAATTTATGCAAAAGATTGCTGACAATCTGTTCACCCAAAAGGGGATCTTTCATCCAAGTGGGAGCTTTGCTCAGCCTTTTGGAGAATTACAAAATCACTCAAAGAGCATTTGTCATCCACTTAAAGAGAAGGTTCATCCACATAAAGAGAGTGTTCATCCACAAAGGAGAGTGTTCATCCGCAGAAGTGGAGATTGTCAACAATAGATTGAACAGAACATTGTTAGTATTGAATATGCACAAGCCTCACAATCAACAAATGATTAGGTGTTATGATCTGATCCAAAATAGCTTCTTCTCAGCCTCTGATCTTCAATAGACCTGAAATATGCTTTTGATTCGCAAGTTCAACTCACAAAACAAAGGTTAGTAAGATTTGATCAACAATGCAATGCATAATCATGCTAGAACTTGATCAAACATCCAAATTATCACCATAAATGAAAACCTTACTAAAAATAACAGCCAACTAGCTCTGATACCATGTTAGAAATCCATAAATCATAATATGGATGACAAGACTAGGATTCAAACCCAGGACCTCCCTCATACCGGATGGCATGCCCTACCACTGAGCTATACGCCCTGTAGTTCTCTCTAGAGTGTGGATTGATAGTCCAACACATCATGCTTCATTTTAAGATTTGTTTCGTTTGATCAAGCTTCAATTCAGGTTCTATCCTAATTGATCATGCTTAATTGAAAGTTTTATTCTCTTCGATCAGGCTTCACTTTAGTATTCTACTATGTTCGTTTATGCTTCATTAGAGTTTTGTATTTCGTTCGAAGTATTTTCTTGAAGCATTTCATACCCCTCCTACCACCTTGCTACAAGCTTTTTAGCAAGCACACTCCAAAGTACACGATCAAATCTTCACCACCCACAATGGCATTCATAATCCTTGCCCAAAACAATTGTTAAATTCAGTGATACGAATGGTGTAAATATTAAAAAATTCAGTTTGACAAGCAACTCCATATTCAATTTCATATAGTAGTGTGATTTGGCTTCAATATAGTAGTGTGTTGCAAATTCATTTTCATATGGTAGTGTGCTTTGGATCAAGTAAAGCCACCTTCTAAACCCAGAACCAGAAGCTTGAGTTCTCCTATTAGATGGAAAAGTTTTCAACCATTTTTTTAGTTGTTTTGTGTTGTTTAAATGTTGAAACATTTAGCTTACAATTTAAATGGATTTCTTTTTTTTTGCATACATGTTAAGCAACTAGTGGTCGTTATATACAAATATACAACTTGGCAATGCCATTTACAGAGCTAAACTCCTTAGATGTCACTACACAGTGGTCAAGATTTCGAGCCTACACCTTTCTGGTGGCAGTCAACAACTCTACCCACACACCCCACTGCGATGGACTAAATGGAATATTGATTGCAATGGATGTATTGTACAAATATTATAACATTGTAATGTTAACATAATATTATAACATAATGATGTTATGATATTACAACACCTTGCCTCAATAGAACTCTATCATGTATAGATAAAGAATTGCCAACTTGCATGGTCAAAGTTTATCCATACTTTCACTCCATTCTTAAGGCATCATGATGCCTCAACAGCTTCCATATTGACAATTGTAGCACCTAGAAAACATCTTAAAATCGTCATACAAATCTACTCCCGAAAGGCAACAACATCCCCTCGTTGGACCAATTGGATAGCTGTTACACAAAACCTTGTACAAACACTTTCTAAAAAGCTTGAACATTGAGTAAAAGCGGTGGAAATTTGGCTCAATCTCATGAGTATGTTGAGCTCCAACAGCCATGCATGATCACCAATCAAGCTCCATTCCCAAAATGAATCGTTTGACTTGTTCATGGCATGAGCACTAATTTGACCTCTACTTCTAAAATAGATAGGTTGACATTTTCATAAGCAAATGGGTAAAGCAATTTGATCTACCATGCTAGCTTATTCAGAAGTCGGATGTTTAGACAAATTCTTATCTCTTACTTTCGTACTTCAAAAAAAATGTCCAAATTCAATGGCACTTTGAAATTTTTGGTTCTCAAAACACTCCCAAGCCAAACTCACAACATAAACTGCAAAGGCATAAAACAGGAAAAAAAGATAGGTAACAAAAAAGTAGCATAACAAAGGCACTCCTACCACCTTGCTACAAGCTTTTTAGCAAGCACACTCCAAAGTACACGATCAAATCTTCACCACCCACAATGGCATTCATAATCCTTGCCCAAAACAATTGTTAAATTCAGTGATACGAATGGTGTAAATATTAAAAAATTCAGTTTGACAAGCAGCTCCATATTCAATTTCATATAGTAGTGTGATTTGGCTTCAATATAGTAGTGTGTTGCAGATTCATTTTCATATGGTAGTGTGCTTTGGATCAAGTAAAGCCACCTTCTAAACCCAGAACCAGAAGCTTGAGTTCTCCTATTAGATGGAAAAGTTTTCAACCATTTTTTTAGTTGTTTTGTGTTGTTTAAATGTTGAAACATTTAGCTTACAATTTAAATGGATTTCTTTTTTTTTGCATACATGTTAAGCAACTAGTGGTCGTTATATACAAATATACAACTTGGCAATGCCATTTACAGAGCTAAACTCCTTAGATGTCACTACACAGTGGTCAAGATTCGAGCCTACACCTTTCTGGTGGCAGTCAACAACTCTACCTACACACCCCACTGCGATGGACTAAATGGAATATTGATTGCAATGGATGTATTGTACAAATATTATAACATTGTAATGTTAACATAATATTATAACATAATGATGTTATGATATTACAACACCTTGCCTCGATAGAACTCTATCATGTATAGATAAAGAATTGCCAACTTGCATGGTCAAAGTTTATCCATACTTTCACTCCATTCTTAAGGCATCATGATGCCTCAACAGCTTCCATATTGACAATTGTAGCACCTAGAAAACATCTTAAAATCGTCATACAAATCTACTCCCGAAAGGCAACAACATCCCATCGTTGGACCAATTGGATGGCTCTTACACAAAACCTTGTACAAACACTTTCTAAAAAGCTTGAACATTGAGTAAAAGCGGTGGAAATTTGGCTCAATCTCATGAGTATGTTGAGCTCCAACAGCCATGCATGATCACCAATCAAGCTCCACCCCCAAAATGAATCGTTTGACTTGTTCATGGCATGAGCACTAATTTGACCTCTACTTCTAAAATAGATAGGTTGACATTTTCATAAGCAAATGGGTAAAGCAATTTGATCTACCATGCTAGCTTATTCAGAAGTCGGATGTTTAGACAAATTCTTATCTCTTACTTTCGTACTTCAAAAAAAATGTCCAAATTCAATGGCACTTTGAAATTTTTGGTTCCCAAAACACTCCCAAGCCAAACTCACAACATAAACTGCAAAGGCCTAAAACAGGAAAAAAAGATAGGTAACAGAAAAGTAGCATAACAAAGGCACTCCCTCCAATAGGTCTTGAGTTGTTGAGGACTTCATTGAAAAATAAAACTGAAGGTCAAGGGCTACACTCCAATTATTTCACACACGATTAAGGACATACGCATCAAAAAAAGATCATAGCAAAGGTGAAAGAGAATCAAATTTGTTGACTTGTTTTGTGTCTTTCCTTATTTCCGTCATCTTAGTGTAAATAATGGTTGTTTTGGTCCTTGATTTACATCTTTTTAAATCTTGTGGACTAGATACTATTACATAGTTGTAAAGGGAGTCATGAATTTTGCAGATTGCAAATTCCTTTTGCCATGTGCAAGACATTATTTCCCAATGAAGTGAACTACATATTTCTAAAATTGACTTCTGATGTACATGTTATTCTCTTTTGAGGCACATTTTTATCTCCTTTTCCCAATAGTTTAACCAAATTACAACATGGTATCCATGGAGCTACGTTATCCACAAAATGTTCAACCTTCTTGAATGTTTACACTATTAGATCACGCAATAGCACTATGTAGCCATCGTAAATTCTAAGACTACTTTGCAATGCAAACCCTAACGTGTTCCTGAGAACTTTTTGTACCATTCATAGTGCAAAAAAAAACTTTTGAATGTATTCCCAAATACTTTTTTAAAGTAATTATTCTTCAATTTGATCCACTACATATAACTGCACTCAATTTATTTTTTAATCCACATGGAATGCACAACACCAAATTTCTAGAGCCTGTGAATGGGACTTCCGAACTAAACATAAAGGACCTCTTTCAGTGCCCAAGGTTTAGCAACACTGTTGGCTCTTGAACCCAAAAAGCCACTACAAACTTGTGCACAGGTGCATGAAACATAGGTACCAGCTGTGCATTTGGAGATTATGTTGCACCTTCACACCAAAAAAATTATATTTTGGAAGTACTACACTGCACCTTAACAAATGAGAAAAACCATCAAGTTCTTGAGGTTATGTTGATTATTACCATGGAGATTAACAATAAATGCCACAACTCTCATCAACAAAGGTTGTCACCAACCAAGTAAATGCAGAAGGCATACATAAATTAGAAGTTACTTAAACATAATAATTCACAAGGAGCCTAATTTAGCAAGTCTCATTGATGCAACTAGTTGTAGCATGTACAGACTTGGTGCAACATGTTTGTAATGATCTCAAACATCAATTCAGGATTGCTAGATTAGAAATTTTCAAAGCATGTGTCACAGTTTTTGGGCTACAGGCTACAGTAGGTCTTTCCATGGATAGCAATTGATTCAAAAAGCTTGAGATTTGATTGAAGGCTTAAAGCTATTCACCATCACATCTATTGATCCCAGATGATCTCATGTTGCATGAGTAAATTCGAATTTTCTGCTTAATCATTAGATCTCTAGCATTTCGTTATCAACAAATCTTGCAAAAAATGTGCTCCTCACTGGCGATGCATTACAGGCTGGCCTCTAACAGAAAGAACTAATGAGAGGCCATATTTGTTCACAATCCCAATGAACCTAATTAGTGCATTTAGTCGCAGCAACCTGACTTTCCTTCGATAGTTTTCTTGATAAGTTTGTCAGGACATTTACTCCATTTGATCCCGATGTGCCAATTGCGGCCTAGTTTATACAAATGGGTACGAGCTTTGGCCCTTTGTCCGGGTTGCAAATTGGGGAATCTAGCTTGCAGACAGTTCCAGATGGCATTATCAAGGTACACTTTCCTTCTCTTGAATCTGGCCCTTTGGATTTGGTGACCAAAATTCATGGTCAACGGAGGGTGTGTTACTTGGCTCACTGAAACTGGTGACTTCACAGGAGAAAGTCTAAGACCTTCCGATTCTGTACAGATGTTTTGCAGGCCCATTAACGGGTCAAACTCACTAATGCTTGATACTTTTGCCAAGCTATCTACATCCGCAGCATAAAGAGAAGCAAAACATTGAGTTGTTGCATCAAGCACTGAGTTGTCTCTAAAAGAAGGTGAATGTTTGCTATGATCAGCTAGCAAGCTGTTCGGCAAAGTTGCTCGTTCCAAGCTGTCAACCACTTGTTCCGATAAAGTTGGTAAATTTAGAAGATTGTGTTCAACTTGAATATCAACTATTGTAGGAACCGTATTAGATCCATCAGTTTCAAGTTTCATGACAGGATGGACACAGCAAGCTTCAACACCACCCTGTGGCTCCATTTGCTCTTGCTGAGAATTCCTTGGACTTCCAGTCAACGGTTCCAGATCCAACACCTCCAAATTTGTCAATTCTCTCACATGGCCTGATGGTCCAACAAAACCTGCACAGGCCATTTAATTCAAAGCCCACAAAAAATATCAATAATAGAAACTTTAGATGAACGTCTGAGATTTTTCCCCTTTGAAATTACCTCCACGCATAGCACAGACTAGACGAACATCTCAGTGCCATGACAATTGGCAACAAAATCATGAGGGAAGGGCAGATGAATAAAGATACATTGACACGTCTTTATACAAAGACCACTAATGTACTAAATGTGATGCCACACCCCACAATGATGAAACTAGCATACTAAAGAGCAAAGGCATCGAAGCAAACCCCTACTTTCTTGTAGAAACTTTTAAAAAAATACAGACCATCGCTTCAACGTGCCTAAAACAAACTAAACCTAGAGAGAAGGCCATCCACAGCTCTAGGGTTATTCTTATCACTCACATTCATAATATTGGAATGGCTTAGAAATCTTAAATGTGCAACATTGTAGACATAAGCTCATATGCCTTGCAGACGCTAAGAAAATAGAAAAAAGGTTCTATATTACTCACATGACAATGAACATAATGTGTGCCAAGATACGATTGTGGATCTTCAAATGGACAAAAATCCTCAGCAAACACTTTTTTACGTTGTTCTTGTTTTCATTTGACTTGAAGCTTCTTTGTTGTTGTTAACTGGATTAGCATGCGCCACAATATAAGATTAGTGAAGGCAACTACAAGAATTTCTCCAAGAGGCTAAGGGCACCTTGACATGTATCCCGAGGAATGGCGTAATTGGTGCCAGGTTCCTGTTTTCTACGATCCATACGTAAAGAAGAACCAGGCTTTCCATGTGACCTGGTGATTGTGAGACCCATAGAGAGATTCCATTGCCTTGAAAGTAATGTGGTGTCATGACAATATCAGAAAAGTCATCATTCATATGGAACCCTGCATCTCATTGATGAATCCATCAGCCTTGCAACCCGTTCTGCCCAGTGCCTAGCACCTGATTTCTATGATTTCTGCATACCCATTCATCCCCCACAGGGATATCTGGATGCCCGGGTTGCATGTAAAGGGCAATGGTGAGCAATTCACCCCCATTTGACATCATCTTCAGGGGGTGAACGGGTTACATGTAAAGAGGCCCTAAATCTGTTGAGGCTGGAAGACTAGACCAAGCATCTCAATGATTTCTGGTATTCAAGAATTGGGCCCGGTGTCAGAACATCTCACATGCAAGGTTTGAATTCTTAAGAATAACAGTAGCAACTGAAGTGAAGAAATAAGCTCTAAAGGTTCTTGCCAAAAATTGGAAGATTGTTATGTGTTCTATAGAAATGTCAAATTTCACATGCACACTCATAGCTCTGCTATCATACCACTTTTCAACAGCCATCTATTAGACCATGCTTGCTTAAAGGAAAATACTTCTTCATGCATGAACGACGTGTCTTTTCCTATAATGCTCCGAATATTTACAAGAGATTAAGCGCTGATCTCTTAAAGAAGACAAATGTTTTTTAAAGCCACTACATACGGAACAAAATGGATATGCACAGAATGTCATTCTCTGTGTATCAAAAAAAATTTCAAAAAATTTGTCTGAAACGTTATCATTCAGGTGAAGAAAATTGAATTTTCTTTTCAAAATTTTTAACATTCCATCAAATCTGAATGAATCATAGACTGCCAAAATGTACAAAAGGGGTACCATGTTCAGTACATATGAAAGGAAACGTAGACTACCAAAATGTGTAAAATGGTTATCTATATTTTACGTTTATTTTACGGCTTGGGTTACATTTTCCGGTAGTGCATAAAACTGGCATACTTTGCTAATTTTAGCTTTAAATCTGTTTTCATGAAGGGGCCAAATCTTGAAGTTTTTCCATTTCTACAGTGTTATAAAGCCATAGTTGTTCTTGTTGTTCTTGAGGTCCAATGATCTGAAGATGTCTCTTGGTTTTGACCTTATTTCACTATCCGCATGCAGAGATTTTTAAAGCTCAATTGCATCTTTGTTTTTCAGGAGTTGAACCCAAAACCACACCTCAGAAATCTCTAACCTGGCTCTGCGCTGTGATAAGCGCACATATTTTCTCCCAGTTTGCCACTAAACGATAAGCCACCAATAAATATTCGGTTCAACTTCTGGTTTTACTTTCCCTAGCTTTTGCCATGCTACGTTATTTTGGTTCATTCGATTCAGAGCTAATTGCTGTAGAACCTTTTCCTCTACAATTTTGTTCCACAGATTCCTTGTGACAGTATCATGTGCATCGAGGACCCATTTTTTCTTCAATCTTCATTTTGTTACTAGTCAATTTCTATATATTTGTGTGGAGGTTCAATGAAAGGCATTTGCAAAATTGTGCAGCTTCAATGCACAGTAAGAAGCATTGTGATTTCCTTTCAGGTTACATGTAGGCAAGCTTAGTTTCTGTTCGGCTGCCAAAAAGGAAGTGGTTGCAGGTTTTGGGAAGTCCACATGTAGCATTCTGTAAGAAATGGTTTACGCTGTGGCTCCAAGAGCATATTCAATTCAAAAGAAAATCAAATAAAAATGAGAACAAATTACAGGGAGATTTTCAAGATACCATTTGCCAGTGTGTCCCAGAGGAAGTAAGCATAAAAACATCATTTAACTTGGTTTTCCTCAGAAAATAATGTCTTGTAATATCTATACCTGAGGCTCTTCTTTCAAGAGCTAGCTCATCTGTGGAAGTTTTACGAGAAGCATTTAGGTGCACAATCTGAGCTGAAAGGTTGCTGATCTGCTGCTTCAACATCTGTAATAACCGGAAAGATCACGCTGTAATCAAAGCTCTG
The DNA here is from genome assembly GCA_029204225.1 of Diphasiastrum complanatum. NCBI lineage: Eukaryota > Viridiplantae > Streptophyta > Lycopodiopsida > Lycopodiales > Lycopodiaceae > Diphasiastrum > Diphasiastrum complanatum. The sequence continues at coordinate 6,347,458 of CM055092.1, read as the reverse complement.
GAAAAAAAAACTAAAAAATAGTTACTGATAAAGGATAGACTTGAAAATTAGCGATACAGATTACCTTCATCAGTTTTGGTAAAGGTTGCACCACAGTTTCCAGATAGTTGGAAAAATCCCATTCCAAAGAGCATTCTGAAAGTTATATAGGGAACACTCCCGCTGGGGGGGGTGGGGGGGGAGCCTACTGGATGACCTAAACTATAATGGTCCGACAGCCTATTCCTAAGTTTCTATTATTGTTCCCATTCCTAACAGTTCCTAACTTCATGCTTAAAATCCTGTTCCTACTGAAACCTAAGTTCCTAAGTCCATACGTAAAAATTGAAGGTTTTCTATTCATGTTCCTGTTGAGCCTAAGTTCTTAGGATATCCTGTTCTTGTTCTCAAGTTCTTGTTCATGTTCCTAAGTTCCTAAAGCTTCAAGTTCATGTTCCTATTCCTAAGCAACTTCCTATGATTGTTCCTGTTTGATTGAGTCATGACAACTTGTGATTGAATAGCTACATCAAGTGTTTGATGATGATCCTGCAGCAAAGGTTGATGAGCAATCACATCAATGGGTTTCTGCCTTATGGTCTTCTCATCAGGTCTAGCTTCCAATGAGCTAAATTTTGAACTTGATGTCGAGGTGTAACTAGCAGGAATGAAAGTACTCTGAAAGTTCAAGCCAGTTGGCATCATAGGCCTCATTGGACCCAATAGTAGCTCTAAATGGACTGAGTAAATGTTTGTTAGCACGAAACTTTAGCTGATAAAATCACAAGATCAAGTTTTTAAAAAAATAAGGTGATTAAGGTGATGTTCATAATATTGTGGGAGCTCTCTCTCTCTCTCTCTCTCTCTCTCTCTCTCTCTCTCTCTCTCTCTCTCTCTCTCTCTCTCTCAGCACAATTTCCATGATATTCCCTGGAATCCTGCTGTAACACGACAAGCCATTCTGAATTTTTATCCTTGACAGAATCCAACAGGGATTGATGCACCTAAATTGGACTACATTGTACCCGAGATATTCGGCAACCTACATAAATGTACTGCCCTTAATTCATGCTTTGATTTGATACCCATATTGCCCACAAAAATAAAAATTTATAATAATAATAATAACGTTTTTGAGAAACGCTGCCCTAAATTATGAACACGTTCTTGAACACGTTTCTAGAAATGCTCAGCAACTACGATATGAACATAGATACCCATTCCGTACCTTTTGATGTGAAAATTTTAATTCGATTAATTATTCTTTAGGGCTTCTAATAGACAATTAAAAGCCCTATTTCTTGCTTGAACCCAAGCTGAAGGGACCCGTTTTTCAAGGAGAGTGCTTTGTAATCCATCTACAGAAAAAAAACAAAGCATGTTTGCCATCCCCCAAGATAGAAAATGGTTGGTTTTTTACATAGTTGGCAGTGAGTGCATCATTGGTGTGCATCTTTAGATTTTTTAAGTTTCCTTACACCAATCTTTGTTTGCACCTAGTCTAGGCTACATGAACAATTTTATGCTGTCTAGACTGATCCGATGGTGTCTATCAGTACTATGTGGCTTAGTTGCTCGTTCCGGAACGGGACCCTCAAAAAAAAAAAATACGTTCTTTTACAAAGGAAAAAAAAAAACCATATCTAAGGAAGCTTGAGGAGCATCTTGTGTGAGATAAGATTGAACACGCAAACAGGATCGTCCACAAGGCTTCCTGCTTTCTTTCCGCAAGCTCACCGTCGCTGGAAACTCCTGGACCACGTCCAGATGTGCAGATGCGCCCATGCGATGGTTGAGTAGCTGTCATATCTCAGAGCATAAAATATGTCAGTCATCGATTTACAGAAAAGTCTGCTCAATTCAAGGAAGAATTGCCTTAGTAGGCTTCAATTTCCAGGAGTTTCTTTCCGCCACAATGAGAAATCTTGGACGCAAGCTCACCATCGATGGAGCTCATCGCCTCCATGAAGCTTCCTTCCAGAGTGCCTTATGGCTTCCATGGCACCTTCCTGTCCTCGAAAAATCTAGCAGAGCAGAACTTTTCCTTGTGAATGATAATTGTTCATGTTTGGACGAGCTCTGCTGCCGCTGCCCTGTTGTAGCAATTTATTTTCTTCTTCGTTAGAAGTATGACAACTCGCTATCTGAGAAATGCAGAATGCGCGGGCCAGCAGGGTCGTTTATCATTTTTTTTTTTAACTTACACTAACTCGTTCCGACCCAGTGTGATCCGGAACGTGCGGAACGTACAGAACAGAACGATCTGACCCATTTTGCTCGGAACGGGCTTCTAAGCTATGTGGGCCTGTTTCGGTTGCACAGTGCACAGTCTTTCCAAGTGTTATGTTTCTGTTTTTCTGCATTGTAATCTGGTGTGGTAACAGTTCTTTTTAGGGTTTAGGTGCATTTATCCAGGACTTTAAGGTGCTTTTGCATTCACAATCATGCCCGACTCCGAGGTCCTCTATATTAAGGGCAGTCACTATCTCAGACGCACATCACAAGTGATGTGTGTGTGAGGTGGTCAGGAGTCCTCGAGCACTGTCACTAGGCTCAAGGCTCACTTTAATAGACACCCTAGATGGCAGGACAACTGGTATTTGTGGTTGTCACATGATATTTGATGGAGATACATGATATTTGAGGGAGAGACACGTCGCCTTATATAGATGCATGAATACAGCAGTACAACTCCACCTACAACAGCAAGGTCCTCTAGGCCACCCATAGCAGCAGCAGGGCCCTCCAGGCCACCTATGGCAGTTGGTCCCTCCACGGCCACCTTCAGCAAGACAGGGCGCTTATACAATGACAAGATGTCAAAGATAGGTAGCTATGTTGAAATTTATTAACAGCTTGAACAAGAATACAAATCTTGCAAAAGGTTGAGAAGAAAAAGTGATGTCCAGCATGATAATTTTGAACTCCATATCTTCGAAAATCCAGATTGAAGTTCAATAGCACCTCAATGAAAATTTCCCGAGGGTTCAATTTAAAACCAGAACATGAAAAGTGCAAAAAATTCAACTCTGAAAATCAAAGATGATGAAGATTTGGATAGTGGATCCTCAATATCCTAAGTTTTAGATAGAACCCCAAAATAGGAAGCCCAACTATGCAACCAAATGTTGAAAATTGCCAAAACATGTGCATTAAAACTCAAGGAGACAAAGATGAGAAAAACTAGATATAGCTCTCCATTTTTTGAAGGCCAGAATTGCAACAAAACCCTATACCTTTTAGCAAGTCTAGGAGGCTACAATCTGAAAGTCAAAAAGGAAATCCTTTGCAGTTGGACTCAGAACACTAAAGTATTTTTGTCTCTCTTTTTATCCAAATGTTTGCAACCTTGAGCAAACTAGACATAGTGACCATTAATGAAGATGATTTATCATAAGGACCACTACTGCCCAAATTCTTCTTGCCACAAAAGTGCCTTGATACCCAGTCATGAGCTAAATTCTACAAAAAGGGGAGCTTTATTAAGAGCTCACAAAAAGTTCTCCCTACAAGAAATCAAAGCTCTTACTCCAGCTCTAAGGAAGCGGACCCTGGACGCGAACGCGCGTCCGCGTCCGCGTCTGGACGTGGATGCGCCAGGGGTGCGTCCACTTCTTTTTCTAATTTTTTAAGAAAAATTTAGTGTTATTTAGTGTTAAATATATATATATATATATATATATATATATATATATATATATATAAGGAAGCGGATGGCGGACGCGGACGCGCCAAGGGTGCGTCTGCGTCCGGACGCGTCCAATTTTTTTCAAAAAAAAAAATTTCAAAAAAAAAAAATATAGGCACCTGCCTACACTGCCCCCCATCCCAAAAGCAAAATAAAAACAATTTATGGCCCCTGTTTTTCCCCCGGAATTAATTATCAGAGGGTGCCTGTCACCCACCTGCCCCCTCCTGTTAAAAAATAGGAAAACAGTACCGAAAAAATTTCCAAAAAAATTTGCAAAAATATTTGCAACAGACCTAACCACTGGGCCATGCCTCTCATAACCTCAGTATTACTAAACCATGGCCATGGCCAGTGAGCAGTTCATAAATTATTACGAACCTTCATTGGGAACTAAGCTCCAAAAAAGCGGCAAAGAAAGATCTGAGAGTGGTTTCGAGTGAAGGTTTGTATGGCAAACATATTACTGCCCCAAGGTTTAGAAGTGAATGCTCGCCAAAGGATTGGGGAAAGGTGAACGCTCACCAGAAGAGTGACAAGCTCTCAGGAGCAGAAGTCTCTGGGGGAAATTAGGGCTCACCAGAAGAGTGACAAGCTATACACTACTGTGACTCGGTTTAGGGGATCGGTTTCTTCCCGGATGAACTTCAACAGCTTACTAATTAGTTATGGCACTACTCCAACTCGCTACAATACGATGTCGAAATTTACAGTACCTGCTCCACAAACCCCCGCGCCTGTATTCCTAGACCATTAATACATTCTACGCAGGTTTAAGTGTATGCTGCACAAGTGCAGCTTTGATGTTGAATTTGCACATACCTGTGGTGCAATGCCTACGACACAATGAGGACGTGGGTGGGGTTGATGATGTTTATGGATGATGATTATGCTCGTGGCTTGCTTTGATGGTTATGGCTGTGGGGTTGTGGGTTTAGGGTGATTTGTTAGGGTTTGGGGTGTTGTGTTAATTGTGCCATTTGTTGGGGTGTCGGGTTTAGGGTCTTATGTTAAATGGTTGAACATGATGCATATGTTTTGAATGAGATGCAGATGTGCTGGTCTCGCTCTGTGCTGGTCTCTCTCTCTCTCTCTCTCTCTCTCTCTCTCTCTCTCTCTCTCTCTCTCTCTCTCTCTCTCTCTCTCTCTCTCTCATCTTGCACGGAGCAAACCATTTTTGACTAAACATTCAAACTTCACAGAGCTAACCATTTGTAAGCAACCACGATAAATTAGCCATGACACAAATAGACTGTAAAAAAATATATACATCTCATCTGATGCCACTGTACATGATGCTAAAATGTGTATCAGTATCTACAAGTCTGCGCTAAACAAATCATCCCTCTACGTGCCAGATGCATCTGAGGGGTGTCAAATACAAAGTCTGGCTGGGAGTCTGGAGGCATCTGGGACTCCTCTAAGTCTGGGCCAACGCCTGCCAAGAGACGACTAGAAGAATCATCAGTGCGTCCCCTCTTGGCTGGCCTGCCTCTGAGTCTGCCGGAAGGAACTCTCTGTGGTACACTCCTGCCTGGGGGTCTCCCTCTGCCACGGGGGGGTCTCTGGGAGGAACTGCCTGCCTGTGATGCTCTGAGTCGTCTCTGCGCTATATGTCTCTGGGCAGCAGCCTCTGTCTCCCTCGCAAACTCTGACCAGCCATCATCTGAAAGGGGGCGTGATGCGGCGGTACTGGGTGGGGCACGTGGACCATCCCCTGCTAGGTCGACCGTCTCGTCTGAATCATATGTGGGCTCATCATCGGAGGAGGGCAATGGAACGTCAGCAGGGAGGGTGGTGGTCTCATCGGCATCGGCATCATCCTCGGGATCACCCCGCAGAGCACGCCGAACAGCATCATCCGGATCAACCTCTGGCTCGTGATCTGCCGCTGCAACCAGGCACTCGTCGGGTTTGACCTGCACAAGTCAATCATTCGTGAGAATAGCCGAAGCAACCGTGAGGGCATTAAACTGAATGTCTCAAACCAATACGAAAGCAAAACGACAGAGCAACGAAATATACCTACAGCAGTAGGGCGTGTGCGCCTCCTGCCCTCATGCTCTCCGTGATGCGTCGAACCACTCTGGTGTTGGTGTTGCAGTACACCAGGTCATTGCACCGCTCCGTCGTCAGACGGTTCCGCCTGTTCGTGTGAACAAGGCTGAACGCTGACCAGTTCCGCTCGCACACACAAGCAGAACAGTCTTGCATTAATTGGCAACAACTCGAGTGAGTACCGACCTTGTAGAGAAAATGCGAAAACTGGTTGGATGAATGAGACAAGACAACGTACCTGTGAAAGGACTCGGAGCGCGAGCGTCCTCAGGTCTGGCTGTCCGGAGCCGTAGCTCTCCCACCATGATACAGGCAAGAGCCTGTTCTCTCGAACACGTGCAAGGTCCTCGCTGAACAGCCCCAGAGAGTGCCTGCAGTTGAGCAACGATATGCTTGAGTACACTTCAGCCCGCACAGGGAAATTGAACGAACGACAGCGCACGACAGATCAAGAGTATACCTGTAACCGAGCCTCTGCACCTCGAGCCTGCTGCGGAACCCAGTGTCGCTGCTGAGGAGGCGGATGTATGCGAACCAGTCCGCACGCAGCTCTGCATCGTCGTACTGCCTCTTGCTCTGAAACAGCGGATGCAGTATGTGGGCCACACTGTGAATGGGTCGGTGAAACTTATCCCATCGCCGCTGCCACAAGCGCCTGATAGGCTCCAACCTGTGGACCAAACCACGTGGAGGCAACAGTTACATACCATCGTGTTGCGGCAGCAAGATGAAACAGAGTGCGAAATGGAAGTAAGGATGGTGAGACGGAAAAAAGTTATACCTGGCAGGGTCTAGCTCAGAACGCTGGAGAGACTCGCCTATGCGGTCCATGAACTCGTAAATGAGGCCCATCGTGTACCCCTCGCGATCAATGAGTCTCAGAACAGAGTAGATGGGGCACATGACATCCATGAGCTGCTGCATATCCACCCAGAAAGGCTCCGTAGTGCGTCGGCTGTGGGTGGTGTGTAGCCGGGCCCGCAGATTGCAACTTTCGAGACAGCCTCTCGAAAGATGCGGGATGATGCCATGATAAAGGGGAGGTGCAGGTCATAGAACATTTGTGCTATGGTCCTGGTGGCCTCTCTGTGCTGCCCCTCTCTGAAAGATCCCGGCATGGACATCTGTCTGGTGCCTCGGGATGTGGATGGCTGGGAGGATGCGGATGGACGATGCGGATGTGGAGGTGGTGGCATAGGTGCAGGTGCGGAAGCGAAGGATGTGGACGGGCCGTGCAGATCTAACGGTGATGGCAGAGGCGTAGGTGCAGCAGTGGAGGCCGTGGATCCATGGGGAGTACTGGCGGAGGCGGAGGCGGGGGCGGTGGCGGGGGCGGGGGTGGGGGCGGGGGCGGGTGCGGATGCAGCGGCTGTGGCGGGTGCAGATGCGACGGTGGGGGCGGTGGCGCTAGGTGTACCAGTGGCAGGGTCGGTGGCAGTGGGTGCACCAGTAGAAATAGAGTCCGCGGCATCTGTGGACGGCTCGCCGGGCTCAGCAGCTATCTCAGAATATGTCTCCATAATGCGAGCCCTCTCCGCAGCGGGGATGACCATACAAATGCCGATCCCATAGCGTCCCCCCGTGGGTTGGACTCGCAACCCCCCCAGATGTGCTCGAACCCGAGAGGCGTTCCATGTGAACTGCTTTCGACAAAAAGGGCAACGCCACTTTTTGTCGGGCATGACCTCCACCTCATCCCAAATGGGACGAGCAACCATCTCTCTCTCTCTCTCTCTCTCTCTCTCTCTCTCTCTCTCTCTCTCTCTCTCTCTCTCTCTCTCTCTCACACGCACACACAGAAGCACGGAAATCCAAGCTCTCTCCCGCCCTAAACCCTAAACCCCAAACCCAAGCACCCTTGAACCTAAATCCTAAACTCACACACACACACTGTGCACACACACAAATCCTCTCTCTCTACGTTCCTCACACTCTCTGTCTCTTCCTCTCTCTCTCTCACACACAGATCACCACACACACACAACTGAATGCACACAATTTTCACACATACACACACAATTTTCACACACACACACACAATTTTCTCACACACACACACAAACACCATCTCTCTCTCTCTCTCTCTCTCTCTCTCTCTCTCTCTCTCTCTCTCTCTCTCTCTCTCTCTCTCTCTCTCTCTCTATCACTCTATGCTCTCCCACACTCTCCCTCTTCCGCCCTCTGCCTGCTCTCGGGTTCTGCGGACTGTCCGCAGGGCCCGCGGGTTTTTGCTTTTTTTTTTTCTTTTTTTTTTTTTAAAAAAAAAGGCGTCTGGGGCCCAGACGCGTTCTGGGCCCCGGACGCGTTTTGGGCCCCGGACGCGGACGCGTCCGGGTCCAGATGTGAACGTGGCCATTTTGGCCCGGACCCTCATGTCTGATATATATATATACATATATATATATATATAAAATGGACGCGTCCGACCCCGCGTCCGGGTCCGGACGCCGGACGCGGATTGCCCGCGTCCGGCCCGGACCCTCATGTCTGCTCCAGCTTACACCTCCTCTATTCTAATCTGAACCATAGTTGCACTGCGTTTCTGAAACGCGTTTCAGAATCGCGTTCAGAAACGCGTTTTGGAATTTTTTGAAAAAATTCCAGAAACGTTTTTTTTTTAATTTTTTTTTTTGGGTTTTTTTTTTGGGCAATATGGGTATCAGATGAAAGCTCTAATTAAGAGCATAATTACTATGTAATTTGCCGACTGTTTCGGGTGCAGGACGGTCCAGTTCAAGTGCATTAATCCATGTTGGGTTCTGTCAAGGATAAAAATTCAAAACTAACCTCTAGCATGTCTGTTACGATCACAAATGGTCCCAGTAAGTGTGTTTTCGCTCAGGGAGTGGAAGGCTAAGTCATGAAGAGGCCTTACCGTCGGGGGGCGTTGCCTTACAGACCCTATCGTTGGGGGGCGTTGCCCCCCAAACCCCCCACCGGGGGGCTACCGCCCCCCTAACCCCCTGAGCATTTATTGAAAACCGGAGCAAATAACAACCAAATAGCTATTGAAAATAAGATCTGTTTGTGCCGCATCTACTGCACTTATGAGAGGCAAAACGCTCGTTTGACCATTGATCCCTTAAAAAATTTCAGCCATAAGCTATTTTTCCAAAAAAAACAAAAAAAAAAAAAAAAATTGCGATTCTGGGAGGAGAAACGCGTTTCTCAGAAACGCGGTTTCCGAAACGTCTCCTCCCAGAAACGCGATTCTATGCAACTATAATCTGAACTATACAAGAGACTTAAGTACCCTCAGCCTTTCTCAAACAAGATTCCCAACTCTATTTCTGGTCTTCACAACCATTTTGCCATTCGTTAATTAGCTGCATATATCACCTAATAACAGCCCTTTCAAAAATTGAACAATTGAAATAAAATTGATAACAATAAGGGGGACCCAACTATCGTACATACAGTTCCAAATAGCATTTCCCAAACGTGTGTCAATGGCTTGGCTTAAGTACTTTGATGTTCTTAAATTGACTCAATAAAAATATAATTTGTCCTCTTTATCATGGGATTGTTGTGTAAGTCAGGAAGCTTGAAAGAACCATAACAAAATTTGCATAAGTTAAGAGCATGCAACAAACATTTTGTCAAAAATTCTAAGAGAATTTAGGCAATATAAATCCTAAGAGGCTCTGGATTCAAGTGATCCATCCAATATGTTGAAAAATCAAAAATAGATATTTAAAAGTTTCTAATCAAAATGGAGGATCAAGGTTCTCATCTATAAAAACCTATTTCAGCTTTGACTCGTTATATCTAGCATTGAGTGCTCAAGTAGTAAGCCATTACACCTTTTGTGGACTATTTCTGTTGGAAAGGAAGGGGGGTTACATTCACATCAAATGTACAAAATGTTTGTTGGCTCCCCCTAACTTCTGACCAATTAATAACTAGCACATGATTTCTTCTTTCTTATATATCAAGCCAACAAAATCATGATGACATAAAATTACTTACTGGAATAACACGAAGTCGACGCTTCAAAATTGTGATCCTATTTAGCATACTCGCAATGCTGACTTTGTTTGTTTTTCTGTCGAGATAAACAAAAATTCAAATACAAAAACAAAAACATAGCCATGACAAGATTTGAAATGTGAGCCAATCTTGTTCACAGGTGAGCTCAAACAAGAAATAATATACGACAGCATTAAGATTATGTGCAATCAAAAGCCTGAAAAACAAACAATTTATAGGCCTTCTCTGTGTTAGTGATATATTTGCAAAATCCATCTATATGAACATATAACCATGTTTAAACTGAAAACTGAAAAAGAAAGCTGATTAGCAAACTTCATTTGAAAAGCCAAATTCGAAGAAGTCTTCCTGAGTAGTTATGAACTGTTATGGTTATGTGAATCCATCTCGTCCCCAATCCTTCATTAACTTCTAATGTAGTCCCATACCACAGTTGCCCTGAAACACGTTTCTGGGCAAAAAGGTTTCTAGAAACGCTCCTCACTCACCATAGCTCTCTCTCCCGCCCTCTTTCTCTCTTCTCTCGTTGTCTCTCGGGCTTCTGCGGACTATTCCGCTGCCTGCGCGCGCCCTTCTGTTTTTTTTTTTTTTTAAATTAAAAAATACGTCCGGGGACCCTTTTTGGGCCCCGGACGTGTCCGCGTCCGATAAAATAGGCCGCGTCCGACCCCGCGTCCGGGGGTCGGACGCCTCCGGGGGTCAGACGTGTCCGGGTCCGAGCGTCGGACGCGGACGCCAAAAGGCTACGTCCGCCCCGGACCCTCATGTCTGATATTATATATATTATTATATATATATATAATATTAATTCAGGGATGAGGGTCCGGGCCGGATTGCCCGCGTCCGGCGTCCGGACCCGGACGCCTCCGACCCTCGGACGCGGGGTCGGACGCGTCCAATTTTTTTTTTTTGTATTTTGTTTTTTAATTCTTTTTTAATTCTTTTTTGATTTTTTAAACGCTAAATAGCTTTTTAAAAAAAAATTAAAAATTATAAAAAAAAAAAAAAAAAACCCGGACGCGTCCGGGGACGCGGACGCACCCCTGGCGCGTCCGCCACCCGCTTCCTTAGATATATATATATATATATATATATATATATATATATATATATATATATATATGTAAAAAATAAAAACCAAAAACAAAAAGAAAGGAAACCGAGACAACGTTCCAGAACGCAGACCCCCCGGAACATGTTCCGCCAGCAAAGCATGATATATATATATATATATATATAGATATATAGAAGAAGAAGAAGAAGACGAAACTTTATTAATGTCTTTTCCATGCCCTCAGGCATATAAGACTGAACATACATCAGATAGATGGAAACCAGACGGATCAATGTCGTCAACTAACAAATTGAAAAAAGATCTAAATTGATAAAAGTTGATGAGCCTACAGTAAATAGCAAGCACTCACACAAAACCAAGCATAGAGAGAATTCAGATCATAGGAGAATTGAGCAATTGAATGGAATTGTTGTGGTGGGACACCAACCTTCTTATATAGTTTCTCTAATGATTGATAAAAGCTAATGAGCCTAAAGTAAATAGCAAAATATATTTACTAATAATACTACCTATATATGGTAAGAACCAAAAATGAACTAAGTACTAAATAGATCCTAATCTATTTGTAGTGCACCCACCTACATGCATAAGCCTTAAAAAACAAATTTACTATAAATAGAATGGCCCCTAAAAATAGCACGCCGGCATGGCCAAACCATCATTAAGGGGTATCAAATAAACATTTATTCCTGACATGGAATATGCGGAGTTGATCTTCACGAAGAAGAGCGGCCAAGGCGAATGAAGGTGAAGCTGCTTCTGAGAGGGCTGGAGTCAAAGGGAGAGCTACAGTAGGTTCATTACTGTGAAGAATGGGATTCGATGGCGAGATAGGATTTGCAGAAGGCATAGAAAAAGAAATAGGCATAGCTGGAGGTGTAGAAGAGGTTGAGGCTGCAGCAATGGAATCAAAAGAAGATGGCTGAGGGGTAGAGGAAGGTGCTATTTGCAAGTCTGCATGAGAGCAAGGGGGGGAGCTCCCCCTATTACCTCCCTTCTTTTTCTTCGTCATGGTACAGCCAGCAACCGATGGTCAGAGATGAAGATTATATGAATTATATACAATTATATGAGCTTGATGGATTTCCTAGAAATTCTAGATGGTTGAACTGTAATACATTAAAATGTTTTGATATTCTAAGGGTATTCGTACCAAGAAGCATCATAAATTGTCTATGAAAAAAAGTGAATAGTTTTGGACTATGATTAAAATGGATTATCTTTAGCTTTTGGACTTGATCTCCAAAATAAAGAGTTTATTCACCCAGTGTTTCATGTGAAGTGAGTACACGTAACTAATCATATTAGCACTCACACACCAAGACCAGCATAAGAGACTAAGAGTGCTCAGATTATGGAAGAATGAGCAAAGCTCTATACAATGGAATTAATCTATGGTGGGGCGCGGGCGCTAGTCTACTTAAATACTTTCTCTATGGCTTGTGAAAAGCCAAAAGGCAAAAAGCTAATTACTATTATTTTGGGTAAAGACCCATAATGATTTACTAAGTAATAAAACCAAGTCCTACACTTGTAGTAGTACACGCCCACCTACATGCATGAATAACTATATGATCTCTAGAATCTCCTATAAATAGAAATGGCCCCTATAATAGCATGCCGGCATGGCCAAACTAACAGGGGTACAAATTAAACATTAATTCCTAACACTCCCCCTTAATGTTTACTTTGTTATCTATTATTCCTAGAAGTTCTCTAAACTTTTGAAACTTTTCTTTGCCAAGTCCTTTGGTAATTGTCTCTTTATACCACGATCCTTGCAAAACACTTGGAATTCCGTGGAAAGATACTCACCCCCTTTATCCGAGCGTAGTATCTTGATTTGTCTATATGTTTCTTTCTCCACATGTGTCTTAAACCATGTGAAATACTTGAATGCTTCACCCTTATTCTTGAGAAGATAAATCCATGTCTTTCTAAAATAGTCATCAACAAACATCATGAAGTAACTTGCTCCCCCATAAGACTGAGTTCTCATAGGAACACACAAATTTGTATGAACAAGTTCTAGAACATTTCTCGGCCTGAATGTACTAGACGGAAATTTCTTCATATGATGTTTCCCTAAGACACAACCTTCACAACCTTGTGATCAAAAACAACTTGAGGTAAACCTGTAACCATGTTGTATTTTCTCAAGACTTGTAGACTTTTGTAATTCAGATGCCTACTTCTCGCAATGAGATTGTTGTCGGGAAACATCTGCTCAAAGCATTTGTTCCATCGTCTGATTTGTGCTTTCCGTCTGGCCATCCGTCTCGGGATGATCAAAAGAACTCAAGCTCGGTGTCGTCTCTAGTTTAACAAGCACGGCCAACCAAAAGTGACCGGTGAACTTCGGATCGTGATCGCTCACGATGTCACTTGGTAATCCGTAAAGCCACAAATATCTGAGCTAGATCAGATGCCTTCGCGGTGGTCTTTACTCGAATAAACGTAGCCAATTTGGTAAGATGGCCAATCACTACCCAAATTGCGACATTTTGTTTATTCATCCGGGGTAACCCCATCATGAATGTTGACCTCTCCTAATGATTAAGTATAAACTAGGATCATAATCATGATTCGTCAATCACAAATGGCATCTATATTTCATACCTGACAATAAGAGAATGTAAATATTACTGTTCTTAGAAGACATGTGAGTTGCTCTAAAAAGTCCTTTCAAAAGAAAAGTTCTAGACTTATCCAACTCACTTACAATGCCTACATAAGAACCACAGAATTACCTTACACAAGTCATGACACACATACATCTAGATTCTATTACTCTTAAGTTCTGATCTAGAATAGCTTAAGATTCATTGGAACTTCTTTACGAGAAGTTCTGACTTTGGGCTTACATCAACTATCCAGCTCCATCAACTATCCAGCTTGACATCCTTTTCCAATCAAAAAAAATAAAAGCCAAAAGTTCTCGTGTATCGAATGCACAAACCCTACTGAATGAATCCAAAAATAACTCATAAAGCTTGTGGCTTATAAGCAATAAAAATAAACTACAATATCATTGAGTGATATACTCTGTAATTTAAACCAAGGTTGCAGTCCGCGTTCCGGAACGCGATCCGGGATTTCCCATTAGGGTTTCTCGGAACGCAAATTTTTTTTCTTTTTTTTGTATAGTTGCCAATATGGGTATCATGTGAAAGGATATCAAAAAAGCAATTGTTATGCAGATCTATTGCTTGGTTTCAGATGGTTGCGGGCTACATTGATTAGAAATCTGGACATCAGTAGATGGCTTAAGAAAACTGGCTGCATTTTCATATGGTTTCAGAAATTTGGACTGTGTAGTTTGCCGACTGTTTCGGGTGCGAAACACCAAAAAGTGTGTTGTCACTCAGGGAGTTGGAAGGCCAAATCATGAAGAGGCCCCCGGACCCCCTGTTTCAACTATTCCAAAAGAAGTATACAATTCTTGCCAATCTAAGGAAGGCTCCTTCTAACTCTTTCTATCATTTTCTAACAGAAAACGGAATCAGTAGATCTGCAAACCATTGGCATCAGAACACCATTCAAAACTGACTTAGTTAGTATTAAACTCAAAAAAAAAAAAAAATTGGCCATTACTCCTTTTTCCACAAAAAAAAACAAAAAAACAAAAAAAATTTGCGATCCGGGTCGCGGACTAGGTCAATAAGTAATCATCGAGAAATTATTAACCTACGAGTAATTGTCTTCAAACAATTCTCATCAATATGCCTATGTTTTAGCGACTAGTTTAAGCTTGCCTATAAACTCAGTCCAAGGAATACATTGTAGATCCACAGAATTAACAACTTGCGCAAAGATATCATGATCTATGAATGATTCACTGCATAGCATAGCTCTACAGATTTCACAAAATCACTCTAACTGAGAATCCAATAACGCAGTTAACTCTAAGAGAGAATATTTCTCAAAGAGTGCTATTTCGCTCAAATCTTAACCGGAGATTATTTCAAAAGAATATACTATTATAGTGAATTTCATTCCTTGCATCAACTCACGAATCCTACCTAGTTCACACTAATATCGAGTTGTTCTCAACCTACAAGGAACAGGTTTCATCAAACACTTTCTTATAATAGAACTCACTAGTTTAATACAAATTAATCAGATTTTCAATCAGCAACTTTTCTACTACAAGAATGTTTTCTAATTTTCCTTCCCTCACATCTTATCACCACAATCTATTAGAAGATTCCAAAATATCCTTATTGATCCTGATTCTAGAAATAGGTCCCTCATCTATACACATTACAGATTCCTCCTAGAATCTATGCAATAGATGTTTCTCTTGGATAACTTTCTATCACCTACTTCTCCCCCTTTTAGGAGAGACTACACGAGTTTCCAAGAGTATTAGTCTAGACATACCTAGGTGAAGAACTTTGAAAAATCTCGAAAGTCAAAAATATGTGTTGCATTAACATAACTTAATACAATCACATTTCCCTGAAAGACTTATCCAAAGAATTTTTGTGTTACGCCATAGAGAATTGACCCGTATAATCGGAAAAGGACTTATTGATTATTCAAGGAAGAAAAAACATATATTAGAAAACAATCTTATTAACCATTCATGTGACATCGACCAAGGTCGTCGGGTAATAACAATTACCATTCAAGGAATCACATGAAATCGGGTTAATTAGTGTTAAGAAATTCACTAAAATATTCTTAGAATAAAGAAATAGCTTGTAGGGTTTCCAGTTTTGTAAATTTGAGATATCCATAAGGGGTCATGACCAATACCTCAAATTTCCAACACTAGGCTAAAACATACTTTACAAATTCTCAATCTTTTGCGTTAAATAAGGCTATAGATGTTGTTCGAGCGCCAAATTCATTTGTTATGCCATAAATATTTGAAGCGCGATATTTTCCACGAGAAAAATTTTGCTTCTACCAATTCGAAGCAAAGAAGATGGGATGCCTACTGCATGGAGAAAATAAAAAAGAGAGCAAAGGAAACAAAGAAAAAGTACTTGGAAGACACATAAAGAAAAGATCGAGTATGGTTGAGGACTCGAGGTTTCTAAGAGCATCTTCTAGAACACATGCTCAGTTAGTTTCTTCAACACATGGTGAAAGCCCAATAAAATCCAGATGGGTATAGCTTGATTCAATTTGTGGGTTCTCCATAACATGTTGGTAGAGCTATGTTTGCTCTATTGATCAAAAATTGAAACTCTTAGTGCTCTTAGGTCATCGTTCGAAGTTTCAACTCTCAGGATGTCAAGCCCATACTCTCATAAACCCTTAACCAATATTGCAAAACTAAGTATACAACAGGTTTAATTATGCTTGTCATGTAAAGTGGCTCGAATAAAAAAATTATGGCACCAATGTACAAGCCATTTTACCAATAAAATTTAGAAGTTTTAGCTTTTTTCTAAAAAGAAGTAAACTTTTTTTCGAAATTGGGACTTTAGCTCAATGTTTTTCACACAGCATTCAGAAGCGATCAACATTTTCAGCAGTCTAGCATCTTCATTAATTTGAGTAAAACCCATTCCAAGAAACAATGTTGGCCAAGTTAATAGAAAATAGTGCAGTTATTTCAATATGAAATTTTAGAGCAAGTAGCAGCCACCTTTTCCTTGCTGGGCTTTACCACCATCGCTAGAAGCAACTGCTTTCATCAATGACATTGATCGATCCCAAAAATTCAAGTAGCCCTAATACACATTTGACTGAGTTGCTAAATTTGGGAAACGTGTGAACTATAAAATAAAGGCTTAAGGAGATGCCCTCTTACAAGGATGTGACTTGCTCTTTTGTAAGGGCACTCTCATTAGTGACAAAAATCCTTTAAATGTCAGCTTGTTGCAAGTTTACCTTGTGAGTCTTTTTAGGTTTCTTGACAGAATGCTAGCACGTTGGTTGTATGGTGTTGCCAAATGTAAAGCTTCACGAGATACTTCAACCTCTTTCGATGACAAAGAGCATTGAACGCCAGTTTCAATCAAGCTACCTTCAGAATGTAAAGCTTCATGAGGCGCTTCAAGCTCTTGGAGAGCAAAACACTTTTGAACACCAACTCCCATCAGGCTAGCTTTAACCTCGGATGCCAATTGTCCACCTTCGAATGCTGACAAAACTTCTTCACTAACTTCAGGCAATCGTTTAACTTCTTCAGGTGAGCACGAAGGCCCATTTCCAAGTGAATCATTTTGTGAACATATGGCATTCCAGTCGCCGATTTCGAGATCCATATCTACTGCCATAATGTCCGAAGTCCTCAAAGTGTCTGAGCTGTTCGCATCCTGAGTTTTGATACCCACCTCGTCAATATGCATGTTCTCTTCCATCTGTTTCTCTTCTTTAATTTTTGGCATATTCGCTGAAGTAACTTCAAGTAAGGGTTTAGGTTCAGGAAGATCACCAGATGACTTGTAGCCAACCAAAGGCTTGATACAGTCATGTTGTGTAGCAGCCACATCTTTCTCAGAAGTTTCAGGGTCTATAACCAAAACTTTCTTAGTTTCAAAAGCTCCATCCCGAGGTATCTTCGGATCATGTTGTTCTATTTGCAGCTCAGACCGCATTTCAGAACTATGCTCGCTCGGAACACCATAAATAGGGTCTGGTTCTGCACTATCGCTAGCAGAGACATTTACAGTATTGATAATAGCTTCGGAAATCGAAACATTCTGATAAGCTTCGATTTGATCCAGATGCATTTCCTGGTCAAAATTGATTTCAGTCGGTTCTACAACCAAAAGCTCCGGGGAAAAAGATACTGCGGCTAAATTTGATGGATTTTCTTCTTGAAGATCGTATGCCCTGCGTTCAGTAACTGAGCTTGGGCTTTCAATATTCCGAGGTACAATATCTATAACATCTGCTGTATCACGGTTTCCAAATTGCATGTCCAGAGATTCAAGGGATTCAAATCTAGGGATCTTAGTTCTGTTCGCTATCATACCTGCTTCTGCCAATTCGCTTAGCTTTCCTGTATGCGGTGATTGCTCATGGCTTTGCTTTGTCCGCTCGCTCAATGTCAGCCAACCTTTTCTCTTCCTCTTCTTCCCTGTTCCAGTGCTATTATCGGTGAGTGCCAAACGTGCAGACCACTGCGGAGGAGTTTCTATATGACCATAGCTGTCAGGAGTCTTGGTACTTGTTCTTGGTGTCACATGAGGCGAGATTTGGAATGAATTCTCTATATCTTTTGATGCTGCAATTGTTCTCGTTAGGTTTGTACTTTTGAAGGATTTGATATTTTCCACCTGCACGTTGTCAAATCCACAATAGCCACACTTGTAAACCGTGCGCTCTGTCTTAACGGGATCGGAACTTGCAGTCTTATGCTTCTCTCTGGAAGGTTTCTTAGTCTGAAGTGAACAGTTATCACCAGGAAGAAGAACCGACTCGCACCTGTTGCCAGCAATATCAATATCACTTCATCAAAGTAAAATAGAAACCATATCATCATCATCTTCGAAACAATGACTAGAAACAAACTGAACTAAATGAAATCATAAACCCATTACGAGAACTTCCATAAAAAGAGATATCTATGATTAAAATCAGCACTCAACTTCAGTGTTCAGCACCAGATGAAGATAAAAGAAGAAACAAATCAGATTATCGCATTACCGTTACTCGGATTAGAATCAGCATTCAGCTTCAATATCAAGAAACAAAAGAAGATAAAAGAAAACAAAATCGTAACATTACCGTTTACAGAACAATGCATTAGGTAAGGGAAGAGCAAGAGCTTGACAGGTAGAAGCTAAACGAGCACCAAGAAAGGCCCCAAGGGAAGGCACGGCTGAAGCTGCCCATGCAGAAGCACGAAACAAATGCTGAATTCGCAATAGTGCTGCAGAATTGGCAATGGCGCTTTGATGTAAGGGTGCTCGGGGGGTTTGTCTGAGCGGCATGGGAGAATGCGAAGAAGAATCAGGCATTGCTATTGCAAGTGCTGCAAGCGCTTGCTTCTTCTTCGCCATCTTCGAACTAGTCGTCTGGCATCCGCGCTTTTCCGAAACGGATCAATTTCTTCTTCCAACCAAAGAACGAACGAAAGCAATGAAAACAGAGTCAAAAGAGAAGAAGAATGTTTAAAGAGGCTAGAGTCGAAGGCACTATTTCTGGGCGACGGCATATAAAAGCCAAGGCCATTTTGCTAGGCAAAGATTTTTAGAATTTTTTTAGGCCCGGAGGTCGATTCCATTGCGTAATGGATTGTTGGACTTTTTTTAGACCAATCCGACATTGTCACATGGCAGGCACAGGCAAAATTAAAACTAAAAAAGATTAAACCAATCAGATGCTGCCACATGGCAAGCACAGGCCTTACGCTCAAACAAAATCAGCACAAATTATTTATTTTTTTTAAAAGTAAATGAGTCAAAAAACTGGGCACAATAGTCACCAACAATCCATACCTAGGAGGAACCAACTAGCAACTCAATTTTGTCCGGCCACCATAGGGCATGGAAACTCAAAAGTAAAAGAGAGCCAACTAAGATGAATAATGAAATTGATTAGCATGCAATCTATCTCAAGCGTAGAGAGTATAACAAAATTATAGCAGAAGCTTACAAAGAGCCACATGAATTAAAGCTATCAAATATTTACAAGAGAATGATTTTTTGAAGTTTTCTCATATGCAAGCTTGTTGTTTTAGGTACCAATATTTTCGCGATCTCGAAGGGCGACCAGTCAAGTTATTGCAAAGTTTCATGTTTTGAGATTTGTACATCTTGATATAAAAGTTCTCTAATCTATTTGCAATCAAACGATCTTTGACAATTTCTCTTGTTTGCCAAAAGTTAGAACTTCACGTAATGAGGTTCCGGTAAATCTTAAGTTATTCTAGAACTATGATTCGTCAATTATAATTTATCGGATTCTTGTTCTATACTCAATAAAAGAATGTGATGACCTCACCTAGGCAACTATGAATGATCAGAAGAACTTTTAAGCTTAGAGTCATCTCTAGTTTAGCAAATACGACAGACCAAAAGTGACCAGTGAACTTCAAATTACAAATGTTCATAGTGTCACTTTGGTAATCCGTAAAGCCTAAACAGACACTCTATAACTACTTGGTCTTTACCTGAATAAACATAGTTGATCTGGTAAGGTGATCAGTCGTACCAAAATTCCACTATCCTGTTTATTCATCCGGGGTATGAACACTATCCTCTCCTATGGATTAGGTTTTTCCTAGAATCTGAGTTATGATTCACCAATCCCAACTCTCCAGATTCCCAAGACCATACCATATCATAAGAGTGCATCACAATTCTTAAAAGACACAAGAGTTGTTTCAAAAGTCCTTTCCATCTGGAAAGTTTCAGACTTTTCCAACTCACATACGGTGTTAATATAAGGATTGTAAACCAATAACGCCCTTACTTTAGACATGGCACAAATTGTCATTCCAAAGTTAGGGTCCAACGATTAGCCTTACCTGCCCCACCAAAGCACCCGCTCCTCCTGCCAATATGATGGAACCAGAATCTTACAGAAGTGTCGAGCAATGGAACTATGGTAATGATCAAGAAGGTAGATCTTCAGAACAATATGCTATTTATGTTGTCGCACGACAACAAGCATCTAGAAACTGGACCAGGGCACCACTTGGATGCTTTGCATGTGGAGAAAATCACAGAGTTGCTAATTATAATGTTGCGGATCTGATAAAGAAAGAGCTTCAGAGAATGCTTGACGCCGATTTCATTTATGAGACTGAACATACATAATGGGTTTCATCGATTGTCATTGTTCCTAAGAAGAATGGAAAATTGAGAATTTGTGTGAATCTTGAGGCCTTGAACAAAGTGACGTGGAAGAATCACTTTTCGTTACCTTTTACTGAAAGCATTTTGGACCGCCTTGCTGGAGCGGAAGCTTATAGTTTTCTGGATGGATTTAGTGGTTACAACCAGGTCAGGATTGCACCTGCAAATCGCCACAAAACAGCTTTTGCAATAGAATGGGACACCTATGCTTACAAAGTAATGTTGTTTGGACTCTATAATGCACCAAGTTTGTTCCAAAGAGTAATGCAATTTGCTTTTAAAGATTATCTACAGAAATTTCTTGAAATTTACTTGGATGACCATGGAGTCCATAGCACAGATATAGACCACCTGGATCGATTGGAGAAAGTATTTGAAAGATGTTGCAAGTATCAAATTTTTCTAAATCTAGAAAAATGCCAGATATGGGTTCCCACGGAGTCATTTGAAAAATGGGGACTAGATTATGTTGGTCCTATTCATCCTGCTGCGCGAGGATCTCAGGCTCGATACATTATCGTAGCAACTGATTATATGACCAAGTGGGTTGAAGCCAAAGCTATCAAAGTTGCTGATGCAAAATCTACGGCCAAGTTTCTCTATGAAAATATTATTATCAGATTTGGATGTCCGATCGAGATTGTCAGTGACCAGGGTACACACTTTGTTAATAAACGATAAAGTGTTTATTGGAAGATTTTTTTGTTATACACAGATTTAGTACTCCTTATTATCCCAGAGGGAATGGCCTGGAAAAGACAGTTAAAAAAAAAAACAGAGAAAAGAAAAAAAAATGAGAAAATACTGATGAGCAAAAGTCAAAAAAGTCATCAGAGTGGAAAAAGAGGAAGGAAAGTATTTTCAGAAGATAATTTTTGATGGAAAATTACTTATAAAATCACTATGTCAGTTATATGTTGCCCATACAGTACTGGAACTTTCAGATTATACATTCACTTTAGATATATTTATATTGACTTGGGCAAAGGTTCTTTTTCAAAAAAAGTACATGTTTATGAGTTAGGCGAATGATCAGCAATATGCCATTTTGGGAACCTTCGTCGAGCACCTTACTCTCCTCATAAACCTTCACCGACATGCTAGATGGAATTTAGAATGTCAAAATTAGGTTGGCTATAGGTTGAGATCCTAAAAGTTGCATTTATGACAGTACTTGGGCGAAGGATCCTCTTGGGCGAAGGTTCATCCTTTGCCAGACCTGGAAAACGTTCGTCGGATGGGATCAGAACCTCAAAAACCTTCGTCGAGATTTTTATAGCCTATTTTCACAGTACTGAACAAGCCTACAAATTTTTGTTCAGAACTGATCAGCCAAACTAGTATTCTATGTAATGGACCCTCCAAATTCACCTAAAAGTTGGATGAATTCGATTCATTCCTCACTTGTGCTAGCAAAGCTCTTGCCAATTTTTCCAGCGACCAAAGCCTTCAAAACTTTCTGCACTGTTTTCGAATATACACTCATGCCTATTACTTTCAGTTTCTATTCTTTTCCATCATGTCTTCCACAGATATGTCTCAGTCGTCACGTTACACTATCCATCGTGATGTCCCATTTGCAACGGATATCATGATCCTTCCTAGCACAAACATGGTCACTTAGTGGATGACCCTTGCGGAGCCTCTGCTTACTGAAATAAGTATTCATGAGAGAGCCTTCTCAGGGAGAATCAACATGGATTTTATCACTCTTGCCTTCAGTACTTGGAAGGAGGAGAAATCCAAGTTTTACATTACTTTCCAAGGAGCCACCCACACGGTGCGCATGACTGAGGCCGCCCTTGCTGCCATAGGGATAGCATCTGGCACCCAAGCCTCACCACACCATAATAAAGTCAAACAGGCTATTAAGTCTCATATTGACATTACCAATGTTCTGCACTGGACTAATGATGGCTATCTTCTAGAGGCCATTACTGATCCTACCATTCAGGCTACTGCTCTCAGCAATTTCTTGATGGTTGACAACCTCAGGAAAGACCGTATTACTTCCCAGATTTTGCATAGGATAGTTGAGTGTCACGCCAAGATAGCCAAGGCTCCTCTGGAACCATATAACTAGTTCAAGACCGTCTTTGGAGAGCTCAAACGAGTCATCAAGAGCAATACCAAACAGCAATTTGCTACTGGCCCTATGTTGTCACTCCTAGCAGCCTCCCACCTTGAAAATAAAATCCATGATTTTTGTATGGATTCCGTGCTTTCTATCTATGAAGAAGCACTGACAGAGTCATCTCAACAAGCATAAGATGGCATGAGATAGCTACAAAACTTTGGTTCTTCATCATTAATTGTGTGGAGAGCTATACCTATTTATGGAGATTGAGGTAGCTCAAGGTAGAACCACATCTATCCATTCCAAAATGACATCTAAAGTGACATCTAGAGTCTACGTGACATTTGTCACTTGTCATGCATGAAATTCTACCAACTTTTTACAAGTGTACTAGTTCTAACTAGAAATGTCCAAATCATCATGCATGTGTCCATTAAACTTTGTGCATGCCTTGCATGTCACTATGGATCACTTACAATTAATGCATGTGAGTTGCCACGAGTTTCTACAAGCATAATCATGCTAATTCTATGTCTACAAACTATATGCAAGTTGCATTTATCAAAGTAGATAATACATAACCATGTAGCTCGAGTTCTATGTAGGCCAAACTTGGCATTTTGCATTAATGAGCTCATACTTGCATGGTACAACATTTGTAGCAAGCCAAGAAGTCGATATGGATTGTTTTTCAATTTTAACACTCCTCCTAAAAATGATCTATATTGATTTGAACATGGATCTTGGTATAACTCCAAGGTTGGCTCTATGCTTGTTGAAGGAACTTTTGCTCAAAGATTTGGTGAGCATATCAGCAATGCAAGATGATGTGTCGATGTGCTCCAATTTGATTTCACCTCCAATGAGCTTCTCTCTCACGAAGTGATGTGCAACTTCGATATGTTTGCTCCTTGCATGGAATATTGGGTTGTTGACAAGGGCTTGAGCTGAAATGTTGTCACACATGATCATAGGTATATTTTCTTCCATAATTATCTTTAGCTCCACTAGTAACCTCTTGATCCGAAGCACTTCCTTTGTTGTTGTAGTGAGCGCCTTGTACTCAGCTTCACATGATGAGAGTGATACAGTATCTTGCTTTTTGGAAAGCCAAGATATCAAGTTTCCTCCAAGATATATGACATAAGCACTTGTAGATTTTCGATCTGCTCTATCACTTGCAAAATCCGAGTCAGAATAACCAGTAATAGAAAGATCTTCACTTTTATACAATTAACCAAAATCAAAAGTTGAAGATATATATCTAAGCACTCTTTTGGCCTTTTTCCAATGATAAACTGAAGGATTTTGCATAGCCTGGCTCAACTTATGAACACCAAAGCTTATGTCAGGTCTAGTTATTGTGAGTCAAATTAAGGAGCCTATAAGACTTCTAAAAAGTGTGATGTCCTCAAAGGATCTTTCATCACCTTTGTTAGAGTCCTTTACATTTTGCTCCATAGGTGTTTCTATACTCTTACAATTCAACATATTGAACCTTTTTAACATTGAAAGAGCATACTTAGATTGACATACAAAAGCTTTATCTTTAAGAAAATCAATCTCTAATCCTAGAATATAGTCGTGAATTTTTCCAAGATCTTGCGTCTTGAACTCTTTTCCAAGTGCAATCTTTGTTTCCTCAACTAACTTGGTACAACTTCCTGTCAGAATGATATCATCAACATAAATAAGAAGGATGACAATATCTTTATCAAAAAACTTGACATATAAGGAAGAATCAGAGTTACTAAGATTAAATCCTAGTGACTCAAGAAAGGTGTTAAGTCGAGAATACCATGACCTTGGAGCTTGCTTTAATCCATATAAACTTTTAAAAAGCAAGCAAACTTTTTCTTCATCATGGATGAACCCAATAGGTTGATCCATATAGATCTCTTCTTCTAGATGGCCATTTAGAAATGCATTAGAAACATCTAGTTGAAGAATTTGCCAATTGAAAAAACAAGCAAGAGAAATTATGATTCTAATTGACACCATCTTTGCAACTGGGGCAAAGGTCTCCTCATAATCAAGTTTATATACTTGCGCAAAGCCTTTAGCACAAAGCCTAGCCTTGTACTTGTTGATTGTGCCATCTTGATTATACTTGACTCGAAAAACCCAGTTGCAACCAATGGTATGCATGTTGGATGGAAGATCCACAGGCTCCCATGTATTATTGCCCATCAAAGCATCATATTCCTCCTTCATGGCAAGGTACCATTCCTTTGAGTTGATAGTATCATATACATCCTTTGGCTCCTCGTGAGAAATAAAATAGGCACAATTAGTGGAGTTGATTTCCACTTGCTTTCCTCTATCTTCATAGGTAAGCCTTCTAGGCTCAGATCTTTCTCTTTGAGATCTCCTTGGTGAAAAAATTCGAGGTGACTCCTCCTCAAATCTCGGCCCCATCTCTCCATGATGATCTTCAAGGGTGATGATTGGAGTATCTTTGTGAGAATATTTGAACTCGGCCTTCTCAAGAATGTATTTTTTATCTTCATGGAATATCACATCTCTACTCTCAATTGTAGTTGAGGTAGAGGGAACATAGATTCTGTAAGCTTTCTTGTTGGATGCATATCCAACCATGATCCCTTTAACAAAATTAGGATCATCTCTTTTCCTTGTTTGCAAGGGCATATTAACAAAGCAAGTACAACCAAAAACTCTAAGGTGATCTACCTTAGGTTTCTTCTGAAACAAGACTTCAAAAGGTGTTTTTCTAGCAAGAGCATTGTGCCACCACTCCTCCTTAGATAACAAAGCAACTTCACAACGGTTTGCATTCTCATAAGAATTCAACTTAAAAATTCCACCACATCTAGTTTCATCAGCAAGGATCTCATCTTTTCTCTTGATAAAACAAGTATTGGAGTTGAACTTTACATCACAACCATTATCAAGCAACTTTCCCACACTAATTAAGTTCTTTGTAAGTTTTGGAATGAAAAGAACATTAGAAAGTGCAAGAACTTTTGAAGAATCAAGTTTCAATGGAATGTTGCCAATTCCTTCTATTGGACACTCATGATCATTAGCAATATAAATAGATCTCTTGAGTCCTTTGAAAGATAAGATTGAGTCAAATGACTCCTTTGAACAACACATATGTGAAGAGGCTCCACTGTCTATGTACCAAGCTCCATCTTTCTTGAAAGGTGATGAAGAAAAACTAGACACCATAAGTGATCCTTCTCCATCACTTGCAGCAGAATTTTCTTCAATCTCTTTGGAGAGATTAGCTTGCTTGAGTTGGTTTTTCTTCTTAAAGCAATTAGAGGCCCTAGTGCCCCTTTTTGCCACAGAAGAAACACTTCACTTTCTTCTTCTTGGTTTTTGAGTTAGAGGGGTGAGCTGTTTCATCCTCTTCACCATCTTGATCTCAATCTTTGGCTTTGTCTTTGTTGTATGCTTGAGAGAATTGGTTCTTACTCCTTCCTTTCTGCTTGCCTTTGACAAAGAGGGCTTTGTCACTTCCACCATGTTCAAGTTTGTTCATCCTGGAGAGTTTATAGCTTTGTCTAGATTCTTCAGAAATAAGAATTCCTTGGAGAGTTTCTAGATTAGGTAACTCCTCCTTAATAGCAAAAGACTGAACAAGATTATCATAGTCATCTCTCAAGCCATCCAGTATGACTTGAACTAGCTCAACTTGGTTAATGGTAATACCAACACAGGAAAGCTCTCTATGTAAATCTTTAACTCTCAGAACATAGTTAGATGCACTCTCTTCACTTCTTTGGAAACTTTGAAAAAATTGATTCCTAAGAGTGAGTATTCTAGAAGTATTCTTTGCTTCATAGATGGTCTTTAGTGCATCCCAAGCTTCTTTGGCTGTAGTGCAAGATCCTATCTCTCTCAAAATTTCATTAGATACATTCATCTTAATGAAATGTAGAGCCATTCTAGCTCTCTTCTTATATTTAGGAATTTCAACCTGTGCTTGAGGCTCCTCCTCAACACCAAGCACAATATTCATAACATTCTGGAGTATCAAAATAGACTCCATTCTTAACTTCCAAATTGAGTAATTAGAAGTGTTTAGTCTTTCACTGGCTTCTAGAAGATATCCTCCCTGAGATGCCATTATAATGAAGACTTCTTAGTTATTGGATTGAGATATGTTTGAGCTTGTTCCTATCAGACTTAGAGTTGCTGCTCTCTTTCACTATAGGTATTTTCATTGTTGAACTACCTTCCTATGTGAAACACTTGCAACTATATTTGAGATGAATCGCAAATATTCCACAAGACAAGTTATCTAGATCAGACACAGAAAGTGGTTTGAGACACTTTGGCTGGTTTGAATTCTACTTTTGGCACATGTGAAATGCTTCAAAAGAAAACACTATTGACACTCAGAAGGCTCAAAGTGTGTTCAAATACTTCGAACTCAATCTTGATCTACAGTTTCTTGTGTTGGATGCTCAAAACAATGGATTCAGAACAAAGCATAATTGAATCAAATCAAAATGATGTCACTCGGATTTTGGACCTATCCCTATCCTCTTTAAGAGCTTATAACTCTTGCTAAACACATCACATTGATTTGATTTGAATTTCTATGAAAAGTACAGATCAAATGCTTTCCATCAAGCTATAACATTCTATCTTTGGATCTATAAGTAAGGAGAACAAAGGGACTGAAAAACTCTGATTTTCACACGCGTGGAATGCCAGAATTCCGTACTACCTCAATTCAGGTCTAAAAATTCAATTCAAGTCCGATTTGATCCAAATACACTTCAGAGAAAGGCTAGAAAAGGTGCAAAACTGTTTTTTTGCTTGATTTAGCTCTAAGTTTCTTGTACAATCAGAGTTGTTAGCATGTAAAGCTTAATGAGGCCTTGATACCATGACAAAATTTCCCGAATTCACACGTGGGGGCAATGTCCACAAGAGTGACTGATCTTAATTAAGCTTTGTGATTGGCATTATAACCTGATTCTAGATTGATCAACAAAATCTAGTTCAGAAAAAATGGCTAATTCACAATATAGCATGCTAATCAATAGAATGTAATAGCAATGAATCAAAGAATGAATAAAAGTACAAGATTTCAGTGTATGAGCATTAGCCTCAACATGAGTTAGAGAGAGAAAGATAGAGAGATAACAAGCAATATTTGTTTAGATCCAAGATGGCATGAGATAGCTACAAAACTTTGGTTCTTCATCATTAATTGTGTGGAGAGCTAACATATTTATGGAGATTGAGGTAGCTCGAGGTAGAACCACATCTATCCATTCCAAAATGACATATAGAGTCTATGTGACATTTGTCACTTGTCATGCATGAAATTCTACCAACTTTTTACAAGTGTACCAGTTCTAACTAGAAATGTCCAAATCATCATGCATGTGTCCATTAAACTTTGTGCATGCCTTGCATGTCACTATGGATCACTTACAATTAATGCATGTGAGTTGCCACGAGTTTCTACAAGCATAATCATGCTAATTCTATGTCTACAAACTATATGCAAGTTGCATTTATCAAAGTAGATAATACATAACCATGTAGCTCGAGTTCTATGTAGGCCAAACTTGGCATTTTGCATTAATGAGCTACATACTTGCCTGGTACAACATTTGTAGCAAGCCAAGAAATCAATATGGATTGTTTTTCAATTTTAACAAAGAGCATGTAGATTTGATAGGCTTTCTTGTTGGATGAATATCCAACCATTACTCCTTTGCTTGCACAAGGATCATCCTTCTTTCTCGTTTCCAAGGGAATATGGACAAAGCATATGCATCCAAATACTCTAAGGTGATCAACCTTAGGTTTCTTCAAATAAAGTGCTTCATATGGTGACTTTCCTCCAAGTGCAACATGAGGGAGTCGATTGCAAAGATAGTTTGAACAATTGATGGCCTCACCCCAAAAGTCTTTTGGCAAGGATGCCTCAATTCTAATGGTTTTGGCACATTCACACAAGGTTCTATTCTTTCTTTCAGCCACCCCATTTTGAGATGGTGTATATGCACAAGAAAACTCCCTTTTAATGCCTTCAAGCTCACAATAATCATGAAATTTATTGGAAGTATACTCACCACCTCCATCACTTCTAAGAATCTTGATTTTGTATGAAAATTGCTTTTCAACTAGAGCTTTCAACTTTAGGAGATAGTCAAACACCATAGACTTTTGTGAATAATGCAAAAAAAAGCTTGGTAGAGGCCAAAAATCTTGTATATAGGATGATTACACATGTGTGGAGTCTGTTCCCACGTGTGAAAATAGTGTACTTGTCATGTACCATAATCATATAGGTTGTACATATGATTTAATTCAAGTTCTAGTGGCTAAAAAGGCCAAAAAATAGTTTTCTAGACATATGACACATGGCATCAATCTATTGATTGCATGAGCCACATCCTTTGGTTAGGTGTCACATCCCATGTGTAGAGGACAACTCACATTTGTGGAATAAGCTGAAGTAGACAAATTTTGACTTCTAGAAGATTTTCAAGTAGATCTCCATATAGAAGGAAAATGGACCAAAAGTGCTCAAAATAGAAGGTTTTGTCCAAGTGTCAGTTTTGCATGATGAATCATCATATGACAAAGCACCTTCACACATGTGGGATCAAAGGAATGATCAGTACCACGAGCTCCCACTTATTGTATATATAGAGCCACATTTGGCCATAATCATGGTGAGACACCAATCTTGGTTTTGGAAGTAATTTTGAGTGATTCTCTCCATTTGTCTACATTTGTTTTGATTGTTTTGAGGTTCTATCAATGTGTACTTGATTTTTAGGTTGGAGTCCGTACTCAGACAATGTTTCACACGTGTGAAACCATAAAGTACACTTACCTTCAATTAATGATTGTTCTTGTTAGGATTTTGTGTCTAGAATTGATCTAGATTGATCTTAATCTGAAGTAGATTGATAGATCAAGTAATTTGACAACCAATCCCTCTTGAGGATCAAATTAGGATCCACTCTTGGTCCTTTTTATACTTTTTTCCACATGGTATCAGAGCCTTGTACAAGAGGTTTTGTTGAAATTGATAGGGTTAATCCAAATCAAAACCAAAATTAGCAGTTTTTTGGAAACTAGTCAAATTTTGTGTAGCGAGTTGGATTTGATAACTATCCTCAAAATTTTTGGTCCAGATCTTGTTGTGGGCTGTAGGAACCCTTTTCACACATGTGAGGCCGTACAGCTCTGGTTTTGACTGAGAAATTTCAAAAATTTGTAGAATTTGACTCACATACCCAATTTGAGTGATTTTTGGTGAAAAATCAAGCATTTTCTATAGAGAATCTAATCCCTTGATTAGTTCTTGGATTAGCTCAGCCAAAAAAATTAAAATTGAAGCTTGAATGAGGTGCATTAATTGATCTACTCTGATTTTTTGATTGTATGTTGAAGTTGAAGAGAGAAATTGCTAAAAATCATAGATTAAGGAGTGATTTTGCAAGGTT
Source organism: Diphasiastrum complanatum (assembly GCA_029204225.1). Lineage (NCBI taxonomy): Eukaryota > Viridiplantae > Streptophyta > Lycopodiopsida > Lycopodiales > Lycopodiaceae > Diphasiastrum > Diphasiastrum complanatum. Next base: position 6,317,373 of record CM055092.1, on the reverse strand, counting down.
GAGACTAGAATCTAAATTTCCATCATTCTAGATTGGTTCATGAGTGATAGGATTGAGTCTATAAGCTTTCTAAATTGCTAGATGACTTTAGGTTCAGATCTATTAGAGAAACCATAAGTGTTTCTAGTGTTTTTTCACATTCAAAAATGGCATCAATGGGTGATTTTTTGCTTGAAGCTAGTGAAAGACTTACATCCACTTATTATGCTACTTGGATAGTTCGAATGGAGTCTTTGCTTGTACTTCATGATCTTTATGACATAGTACTTGAGGTGGAAGTAGAACCTCAAGGAGGAGTTGAATTGGCTAAGTACAAAAAGAGATGTAGAGTTGCATTACATTGCATAAAAATGAATGTAAGTAATGAACTTTTGAAAGAAATCTCATCTTGTACCACATCCAAAGAGGCATGGGATTCATTAAAAGCCATTTATGGATCCAAGAACACTTCAAGGATACTCATGCTTAGGAATAAAATCCTTCAAAGCATGAAAGAAAGTAGTGAAAGTGTCCAAAATTATGTCTTTAGGATCAAATCTTTGAATAAAGAGCTGTCTTCTATAGATGATAAAATCAAAGATGATGAATTAGTCCAAATCATTTTGAATGGATTAGGAGATGATTATTTCAATCTTGTTCAAACCTTTGCTATTCAAGATTCACTTCCTAGTATTGAAAAACTTCAAAGTGTGCTTGTTAGTGAGGAGAGTAGAATGCTTCATATCAAAAGTAGGATGAGTTCCTTATCTTTGAATGATGGTGATGAAAAAGCTAACTTTTCTTTGAAAGACAAGAAGAAGAAGTTTCCATCCAAGAAGACTCAAGACATGGAGATGGAGAACAAAGATGGAGCATCAAGTTCCAAAGGCAAGAGCAAGAAGGACAAGAAGAAGCTAAAGTGTTTCTTTTGTGGAAAAAAGGGACATTTTGCATCCGAGTGCTACAAGAAGAAGAAGGCCCAAGAGAAGGACTTACACCTTATGAAGTATTGTTTGGCAAAAAGCCAAATCTTAGTGATTTGAAAGTTTTTGGATGTACTTGTTATGTACATATTCCTTTAGAAACAAGGAAAAAGAAAGATGCCACTTCTTTCAAAGGCATCTTTGTTGGTTATAGTGAAAGTAAGAAAGCCTATAGGATATATGATCCTATTACAAAAAAAGTTGTTGCTAGTAGAGATGTACTTTTTGATGAATCTCTCCAAGCCAAAGGAAAGGTGACTTCCAGCAACACTCAACTTGTCAAAGATCATGCTATGGCCGAGGAGGAGCTTCATGAAGATGAAGACCAAGTGGAACCTACTTCAAGTCCAAGGGTGCCAAGAAGATCAACAAGGACAAGGATTAAGCCATCAAGGCTCACTTATAGTGACAAAGGGGAGCAAAGGGAAGATTCTCAACTACTCAACTCTTATACTTTCTTGACTACTATGCTTAAAGAATCAACTAGTTTTGAGGAAGCAAATAAGTCTCAACATTGGAGGAAAGCTATGCAAGTAGAGTTTGATGCATTAATGGAAAATCAAACTTGAAAACTTGTTGATTTACCTTATGGAAATAAGCCTCTTACTTGTAAATGGATATATAGATTGAAATATAATCGAGATGGTTCCATTCATAAGTACAAAGCTAGACTTGTAGCAAAAGGTTTTTTGCAAGTCAAAGGCATAGATGATGATGAAACCTTTGCACCTGTTGCAAAGCTTGTGACCATTAGATTAATCATATGTCTTGCAACTTCTTTCAAATGGGAGCTCTTCCAACTTGATGTGACAAATGATTTCTTGAATGGATTCTTGGAAGAGGAAATCTACATGTGCCAACCCGAGGGCTTCATCAAAGATGGAGAAGAAGACAAGGTGTGTCTCTTGAAGAAGAGTCTTTATGGACTCAAGCAAGCACCAAGAGCATGGTACTCTGGTTGCATTCCTATCTTATTTCCATTGGATTTGTTGTAAGTTCTTATGAACCATCATTGTACTACAAATGTCATGATGGAAAGATCATTATCTTAGTTTTATATGTTGATGACATTATACTCACAGGAAATGATCTAGATGGCATTAAGAATGTAAAAGTTTCCTTGTCTAGTGAATTTAAGATGGTAGATCTAGGACTTCTTAAAGTTATACTTGGAATAGAAGTCACTAGAAGTAATGATTTTACCTTCATATGTCAATCTAAGTATGCTAGATCAATCTTAGCAAGATTTGGCATGATTGATTGTGAAGGAGTTGAAACTCCTATGGAACTAAGTGTAAAAGGTTCTAAGGAAAGTGATGAAGCATCCTTTGAGGACATCACTACCTATAGAATGCTTATTGGTTCCTTGATATACTTAACTATCACTAGACCATATCTTAGTTTTTGTGTTGGCAAGTTGAGTCAATACATGCAAAGTCCATTGATGTGTCATTGGAAAGGAGCAAAAAGGGTGTTAAGGTACATCTCGGCTACAAAAGACTTTGGCATAGTTTATGAAAGGACTAATATTTGTTTGAGAGCATATTCAAACTCAAGTTTTCCAGGTGACAAGATGGATAGAAGATCCATAAGTGCATTTGCTACATTCTTATGTGGAGGAGTTATATCTTGGCTTTCCAAAAAGCAGGATACCATCTCTCTTTCATCAACAGAATCCAAATATAAAGCTATGACAACAACAACAAAGGAGGTTCTTTGGCTTAAAAGGCTTTTGGAGGAGCTACATGTGATCAAGGATGAAGACATTCCATGCATATATTGTGATAATCAAGCAGCTCAACAACTTGCAAACAATTCAGTCTTCCATGCTCGAACAAAACACATCGAGATTGCACATCATTTCATGAGGGAGAAAGTGCAAGCAAAGGAGATCAAGCTTATTCATGTTTCATCATCAGATTGCATTGCTGATATACTCACCAAGGCATTGCCTAAAGATCCATTTATAAAATTAAGATTGGCTCTTGGAGTTATAGATAGATCTATGCTAGATTTACCAAGCTAGATTTTTGAGGAGTGTGAAAAATGCAAAAATAAGCTTGGTAGAGGCCAAAAATCTTGTATATAGGATGATTACACATGTGTGGAGTCTGTTCCCACGTGTGAAAATAGTGTACTTGTCATGTACCATAATCATATAGGTTGTACATATGATTTAATTCAAGTTCTAGTGGCTAAAAAGGCCAAAAACTAGTTTTCTAGACATATGACACATGGCATCAATCTATTGATTGCATGAGCCACATCCTTTGGTTAGGTGTCACATCCCATGTGTAGAGGACAGCTCACATGTGTGGAATAGGCTGAAGTAGATGAATTTTGACTTCTGGAAAATTTTCAAGTAGATCTCCATATAGAAGAAAAATGGACCAAAACTGCTGAAAATAGAAGGTTTTGTCCAAGTGTCAATTTTGCATGATGAATCATCATATGACAAAGCACCTTCACACATGTGGGATCAAAGGAATGATCAATACCACGAGCTCTCACTTATTGTATATATAGAGCCACATTTGGCCATAATCATTGTGAGACACCAATCTTGGTTTTGGAAGCAATTTTGAGTGATTCTCTCCATTTGTCTACATTTGTTTTGATTGTTTTGAGGTTCTATCAATGTGTACTTGATTTTCAGGTTGGAGTCCGTACTCAGACAGTGTTTCACACGTGTGAAACCATAAAGTACACTTACCTTCAATTAATGATTGTTCTTGTTAGGATTTTGTGTCTAGAATTGATCTAGATTAATCTTAATCTGAAGTAGATTGATAGATCAAGTAATTTGACAACCAATCCCTCTTGAGGATCAGATTAGGATCCACTCTTGGTCATTTTTGTACTTTTTGCACAGGGTATCAGAGCCTAGTACGAGAGGTTTTGTTGAAATTGATAGGGTTAATCCAAATCAAAGCCAAAATTAGCATTTTTTTGGAAACTAGTCAAATTTTGTGTAGCGAGTTGGATTTGATAGCTATCCTCAAAATTTTTGGTCCAGATCTTGTTGTGGGATGTAGGAACCATTTTCACACGTGTGAGGCCGTACAGCTCCGGTTTTGATTGAGAAATTTCAAAAATTTGTAGAATTTGACTCACATACCCAATTTGAGTGATTTTTGGTGCAAAATCAAGCATTTTCTATAGAGAATCTAATCCCTTGATTAGTTCTTGGATTAGATCAGTCAAGAAATTAAACTAGTTTTAGCATAGATTTAACCACACTACTTTGATTTGTTTTAAGAATGATCTCCATCCTAAGTATAGATCTCTTTTCTATGGTTTTATAGTAACTTTCATAATTGATATATTACATCATTTTTACATATCAAAATGTAACTAGAACACGAAGAACCAAATAGAATGTAAATGCAATGACTCGTTCATGCTTCCAACTTTGAACTCTCTAGAAAATGTGAAAAATGCAAAAATAAGCTTGGTAGAGGCCAAAAATCTTGTATATAGATAAACACACATGTATGGAGCCTGTTCCCACATGTGAAAATAGTGTACTTGTCATGTACCATAATCATATAGGTTGTACATATGATTTAATTCAAGTTCTAGTGGCTAAAAAGGCCAAAAACTAGTTTTCTAGATATACGACACATGGCATCAATCTATTGATTGCATGAGCCAAATATTTTGGTTAGGTGTCATATCCCATGTGTAGAGGACAGCTCACACGTGTGGAATAAGCTGAAGTAGGCAAATTTTGAATTCTAGAAGATTTCCAAGTAGATCTCCATATAGAAGGAAAATGGACCAAAAGTGCTCAAAATAGAAGGTTTTGTCCAAGTGTCAGTTTTGCATGATGAATCATCATATGACAAAGCACCTTCACACATGTGGGATCAGAGGGATGATCAGTACCACGAGCTCCCACTTATTGAATATATAGAGCCACATTTGGCCATAATCATTGTGAGACACCAATCTTGGTTTTGGAAGCAATTTTGAGTGATTCTCTCCATTTGTCTACATTTGTTTTGATTGTTTTGAGGTTCTGTCAATGTGTACTTGACTTTCAGGTTGGAGTCCGTACTCAGACAGTGTTTCACACATGTGAAACCATAAAGTACACTTACCTTCAATCAATGATTGTTCTTGTTAGGATTTTGTGTCTAGAATTGATCTAGATTAATCTTAATCTGAAGTAGATTGATAGATCAAGTAATTTGACAACCAATCCCTCTTGAGGATCAGATTAGGATCCACTCTTGGTCCTTTTTGTACTTTTTTCACAACTTTGAAGCTAGAAGATATAACCAAGTAAATCTTGTGAAATCACCAATGAAAGTTACATAGCAAGTAGCACCACCCTTGCTCTTTGTAGATGAGAATTGCACATCCGAGTGTATGAGCTCCAATGGATGTGAAGTCTTAATAGATGACTTTGAAAAAGGCTTCTTATGAGACTTAGATATGGCACAAGCCTCACATGGCTTGAAATTTTTGGAGATAAGATTAGGCAAGCCAATAGCTTTGGCTTTATTGACCATGGACACCATAGAACTATAGTTAGGATGCCCCAACCTTCTATGCCATAGTTCCTCCAAAGAAATATGAGAAGCAAAAGCACCATCACAAGAGTTAGCATACCCTTTGGGATCAAGCTTGTAGATTCCACCATATCTAGACCCAAATGCAAGGATCTCATCATGCTTCTTGATTGTACATGTACCAACATTGAAATTCACATCTAGTCCACTACAAGCAATTGCCCAACACTAAAGATTTTTTGTTAACTTAGGAACAAAAAGTACTTTAGACAGAGAAAGAACTTTTGACGATGAAAGCTTTAAGGGAATGGTCCCTATGCCCTCAATAGCACACTCATAATCATTTGCTGTGTAGATGGACTTCTTGGCTCCTTCATAAGGTGTCATGGATGAAAAAGAATGCTTGGAGCTACACATATGTGAGGAAGCTCCATTGTCGATGTACCACGAACCATCCTTCTTGAAGGGTGATGAAGAAAAACTCGAGACCATAAGAGATCCCTCTTCATCACTTGCATGAGCATCTTCCTTCTCTTCATTGGAAATGTTGGCTTGCTTGAATTGACTCTTCCTCTTGAAGCGATTGGTGGCATAATGTCCCTTCTTGCCACAAAAGAAACACTTGATATTTTTCTTCTTCTTCTTTGATGTGAAAGCTTGAGAGGGCTCATCCTCTTCTCCTTTCTCCTTGGAAATAAGATTGTTCTTGCTTGAAGAGGGTTGATGTTGATTTCTACGTCTTGTCTTGTGCTTGTCTTTGGTAAAGAGGGCTTTACCATCAATGTTGAGAGACAGTCTCTCTATTTTCAAGAGTTTATACTCTTGTCTTGATTCTTCAGAAATGAGCACACTTTGGAGTGCTTCCAAACTTGGTAGCTCCTCCTTAATGGCATAACTCTAAACAAGGTTGTCATATTCCTCCTTTAACCCATTAACTATGACTTGAACAAGTTCATTTTGGTTGATGGAGTCTCCTATGCATGACAATTCTCTATGGAGGTCTTTAACTCTCATTACATAAGCTGAAGCACATTCATCACTTCTCTGTACATTTTGAAAAATTTGGTTTCTTAGTGTTAGAAGTCTAGAAGTATTCTTTGCCTCATAGATGGAGTTGAGAGTATCCCAAGCATCTTTGGCATTAGTACAAGTACCAATTTCTCTTAAGATGTCATTTGAGACATTCATTTTAATATAATGCAGAGCCATCGTAGCTCTCTTTTTGTACTTTGAAATTTCTTGAGGAGTTTGTGGTTCTTCCTCAATACCAAGTACAATATCCATCACATCTTGTAGAATTAAGACAGATTCCATCCTAACCTTCCATATTGAGTAATTGGAGGTTGACAATCTTTCACTTGCTTCTAATAGAAAGGCACCCATTGAAGCCATAAAGAATGTTGGAAATAAAAAAAGATGGATGAAAAAATTGCTTATCTTCTCACTATAGGAACCAATCAAGGGTAAAAAACCAAATCCTATGTAAGACTAAGCAAAAAATTGTGAGATAGATCTCACTAGTTTGACAATCTCTCTAAAACAAGATTTAAATCATCAAAAAAGATGAAGTATGGCAAAAGTTTTGGTTCTCTGAATTTCACACGTGTAAAATACTCCAAAAATGTCAAATTGACTCAAATACAATCTATTTGTATGAAACAATTTGCCTAGATCCTCTAAATTTTGTCTAAATCACATATAGATGAGATTGGTCAACTTTTGGATGATTTTTGTGATCATTCAAGCAATAAATGACATGTACGCACGATTTGCCACAGGTCTAGGTGCCCTACCTATGACTATTCAAAAGTTTATAACTTTTAATTGGCTTACCCAACTGTCATGTTCAAATTGCATCAAATTCTACACATTTCTAGCTTTCTAGTGGGCCAAATTGCATGAAATTTGCATCTTAGTCTCCAAATTTGCATTACACACAAAAATCATCATCTTCTCAATGAGAGTACATCACATATATATAGATCCATGGACTCTCCTCCTACTTTGAGTTGAATTGGAGTTATGAATCCACCTCTCAAGCTATCTAGACTTATTCAAGCCACCTCAATATGTCTAATTTGCCACCTAGTATTTTCATGCATTAAATGTGGCATGCAAAGTACAAATGGCAACTCCTATGGTAGCTCGAGTTTCTACTTCTACCTACCTTAAATATTTTATTCTTAGATGGGTCTTTACTAAGCCAAAAGAGCTCAATTCATCTTTGGCATTTTTAGGACCCCTACTTACAACATTTGATAGATTTCTCCGATATTTCAACATCCTTCACGTCTGCATCTCACACATGTCTTCTTTTCGTCGTCCTGTTGTCTTGGCTTGCCTTTGTTCTTCTATCTACCTTTGGTGGCTCCCTTTGCTTGCTAATCTCGATCATGCTTTTGATTGGACTCCCTCTTAGGCTTGAACTGCTTTTTCGGCTTCTCCTTGTTGTTGTAGACAGCCTAATTAGAGGCATCCTTGTGATCAAGGTGCTCACAAGCTTCGACTTCTTCTCGAATCTCGATCACAACTACTATTGATATGACATTGTCTGTTCCGACATCGTGTAACAAGAGGAATAGATCCTTCATCTTTCTGATAAAGGATGTGAGGTCTTTGCCATACCATCGTAGGTTCTGTCAATTTTTAGAAAAAAAAAAAAAAAAAAAAAAAAGGACAAATATGATTGTACTTATCAATCACTAAGAGTTATTGATTGCTTAATCCAAAGATCTATCAAGTTCTAGGTGTTAGATCTTGATCTAGATGCTTAACACTATGATTTAAGCAAGAGCAATGGATCAAATGATCAAAAACATGGATGGGCGGCCTCACACGTGTGGAGGACAGTACCAGTAAGCCTGTTTACAGAGAGTAAAGTACATTAGCTTACAAATGCATTCCAATTATAAAAACTCAAGACAAATGTGAAAACACAACCAAGACTAGAATTTGCCAATGTCACATCAACTTGTTATTGATTTGGTTGATCCCTTTATATATCAAGTACATCCACGAGCTGTGTACTGCCCAGCAAGCCTTCACACATGTGAAGAGTGCCTAGTCATCCAGATCCACCAATGGGAGCCATATGTGCTCATTTCCCAAAGTTGACTATTCTCTTTGGCTAGAAAACAAAAAGCTAGTTTTCCACATTTATAGGAATATTATCTATAAAATAGGATCTAATGAAATCTTCCTATCTTAGCTTCTAGAAGCTTATCCACACATGTGAATGGTATCTTGACATGTGTGAGTAATAACTCATTCACATGGAAGTCCAATCTATTTACACAAAGTTTGACCAATTTGACCATTTTCAAGATTCTACTCAAAGGTCAGTTTCACACTAGTGTAGATTAAGCTAAAATCAATCTAGTAATATATAATATTTTTTACTATTTAATATATTAATATTTTTTTTTTTAACCTAGTCCCCCCCCCCCCCAAAGTGACTTTTGTACATTCTTTCACATGTGGGAACAGACTCCACACGTGTGAGATCCTATCAAAATCAATTAACTTGAGATCTACAAGGTACATCAAGTTGGAAGTGATATTTTTAACAGGTTCGTCAGCTGATCTTCGAGAAGCATTATCTGGCTGCGTGATTTCGTCTGGAACTTGGTAAGCAATGCATCCCACATCTCTCTCACATCAGAGAGTGTCGTGAGGTCATGTGTCAAGCTATCTTCGATGGATGAGGACAACACAGCTACTGCCTTGTCATTCTTTTCTCTCCATTCTCGTAGCTCCTTGCCTGTAGTTGTAGGCATCTCTTCGGTGCCATCTACCCAAGGCAGCCCTTCTCCTTTTAAGATGAGAGAGGTCTTCACCTTGCATGCTAGGAAGTTAGACCTAGCTGAGTCGAGGATTGTGCAGATCTTTGACTATATGCTGCTTATAGATGCCATTGTTGTGAACTGTGTTGTTCAGCTTATTTTATGATATCTTGTTTTGAATATTCGATCTCCTGGATTTGATAGCTCTAAAGCTATATTAGAAGCTCTGATAGGAGCAAGAGGCTCTGATTAACCTCTGTGACTCTAATACCACTGTTGAGAAACAGAATGGTTCGATGCGACACAAATTTCAGTCGCTAGGAATCCATTATTGAGAAACCCGGATGGAATTCGATTATATCTACCGGCTACTGCCTGCTAGAATAGATCTACAATCCTTTTGAGTGTAGACAGACACTACTGACCTACGTTTAATTGTTTAAACATTCGACAAGATGAACCAGTATGTGGAATGAAGAATAAACAACCAATTACGAACATGCAACAATTAGACATCAAAGGTGTTGGAGGGTTTGCAGATCCTAAGGCAACCCTAATTCTAGTTAATAAGTGAGAGGGATTTGGCACCCTGCATGCATAAGTCCAACCCTATGATCACATAGTTATTTGATTACTTAGAAAGTCAATAAAAGGACTTTAGGCCTTTTTGTGGGACTTTTAATCTTGCAGGGCCTAAATGTCAAGATAGTGAGTAAAGTTGGGTTTCCCTCCAATTTGGATGGTTCCCACTCTTTTTTAAATTTGAATAGTTAGGGAGGCAGAAATGGGCCAATAGAATTCAAAGGCTAGGGTCTTCCTCTCTACTATAAAAAGGGACCAACTCGAGTTTCCTACACATGTACGTATCTTCATTTCAATAAAGTAAATTGGTTCTCTTGTAAAATGGATTTATGAATGTCCTTGCTCTCTATCACTCTTCCTCCATCTCTCATGCTTTCTTTGGATTTATCAATTGTTGGATCTGATTGTTATTGGGTTTGCATGTTTTTATACTTTTTATGAGAGAGAAAAGGAGAGAGAGAGAGAGAGAGAGAGAGAGAGAGAGAGAGAGAGAGAGAGAGAGAAAGAGTAAGCTAGAAGGTACACGGATCCCGAGGTGATACAAGTTCTCCTTTCGCTTTTTTGTGGTGACAAGTTGAGTGGTTGTAGCTTCAACCACTTTGCAGGTATCGCCTTCAAAGGTGACTCTCAGTCCTGCATCTACGATCTTAACAATGGATAGTAGGTCCTTTTGAAGAGTGGGCACGTACAGAGAGTCTTCTGTCTCTTCCTTTGGTGTTTAACCATAGCGCTCCGTTTTTGTTGACTTTGTGTCTAGAACCATCTCCCAAGATTATGTATCTGGAGGATTCTAATTCTTGATAATCAGTGATCATGTGCCTTGTTGTCACAAAGTGTGACGTTGCACCTGAATCAATAATTATCTCTTGTGTATCTGAAGTTGATGTCGCATAGACATCAACACACAAGTAAGCTATTGGGTTCTTGCCATTGTTGGCTCTGTCTTCGGCCATCTTGGAGGACTCTGGTTCCTCCACGTAGGATGAGCTATTGTCACTCTCCCGTCTGCTCTGAGCTTTCTTGTTTCTGGGATTTTGATTGCAATCAATGGCTGCGTGACCCTTCTTGTGACAATTGATGCACTCTATCTTTGGGTTGAGCCAGCACTTATCAATAGTGTGGCCTTCTCGTGTGTATTTGGTACATGTCTTCTTCTCACCATTCTGCTGTCTCGATTTATTTCTGCTCTTCCACTTGCTTTCTTTCGCTCCCTCTGACTGCTGCTTTCGATCTTGTCTTTGGTCTGACTCCCTCTTAGGCTTAAAATTTTTCTTCTACTTCTCTTTGTTGTTGTAGAGAACTAGATCAGAGTTATCCTTGTCATCAAGATGTTCGCATGTTTTCACCTCTTCTTTGATCTCGAATACAGCGGTCTCCCTCTCTACTGAGCTTTATAACACCCAATTTGGTGTCCTATAGCCAAAGTTATAATCATTTGAAATTTTGTAATTTTGTGAGTAAAATTGGAAAAATTTGAAATTGTTCTGATTGCATGCCAGTCATTTTTCTAATTTGTAGTACTGTGCTTGCATGGATCAGTTGCATGTTGATTCTCAGAGTGATTTTGACATGCATGGTGGATTTACAATCGATTTGAGTGGTCATATGCATGTGCTCTGACAGTTGGGTCACAAATCTGTGTTAATGGCTCACAAATTTCGTAAAACTGAAGTTTACGTAAAAAATTTTGGAATTACGTTTTGTGACTGATGTAGTGTGCTTTGCATGCCTGTTGGACATTGGGTTAGATCTTCTAACTTAATCAGTCCCTTGGATTGATCACATAAAAGAGATCAACGAAGGATGCAAAAGATGCAGATGAAGACACACACAGTCACGGATAGAATACAGACAGACAGTCTGAGATAGCTCTAGAGCGAGTTTACAGATTAGCAGTAGCTAGTCATACTATTCGCGAGAAGAGAACATCTCTCTCGCGCCAACGCACTGATCTGAGAAATAGATAGTGCTCAAGAATTGTATTGTAAATTCAGTTCTGATATAGAAGCAATTTTTCTCACTATTCTGCTCGTTGATGTGTATGATCTGTAGAACTTAAATGCATGCTATCAATAGATAAATTTCCACTATTGTCTTATTCAACATTATCTGTTGTTTACAAATTTAATTTTTACAACAGATAATTAGAATTGATCTGGGGTTTGGAAGAGAATTTGACCACAGTGAGAAGTATTAGCTACTCCTACCAAGTCTGCTCTATTTGGCCTTTCATTCTGCATCAGTGACCTCTAAACATGATTGCCATCACCATACAGTTGGGTCGGAGCCCTACGGATGGACTCAGTTTCCATCAGTGGTATTAGAGCCAGGGCTTTGATTATCAGAGCACACGACATCCATTAGCAGCATTCAATCAAAGATCTGCACAATCCTTGATTCCTCAGGATGAGAGCACTCCACATTGTATATAATGGTGACCCGGATAATGTCATGGAAGGTCGCGAAAGATCATGTCTCTGCCATTGGGAACAAAGCCTTGGCACAGAAGAGATTTCCACAACCACCGACAAAGAGCTACGGAAACAGAGAGAGAAGAACAACAACGCAATAGCCATGTTGTCTTCCTCCATTGAAAATAGCCTTTCACTTGATTTAGCCACACTCTCTAAAACAAGAGAAATGTGGGATGCTTTGCTGACCAGATTTCAAATGAAATCACGAAGCCAAATTATGTTTCTTGAAGATCAGCTGACCAATCTCAGATGGGACGGTAAAGACCTCACTTCCTTCATCAGAAGAATAAAGGACCTGTTCCTCCCGCTACACAATTTTGAAATGAAGAATGTAGTCTCAGCCAAGAAGCAGCTCACATACCTGCTATGAGCTCTACCAAGATTGTTTCAAACTATTAGTCTTAACCGAAACTGATTCCAGTTTTTTGTCGTTGTCCTCTGTGAATCATCCGCCTTTTTGCCCGTTGCGCTTGTGCCTTCATGTTGCAGGCCTTTGCTTTTGCTTAAAGACCCTTTTAAGTTTCTAAGGGCAGTGTCACCTTTTGTTTTTGAGGACACCTTTGCTTTTTCCCGAAAAAGGAGAAAAACACGAAGGTAGGTCTGAAAATGATTTTAAGGCATTTTGAAGACAGTGTCACTTTTTTCCGAAAGGAGAAAAAGACGACTTTAGGACAAAAACCAGTTTTAAGACAAACGTCGTTTTTCTAAGGGTGTGTCCCATTTTCTAAGGGTCTAAACCTTTCTAAGGCATTTTAGGGACACAGTCTCCTTTTTCGCAAAAATGCAAAAAATGCGACAATGTTGGGAAAAGTTCTTAGAATTATTTTCTAAGTGTTTTAGACCTAGGGATGAATTTTCTTCACGACCCAAACATGCAGATTGTGCAAAATCTAGTTCAAAATGCACAATTGTAAAAAAGAGCAAAGGAAAAACTAAGGAAAAATGCTAAGGCTTTGAAAGATAGAAACACTTGGTTTCTTCACATGGCCCTTCAATTCTCGCATGTACGTGCTATAATTCGGATTGTTAAGCTTGAAATTGGATGATATTATCATAAGATTTTCTCATTCAAGGTATATTTTGTGACAATCAGTAAAATTAGACTAGTTATTTTCCTTGTAAGATTTATTGTGTGAAAAGTATAGGCCATGTGTGAGTTGCATTCATCTTAGAATTTTGTAGCAATGTCCATTTTGATCCATTGAGTCCAAGTAGACATTTGTTGGAAAGAGCATCGTGTAGATTGAGAAGACCAAGGCTCCAAGGGTTGTTGATGCATCTTGTAGATGTTTATATCTAATCTTTGAGATTAGGTAGATGTGCCCACATGGTATTTTTTAGATCTTATGGTTCAACTTCCTTGATCTCAAGTTTTATGTCCAAAATTGAAAGTTCTCTCAAAGCGAGTCAAGAGGGTGAAATTGTTTGACATAGATTGTTGACAAATATTTCATTTTCAATCCAACTCTCAAGAATAGAGTGTTTGATCTTGTGTGAGTTCATAGAGGTGATTGGATCTGAATTTTGTAACATTTTTGAAGTGTCAAAGTTGTTTGATCTTGAGAAGATCAACTTTTCACATTGACTAGATTTTGGTGTGGTTTGATTTTGAGATTTGCCATCTAAATCTCTTGGGATCTTTTTAGCATCTAAAATTGTGTTCAAAACAAGTTGTTTGGATGTCACATACTCATTTCTAGAGTCACTTCACACGTGTGAGCTAAGTGCGCATTACTTTCTCATCGTGGCATCAATAGGAGCATACCTATTGGAAGCAAGTGAGAAATTGACTCCATCTAACTATTCCACATGGAAAGTTAGAATGGATTATATCTTGGTGCTTCAAGATCTCATTGATATAGTGAGTAAGATAGAAAAAGAGTCTCAAAACCTGCAAGAGGCCACTAGAGAAGAGGTCAAGAATGACTCTGCATTGCATCAAGATGAATGTGGCTAATGAGCTCCTAAGGGAGATAGGGGCATGCATCTCATCCAAGAATGCATGGGATACCTTGCAAGACATCTATGAATCGAAAAATACTTCTAGACTTTCACCTTGAGGAATTAAATCCTCCAAAGCTTTCAACAAAAGGGAGAGAGTGCTCAAAATTATGTTTTGAGAGTGAAGGATTATAATAGGGAGCTTGCATGCATTGGTGATGCCATCAAGTCCAAGCACTTGTTCAAATAGTATTGAATGGTCTTAATGATGATTTCTCTAACCTTGTTCAATCCTACGCTATTCAAGGGGATCTACCATCCATAGAAAGTCTACAAGGTGTGCTAGTGGACGAGGAGAGCAGATATGAGCTCAAGCTTGCAAGGATGGGGCAAAGCATGGCAAGGGAAGAGGAGGAGAAGACACTCACCATCCAAGGCAAAGAAAAAGACAAGGGGAAGGCACATTCAAAGAAGAAGGAAAAGCTCAAGGAGGAGAGTGATGATGCATCACAATTTTCATCAACAAGTGGCAAGAAGTACAAATCCAAAATGAAGTGTTTCTATTGTGGTAAGAAGGGACATTTATTTTTGGAATGCTTTAAGGAACAAAAGACTTTCAATAAGCAAGCTAATCTCACTAATGAGGGAGAGGAGAGTGAAAAGGAAGAATCACTTATGATGTCAATTTACTCTTCTTCTAGATTTAAGGGTGAAAGTCCTTGGTGAATAGATAGAGGTGTTAGTTCTCATATGACTAGTCAAAGAGGGGTTTTGAAATTCTGCGAGTTTTGTGAGCTTTCCTCGTATCTTGCTTGCGAGATTTCATAGCACATGGCATGCTAGCAAATGTAGGCCTCTAGGACCTCTGGGACTTCTTGTGGTTCCTCTTGTAGGACCTTGTGGTCCCTCTTGCCACAAGTCACAAGTGAGGCTCTTGCGAGGCCTTGTGGTCCTCCCTTAGAACCATCGCCACAGGTTGTAAGTGATACTCTTGTGAGAACCACAAGCCGATGAGCAGGTGATCACGGTGTCGGCCAAATCGTTAGCATCGGCCAAATCGTCGGTGTCGGTCCGAATCGAACATCTCTTTCTCTCTCTCTCTCTCTCTCTCTCTCTCTCTCTCTCTCTCTCTCTCTCTCTCTCTCTCTCTCTCTCTCTCTCTCTCTCTCTCTCTCTCTCTCTCTCTCATAGTCGAATAGTCAGTGTCGGCCGAATAATTGAGGCCCGACGAATAGTCAATGTCGGCTGAGTCAGCAGAACACTGCCATTGATTCTTTTGTATTTGATAAGGATCAGTTGGCCTTGCCATGCGGTGAGTCGACGGGACACGCGTCCCATCAACGGCAACCTGAGTTATGCATGGGTTGTCTGAGTGAAGAACTATATGTATAGTGTATTTTCATTTTGAGAAATACAGTTGCTACATGAGCTTGGTGTGGAGAGTGTTTTCTGTATGTGTTACTGTGTAGCATGATCTGTGGTCATGTTCAAAGCAAATTCTAAGTTGGTATCAGAGCCGTACAGGGAGTGTACATAGTACAATGTCGCCATTGAAGAGAGCTTTGGGAGAAGAGCAGTCTTCTTAGAGTTCAGGGTTTATGGCGAGTTGTAGACGAAAAGTAAAGCACTGGTGCACAGTTTCTAGTTTACAGAGGCTTGCGAAGCTCAACAGAGGACTTATTAGTTTATGCAGAGCATCAGACAAGGAAAAAGTTGGTGGAAAATTGACAATTTTGTAGCTAGTTAAAAATTCAAACCAGTTTGGGGTTACGGTTTTCTACACATAATTGGTGATTTCTTCACTATTTGTGTTCTGTTTTGGATGTCGCAAAGATAGGAATGAAGCTAATCATATTATCAACCAGCCATGGAGAGATTCTGAGTCTTATGTCAGAGATTTGCCTACAGACAGATAACCTAGCAGATCTACGGTAAAAAGTGGAAAAAAGCCACTTTTTCAAGTTGAGCAAAAATCACCGTTTCTCCACAAAATTCAACATTTGAACACTCTATAGACTTGGAATCAATAGGACCCTGCTCCAGGCCTCATATCACATTTAAATTGATCCAAAAAGGAGTTTGATCAGGCAAAGATCAGATTGGAAAAGCGCAGCCGTGCACAGAAGGAGGAGAGCTGTCGCGCGCCGCCAGTCAAGCTAGACCTGTAGCATCTTTAAGTAGCCAGTGGTTGAAAGGGCTTCCATCAGTGCACAAAAGCGTTCAGGGCCGTCGGATCTAGGAGGTCGTGAATCCATGGTGGGGATCGTGTACAAGAAGAGCTACTAGATTGAAAGAACCGTTGGATGAAGATTAAATTGGTCCCTGAAGAACTGAAGTGCAAAGTGCATTACAAATTCATTAAGAATTTTTGTTAGCTCTTCAGCATCCACACCGGCTATGGCTCCAACTAGCATGACTATGGCAGTCTCCCAACTAGTCTACTCTATGGCTTTTCCAACTAGCTTGGATATGGATGCAAGAAAGACAGTCATGAGCATGGTGAGTATCCTAAGGGTAAGATCCACTCTTCTCTTGTCCTCTACTTAGTTTCTGACAAATGACAGCTTAACCTAAAAGAATATAGAACCCTAAACTAAATCTCCTCCTCTAAGGCTTACCCTAATAGAGAATGAAGGGCCTAGATTAGCTTAAGTTGTTGCCAGATGAATAATATACAATACAACGTGAAGTAACACAGTACATGAAACCACACAAGGGAGAACACTCAGAGAGAAAGATAGGCATGTATTGCAAATGAGGTTCTCCTTGAAAATGCACTCTTCCACTCCTATATATGCTTGGAGTGGTGGTCACTTACAAAAAGGCACTATGGGACTAACTTAACTTTGAATCACATTGGTGCCATGGGACAAACCCCCAATGGACCTTTGTGACTAGGCTTTTACATAACTTGAAATAACTGGAAATTACATATCTATGTGCAATGCCCATGGCAATTTAAACTTAGAACTAAATAGCTTAAGCCATTACGGATACCGCAAAAGCCTAAACTTGATGGGCAAGTTCCACGTTAAATCCTATCTTGCTTGTATTTTTAAAGATGTTCCGCAGGATGGCTAGAATATTCCTTGGAATATCATCCTACATTATCCCTCCGTTAATAACTTGGTGGTCCCATGCCAAGTGCAATGTTAAGACCCTGCTCCTTATGGTGCTGGAGGAGTCAAAGTCGGTGCAACTTGTAGATGTGGAACTTTTTGTAAAGTGTTGCTCCATAGGAGATGAAGCTTTGAAGAAGTACGAGCATCTCCAAAAGATTTGGATTGAATCAGGTTGGAGTTGCCTCGTTGATGACTTGCTTCCAATTGCTCACACAAATGATTCAACAGATGATGTACACGAGCTTAGTATTTCTTGAGACATGATGTGAATGCCACACAAGGGGTTACTGAACGGCAGTGAGATGAAGATGGAGTGGGTGTGATAGGGGGTGTTGTAATCTCGGAAATGGTGAAGGTGGATAGATGGAAGGGGTTGGATGGATCAAAATTCCTTTGCTCATTATTGTCTTTTGAAAGCACTTTTGTCAGCAGAAGTTTTCCATTTGACGTTTCTTGCAGCTGTTTTGAATTTATTTATTTTGGACTTAAAGACATGGCTCATAATCATTGTTGGAAACCTCTAACATCCTTGAGTTTGTTGCTTCAAACGCCAAACTATATCAATGGTATGTTGTAGATGGCGTAGATTTGTCTGCTTCACGAACACAAAGGTACTGTAGTTGATAAACTATTGTCTTCGAAAATACTCTGTTGATAGAGATCTCCTCTTTTGATGTTGTTGTGCCACTGCAACTTCTTTGAGCTCTTTGAATTGTAGCAATTGTATCTAGAGACTTGTATGACGTTTTTTTTTTCATACACATAGTCATGTGCTTTGGAGTTATCAAGAAGCTGATCTCTTTTGCGATGACACGACTGGCATTTTATTGGTGAGAGCTTGCTTTATTCTCTTGGAGATTTTAAACGGCATCAGTGGTCTACTGCAGATGTCATAGAGTTGTTTGCTTTACAAAGTGTTTCAATTCATAACCCAGAGCAAGTTCAGATCGATCCATCAGGTAGAAATGAGGTCTTGAAACAAGGATGGGAGAAGTGAGATGAAGTTTCAAGATTGATCATATGGTGGAATATGAGGGAATGAATGGATGAAAAAAAAGAATGAGATAAGTATTGTGTGGTTTTCCATATCTCTCTATAATATAACCAATGCTCTTTGTACAATTCTCCACGGAATCATCATTGCTCGCCTTTGAAAATAGCTTTGTCATTGAGGTTGTGTGCTCATAACTTCAATATCTGATTGACTTGAGAGTCCTTCAGTTTACATAGGCCTATGGGATTTCACTCAATGATGACTTGTGCTTATTGCAGCCTCCGCAGATGATCGAATGGATGATGTACAACAGCGGTAGTATGGTCTTGAGACACGATTACCACTGCTCAATGTACATTTGCCAATGAAGCATCGTTGTTGGCATTGGTAGGAACACTTGTCGTCTGCGTTGGTTTAGCACATAGATTTTGCCTTAAATGTGACTTGAGAGACCTTCACTAGTACAAGCTGCCACTTTATTGATGATTTGACAGCCATGGTGAGGCAATTGGAAAAGCGTGGGTATTGTAGCGCTTACGTAAAACCAACTGCTTATTGTGAATGGCGGTGTTGGTGTTGTCGCGGATGTTTCATCTTGTTGGAAAGATGGATCTTTTGCTAGATCATGGTTGCCATCTAATAAGATGCTCGTTTTGTTGCCAAACTAAGCATTTGTTGTTGAAGTCCTTGACTGCTCTTTTTGTTCATATTGAAAGTTGTTGAAATCATTGGTAAAAATGTAGAGATATATCCCAATGAAAATTCGTGATACTGCAACTGTAGAGGTAGAATAAAATTGCTGATGAAATATCACCTATAGTGCTGCTGCAAAAGAAAACACACCAAAGCATACGACAACAGAACAAACAAACAGGTAGCAACAAACGACATAGTTGACAGGACAAAACTTGAAATAAGAAAAAAAATGAAAAATTGTAACAAATAACTCTATAGAAGGATTTGCATGACACTCTTAGACCAAAATCTTGCAATCCAGTATCGAACTTGGCACAAGGCCATAGCTACAGTGTTACAAAAGAAAAACAAGTGATAACATATAAGATTTATGTAGCATGTAATAAGACAATTATGTCTTAGATTACTTTCACTCAGATAAAACATACGGGTTATCATCTAGACACAAAACTCATGATTCATCAGGCGGTAGCTCAAAATTTGGCTCCAGGGTATGATATCAATTGCTTGGTCATAAAGACGTAATGAAGACACAAATCTGAGGTAGTACATTCTCGGTCTTATCTATGAATGATGTTTGAGATAGACCTTACGTGATTGCTAGATAGGATGTAACTGTATTTGGATCAGAAGCAACTATGTATCCGTGGATGACAAAAGAATCAGTAAGACTAGACGAGTCTAGACACATCTAATACTACTAATTTTAGTAAGGTGCAAATGGATCAACTTGATGAGCAGGCACATTGGTATCTTCTATATAGGACATCGTTGGGTCTATGTAGTTGGAATCAACTTGTGTGATAGATGATGTAGCAATATGTTGACTCTCTACAAAAGACTGTGTGTTGGATGGGGAGCGATCAGTCATGGATAATAAGACTTTGGTTGAGAATGTAAAAGTGGTGTAGGATGGTTCATAGAACCAGAGGATCGAGGTTGATGAAAGACTAGGCCTATTGGCCTTGGTTGGCCTTGGTTGACCTATGTTGATGAGGAGCTGAGGCCGCCATGAGTGCAATCCACATGGCTATGTTTGACTTTTTAATATTCACATACCATTCCTTTGCGTCGCCAAATAGGATCATGGGGAAGAACGTACAAGTGTCTTCGAAGTCTTGAAGAAATCGTACGTGATTGGTTTTCCCATCAGATTTGGTGCATCAATCAGTGGAATTCTCCTGTCCACTTTGGGAGGAGGTTGATCTGACTTCCCACTCACGGTGCTCTAGCTGAAAATCATTACTTAGGTGATGGATGGTGGATGATGAGTGTGATATCCTACTCTTCCTTATCTATGGCTCTCTACCAGGTTATATCCAAGGCAATTTCTACTGAATATACCTAAGGCTTCTCCCAACTAGACGAGGTAGGAATATGTGACCAAGATGTTGATGGTAATTGTGAATATGTACATGCCTAAGTCTAAAGATATCTCACTGTTTCACTTTTGGCAGTGACAGATCTCATTTTCACGCTTGGATTGATGATGCTAAGTTTCCAAGTTTTGATCTTTCGAGAGGTACTGGGATATGACTCTGCTAGTTTTAGCTCTGGAGAATTCGCACACAAGTGAAGAGATTCGCACAAAGGCCAAGCTTGCCAAAACGAGAACCGTGCGAGTACTATTTGAGGAAAGATCAAGAATTTGTATCATTAGGTAATTTGGAGGAGGTTGCTATGTTTCTCTCACCTTCTCAGGGCAAAAGTACCTCCAATCTATTCGCACAGGATAATTTTGATCATTTTAAGAGGGCCTTTTTCGAATTCTTGGTCAAGATATGTAGGTAGAGTATTTGCACATGTGTTAAAGTTTTTGCTGGGGAATCGTTTAGAGATGTTTTACCTCTATGCGAATATTTACCATGATGAAATATGCAAAAATAGGCATTTTTGCTCTGTATCTTACCATTGGTGATAACATAGAGTCTCATAATATTTTCAAGTTATTCCAATGAAATCTGATCCTGGTTTGACAAGTTTGGCATTGTTGACACGCTACTGTCATTTGCCTCACTAGAGTCTCATGTTCTCATATTACCACTTGAGGGTGGTAGTACCCAGACAGGCCTCTTCATCGGCGGTCTCGAGATTTGAAGGCAATGGATTGATCCCCACCGAATAGTAACTCAGCATACAAAACTTTCACTCATAAAACTCAACGTTTGTTAGCTTGAGATTATGATAGGCCATTTGCTCCTTGCCATATGAACGCTCTTAACACACCATTGAACTCCTTACGAGAAAGCAGCTGTCTCAGGCAAACTTGTTACAAAACAAGTGCTCTCTATGTCGAGATTCTATGCACTTAGGTGATGGGTGATGGATGTTGATATCGACAAATTTGGCAAACTTATCGTGACGGATCTATGGTTTCCTACTAGGACACTTCTAAGGCATTCCCTACTAAAGGTGCCTAAGCCTATCAAAACATATTCATCATGATAGGATTGTCGGCGATGGAAGATGGATATGTACAATTCTAGGTGCAAAGTGTATCTGCAAGAGCTTGGATTCTTTGAGTGATCTTAGAGGATTTCACTAAGTTTCAAGTGCTTGAAATTATGGGTCTTCGTTGTGATCAGAAATGAACCTCTCTAGATAGAATTCACATGCATGCCTGGGACTCGCACAAGTCCAGATCTTGCCAAAAAATAGGCTATGCGAGTACTAGATAGTTCTATTTTAGGAGAGATCAAAGATTTTGCACTTGAAAGTATTTCTACAAGTTTGTTCTGGGTTTTCTTACCTTATTTGGGAGTTTTTTTTTTTTAAAATTACTCACCTCCTCTAGGATTCTTGTAGCTGACAAAAGTCGTTGCGAAAATCAGAAAATGACTCGTATAGTTGTGCGAGTTATTTCTGACCTAGTCAACTCAAATGGACCACAGAGCAAGAAAATTATTGGGGACTCGTACAAAAAATGACTCGTGGACGGAAACGGACGACTCGCATAGAAGATGACTCGCGCAAAAAAATGACTCGTGGACGGAAACGGACGACTCGCACAGAATATGACTCGCGCAAAAAAATGACTCGTGGACGGAAACGGACGACTCGCTCAGGACTCGCACAAAAGATGACTCGCGCAAAAAAAATGACTCGTGGACGGAAACAGACGACTCGCATAGAAGATGACTCGCGCAAAAAAAATGACTCGTACACGGGAACGTACTTACTTGCACAGACAGGGTGGAAGATGACTCACACGTGGGAAAGAACTGTAAATGGCTATGAACACTAATGGAAAACGTGTAATGAAAATCAGCCGGAAACCCATTGAAAATAACTGAAACCCATTGAAAATGACTGAAAAAAATTGAAAATGACTGAAAAAAATTGCTAGAAACAATTGAATCACAGATGGCAAACACCGCTAAAATGTGGAAAACAGTAGGAAAATCTTGAAAAACCGCTGAAGTCAGAGAAACAGCCAAGAACAATGTTGAACAGGTCTGAAAAAATGTTTGAAAATACTGCTTAATCGCACAGGACTGAGGGTGGATGCAACCATGAGAACACTTGTGAAAAGGCTACAATAACCGATTCTTAAAAAATGAAGCTTTGGCTATGGCCATTGGTGCTGCTGGAAAACACCTCACTATGTGCTCGAGTTATTCGTGGAAGGATGACTGGATTAAGTCGTGGAAGGAGGGAGCTTGATGGCTGGCTGATGGCGCTCAAACGGGCTGATGGCTGTGCTCCAACTCACTGGTGGTTGCTCAAACCCACTGACAGCTGATGGGTGCTCAAACGGGTTGATGGCTACTGATTCATATCTAGCAACCATGTAGGATGAGAGTATGAGCAATCTCAATGCGCCCTTTGCTTGCAGCATAATGAAGAGGTGTACGACCACCTTTGTTACTTTTTTGCACATCAGCACCAAACTGCAACAGAACAGTGACGACCTCAGCATGCCCACTGCTAACAGCAGATTGTAATGGTGTCCACCCTTCTTCATCACTCTCATTAGCTCCACTCTGTGATATATCAATGTTCCTAGCAATCAATTTGACCACCGCGCTATGGCCGGCCGCTCCACTCTTCCGCTCTCCGTTGCCTTGAACAGATCAGCCTGGGAAAGCTCCTCTTCCCCGTCTTTCAGCTGCACATCCTCCATAGCTCTGAATGCTTGATTTCGACTGATCGCCTGCTTTCGCAAGATTGGGATGGAGAAGCCCGTGTTGCGACCTTCTGAAAACGTTGGGCTGTTGATGAAAACGTGCCTCTGGAATGCTCCTAACAGCCTTCTGAAAACGATTGGGATGGAGAGCCCGTGTTGCGACCTTCTGAAAACGCTGGGCTGCTGATGAAAACGTGCCTCTCGAATGCTCGTAACAGCCTTCTGAAAATGCTGACCTGCTGATGAAAATGTTGAAAGAAAGAGTTCTTGATGCGTACCTTCTGTTGTGTCATACGAGACTTATCCTTGATTCTGAACCAATGTATGGTATTTCGTTCCTTAAGGAAATAGCTTGACACTGAAACTTGATATCCTGCCTGCGCAATCAACAAAAAGTAGAATAGAAAAGTCACAATCGCCTTTGGATAACGTTAACAGGTGGGCTGGCTCCCTTCACGGAAAAGCATACCTCTACAAGCTATGATCGTGACTACTTGCGGCACAGGGGAACACAACTACCCAATCAAAAAATGAGATCTATAGTAAAAAATGAGGGAGGAGGCAAGCGGCTAGGTATACTTCTCCACCTTCACCCAATGGCCTCCATTGCTCAAAAAACCCTTTTTGAGTCCTCTAAAAATCAAAAAATAAGCAAGGAGTGCTGGAAAAAAGGAAGCAAAAAGCAAAAAACAACAAGGAACAAAGAGAAATTACCTCCTATTCGTCTCAGTCAAATGGTCTTGCTGAGAAAAAGAACAAAACCTTAGTTGAATCGACAAAGTGCATGTTATTACATGCGACATCTCTGAAATCCTTCTGGGCTAAAGTTGTTTCAACATCAACCTATATTCAAAACAGATGTCCTACTAAAGGTCTCTCAAGCAAAACATCATTCGAAGTTTGGACAAGTACCAAACCTTCTCTATCAAACTTACGAGTTTTTGGATGTATTGCTTATGTGCAAATTTCCTCATGATCTCAGGAAGAAGCTCGACTTCCAGAGTATCAAATGCATTTTCATCAACTACACTACTTCAGATCAAGCCTATAAGTTGTTCGATCCTATCGAGTCACTAGCCGAGATGTCATCTTCATCGAAGATCAGTTTCAAGACCTCAAAGGAAAAGGCAGTGCCCATGTAGCCGACCTGTCAGATTCTCCTGACATATTGAACTTTCCAGTTCCTCAGTCGACTATTCTCATTGAAGGTCCAAGCTCATCTACTCTCGATGAACAACATAAACGACGAATCAGAAGTTGATGATGTTGTAGTTCAGCAACTATAGTATGATGAAAATGATCAGCTTCCTCTATTATCTAGAAGATCTTCAAGAGCAAGCAGACCACCTAACCGATATATCAACGAGTCTGCAGCCTATCTTGTTCACGAGCCGACATCTGTCCAAGATGCACTCAGTCAGCCTGATTCAGATCTCCTCAAAGAAGCTATGGATAAAGAGTATTCATCTCTTATCAAGAACCAGACATGGACAATTGTCGAATTACCTGCTAGCAGAAACGTAGTTGATTGCAAATGGATTTTCAAAGTCAAGTACAATGCAGATGGAAGCATCAACAGGAGAAAGGCACAACTTGTCGCCAGAGGATTTTCTCAGGTATAGAACGTCGATTACACTGAGACCTTCAGTCCAGTAGTCAAGCATTCTTCTATTCAACTTTTGCTATCATTTGCCACTGCAGCAGATTTGGAAATACATCAAATGGATGTACAGACAACATATCTCAATGGAGTTATTAAAGAAGACATTTACATGGTGCATTACCGAAGGTAAACACAATCATGTGTGTAAACTCCATAAGGCACTTTATGGCTTGAAGCAATCTGCTCGAGCATGGTTTATTTATTTACACTGTTGGGAATACCTCCAACCGGACCGGTAGTGCGGGTCCCTTGGCACTCTGCCGGTTTAGTATAGCATCCTCTTTGCCCGCCTCTGGTGGAACATGTAGCTCGTAACGTCTTCCAGGAAGTTGAGACGGTCCAATTTTTTGAGTCCTTTGGCATGTGGAAGGACTTGTGGACTCCTGTCAGCCATTCTTGATCGACTCATGCTTGGAATCGGCGCGTCCAGGGATCTCTAAGAAATGCAGCTTGGTAATATACACGAGCGACTGACAGCTGATCTTCGACTTTGTCGGAAGCTAGCACCTTATTAGGATCAAAGAATATTGAGGGAAGAAAATCATCCCATTTTGTTTCAATGCCCATTAAATGTTCTAAGTCCCGGGCGTAAGTGGCTGCCGCGCGGATTGTTGGATCAGGACAGTTGATATATCGATTTGCGAACGTGGTGAGAGCCCTTCTGGCATCTACATCCATAGTCCACCCATATTCTGATGGTATGATTGCCCAATTAAAATTTTGCAATGTGATCTTGTCCAGAGGGGTGCCGCATTCCGCCCATTTGGATCGTCGTGTATATGGCAGAAAGTGTGCATTCACCCGTAATCGTTGCGGACTCATCACATAGGCCCTGATGGTCGCAAGGTCTCTTTCAAACAACTGTTGACACCATTCTGGTTGTGGTTGGAGGGCGGGTAATGCTTGCAGTTCTTTGTCTTTTATTGTCTGAGGTGAAAACGATATCTGCCATCCGCCTCTGTGAAACACGCTTACTAGTTGTGCATGCACTGGTAGTTGAAAAGGAAAGACGCAAAGCATGGCATGATCACATATTACAAAAGAAGGATCTTTGTTTCTGAGACCTGGTCCTGATGTATAAAACCAAGGCAATCAAAAGAAAGTTAAAATTCATAAACAAAGGTCCTTATCGGATCAAGAAAATTCTTAATCATGGAGCCGTGAATTTAGAAAAGCTAGATGAGACACCATTCGATACACCCATCAACGGTAGCTGGTTGCACAAGTACTGGCCACCACAGTAAGAGAGATCCAGGTTGGTGATGGCACGTTATGAAAAGCTAATCTGCTAAACCATAACCACTAGATCTAGGAAGATCAAGCCAAATCAAGCTAGATCCATCAAGATTCGGCCAGATTTGGCAAGATCGAAAAAATCCATCAGAATCCAAGGGGGATCCAGATCCAGATAGGATCAAGAAGGAAGCAGATCATCAGATTGACTGATGGATCTGTTACCAAGTATCCATCAGAACTTCCACAGAACTAACAACAGTCAGATCAAGCTTGGATGAAGCTGATTACCAGTTTACAAAAGTTAAAAATCAGAAAATCTCGAGATATCGTCAAAAAACACTCTGAAAGAGCACTTTTTTCATGATTTTTTGAGATTCCCTCGGAGATAGCTCTTGAAACTTGGACAGTCACCAGATCTAACCCAGATGCATCCATGAGAATCTCTACGAGATTTCCTGATGGAGGAATCACCATTTTTTAGTGTGTGCGAGGGTTCCCATAAGCTGAATGTTTAGAACCTCGCAGAGCATCAAGATCATCTTACCAACCATCGCAAGGTGTCTAAATGGAATCAGAGTAGTGAAATTAGCCTGCCTACATGGTTTGATCTTGAAAAATCCAATCACAAGAATAAGTTGTGCGAGAGATCACTTCCTGCAAGAGTTGAACCCTCGCAAACAGCCTGAACCCTCGCAGAACCTTCGCATAACAGTCAAATCACCTCCTGAACTCTCGCAGACTTCCCTCAGGTCTTAGAATTTTGTGAAGAAGGTGCTTGCCAAAATTTGGGTGGAATTGAACAAGGGAAAGTGGATTTCACCTAATACGCACTCTAAATTCCGCTATATAAGGGTTGAATTCGAGTAATTTGTCACCTTTGCTAGCGAAGCTCTGTCAGGATTTACACTGAAATTACCAAGTTCTCCATTTGCGACCAAACTTCCTACCATCTATCATCTGCTCATATTGAACACCGATCTGCGCTCTGAACTACAATACTTGTCATCCAACAATTGTAATTCACAGTTTTTGTCGTTTCCACACCTTTTTATTTTTTCCACCGTTTTTCCTATTTTTTTTACTTCTAATCATCACAGCTAACATGGCCTCCTCATCCTCTGAAGACACTGGCACCAAACAGGTGATCCAACATGAAATCCCCGAGGCTACACAGATTTGGCCCTTACCCTTTGACGCTCTGATCCAACCATGGCTATAGACAGTCGGCCCACTTTTGGAGGCAATGGGTTTTTACCTAACGCTTTTCCATTCTGAGATTAACATGGGCCTCTCCCTTCAAGCTTACACCACCTGGGATGAGAAAAAGACTAGCATCCACTTCCTGTACCAAGGTACCATGTACAAGGTCAGGATTAGCACAGACTTGATGGTCACCATTGGCATTATGTCCGGTGATCGTCAACCCATCTCCCACTCCGCCACGCTAGAACTCTGATCAAACCGTTCGTCACCCAAACCTCACCAGAAATCCCAATCCAGACTAACAATGGTTACCTGATAGATGCTATCACGGAACCCGTCATTCAGACGGCTGCGCATCTGTTGAATAACTTTCTAGTTATTTCAACACTTCGCAAGAACAAAATCCAGTCTAAGCTGTTGAGTCAGATAGTGAAATCCTTTTTGGAATTCCCTGGCCCCTCAGTTGTGACATACGACTGGCATAGCTTCCTTATTCGTGAACTAACCAACTCCATCAAACCCAACAACCGTGAGCGTATCGCAGCAGGCCCCCTGTTGTGTAACTTTGCATGTGCACTTCTCGAGGCGAAAGTGTGCGGTTTCCAACGCTCATCCCTTTTGTTCACCCAAGTGCCACACACTAATCTTTATCCACCATCCCAACCATCCACCTCCTCCCAACCTGCAGTTATTAACACAACGGCCAGCAAACAAATGTGTGGCACTGCCTCTACATCCTCATTTACCTCCACTACCGCACTAACCACTCCATCAACCACCACCACTTCTTCTTCTGTGCAACCCCCCACTCCGATCTCTGTTGTTGCTACCTCTCTTCATGTTTCATCCACAACTATTTCTATGTCCATCCTTGTTTCCTCTGTTGATACCACTCCTATCTCTGTTTCAGTATCCACTACTCCGTCCATCACCATCGCATCCTCCATCACTCCTGCCACCACCGTTGCTTCCATTCCATTCAATCCTTCTGATTCTCAATTGTCTCCAGACACTCTGGAGTAGATGCAAGTCATCAATTTTTCAACCCCACGTCAGACACTTTCTGCTGCATCCTCACCTTCTTCCATACTCCACACCACCCTTCAGTTCCCCTCTGTTCCTCCCATCCTCTCGTTCAGACAAACCGTCCTCACCCTTGTTTCCATAGTGGCTTCTCAAACCCCACCTGCTTCGCCAACAAAAGTTGTCGAGGGCAACCAACCGTTTCCTGATCACGCATTTGTCCAAACAATTTTCGTACCATCGCCAGATTGGACTGATCCTACCGCCCCGGATGGCATCAGGTCCAATGAGAACCTGATAGAAGATGATGACGACGGTACTCCACAAGACGTCGGGGCCGATACAACACAAGCCCCTACCAGTGCCAACGTACCGCTTGCTCCCACAGATCTAACGATGGCGTACCAGACTCTAGGAAAATACATCCTGGATGTGGTAGCGGCCAAAGCTATCTTGGAAAGCAGGGTACTACACCTGGCAATAAGCAATACACAGCTGCGAGCAGAACTCACCAAGCTGCAGCACGAGCTGATTTTGACTCAGCAACATCAACAAGAAGGGCACCAGGAGATCGCCAAGCTGCAGCAGAAGGAGGAGGGCCTCAATAATTATATCCAAAGCCTCTCCAAAGTGCTGACAAAGGCCTCCACAAAGGTGCGGAAGCTTCAATCCGAAGCATCCCAACGGCTTGCTCCCATCCAGATGCAACTAAACCTTTTGGAAGCAGAGAATACGTGCCTGGGGATGGAGGTCAAAGCCCTACAAGATGAAAAGCTCGTCTTGTTAGCTCAACCTGCACCAGACTCAAGGCCGCTCTCTCAATCAGAAATGAATCTTCTTTGATGTCAGGTGCAGGTTTATAGCCAAACCTTAAATAGCTACCAGGCAGAGTTCAACAAATATTGGGCAAGTGCAACTCACGAGCTCGCCTAGGCCAAACAAGCTCTCAAGGCTTGCCAAAAATTCATGGAATTGAAGGCCCACCCACCCCCGTGGTAATTCCACCGCCACCTAATTCTGACGCTACACAGGCCAGTACTAGCCAAGACCAAAGCCAACAGGCAACAGGGGGATTCACCGAAGATTAGGGGTCCGAAGGCCAAGACCAAGGACAAATGGATACGGCTACTGAGACGTGAGACCAGGGCCAAAGTGCAGATACCAGCCAAAGCCAAGCCACATCATCCAGAGATTCGCGCACGATATCTGCCAGCCGGGCCTTCCGAAGACCAAAGTCCATGGAGGAGAAAATCAACGAATTCCTATCAAAGTATCCCCATGAGTCATGCAGAGCTTCGTGCCGTAGTTGTTAGAGATTTGGACTCATTAAGATGTTGCGTGGTGGCAATCCTTAATGAAGGAACTAAAAACTCTACTGGCATCACATCATTATGACCATATACCAATTGGAAGGGTGTTTGATCAGTGCTTCCTTTATATGTAGTCCTGAATGCCCACAGTGCAACATGCAACTTGTGTTCCCAATCTGATCTGCTAGCTTCAACTGTTTTTGTGAGCATGCTACACATGATCTTATTGGATGATTCTGCTTGTCCATTACCACGAGGATAATAAGACGTACTGGTTCTGTGGATCACAAAGAATTCCTCCAACAGGACCTTGATGGTCTCATTGATGAAATGACTTTCGCAATCGCTGGCTAGCTCTACCGGTCATCCAAAGCGCACAATGATATTTTCATAAAGGAGCTTGGCAGTGGTCCTAGCATCAGCTACTCTTACTACCTTGGCTTCGACCCACTTGGTGAGGTAGTCTGTGGCTACAATTATGTATCAAGCTTGGGAACTCCTTGTTGCAGGGTGAATTGGACCGATGTAATCCAATCCCCACTTTTCGAATGGTGCTTGGGCTAAGATCGGGTGCAGTAGGTCATAATTCAATCTCGTTGGCCTTCTCGCCCTTTGGCACACATCGCACTTTTTCAAGTATTCCTCCGTATCCTTATGAATCGTTGGCCACCAACATCCTGATTGCAGGATCTTGCGAACTGTAATGTCGGAAGCAAAATGGCCTCCACCCATGCCTTCATGTGAAAGCGAAATGATCTGGGTGGCCTCATGAGGAAGAATACACCGCCGAAGAATTATGTCTGGTCTTCTTCGATACAACTGGCCGGCAATTAGCTGATAAGGTCTAGCCTCAAGATCAATTTCCGCTGTTCTACCTTTGGTAGTGATTTGTCTGGTTGGCCCCGCATTAAATATTCAACAATGTCGGCAGCCTATTATGGTACTGTGTCCACGTAAACTAAGGTAGCATCTGCTAGCTCATCGTCGAGTTGGGTTGCAATCTCCCTTCCCTTGATTCGTGACACATGATCTGCCATGTAGTGTTGTTTTCCCTTGCGAACTACTATCCAAAAATCAAATTCCAACAATAGAAGTAGCCATCTGGTGATTCTTCTGGTGTTGCAAGTTTTATTAACGAGATAGAGCAAGAATTGATGGTCTGTATAAATGTGTGGCCATCAAGTAGTGTCGAAATTTCATAACCGCATAGATCATTGCCATTGCTTCCCGCTCTGTGGTTGAATAATTCATTTCGATATCACTGGGCTGTCGGCTTGCAAATCGGATTGGAAAATCCTTTTTGTGTTCATCTGGCTGGGTTAAGACTGCTCCAACTACATACTTTGATGCGTCCGTATGGACGTGAAACTCAATGGACCAATTGGGTGGGCGTAAGATTGGTGCTAAAACCAATGCATCCATAAGCTTCTGGAAAGCCTTTAGGGCTTTTTCATTCCAATGTGGATCCGTCGTGAGTTTGTAAATTGGTCGGGCTAACTTCGCAAAATCAAGAATGAAGATCCTATAATAGTTAGCATGATCCATGAAGATGTAGACTTCGCGGATCGTCCTCGGTGGTGGTAGATCAACAATGGTCCTGATCTTTGATAGATCTGTGGCGATCCCGTGTCTTGACACTATATGGCCGAGAATCAAGCCATGTGTCACCCAGAATTGACATTC
This sequence comes from Diphasiastrum complanatum, assembly GCA_029204225.1. Classification (NCBI taxonomy): domain Eukaryota; kingdom Viridiplantae; phylum Streptophyta; class Lycopodiopsida; order Lycopodiales; family Lycopodiaceae; genus Diphasiastrum; species Diphasiastrum complanatum. The sequence goes on along the minus strand of CM055092.1, from coordinate 6,286,059 downwards.
TTTTGGATTCAGGGAGATCTGGTAGTCGCGGCATTTTTGTAACACCTTCTCCAAATTGGATAAGTGTTCTGAGTCTGGTCCATGCACGCATAGATCGTCCAAGAAAATTTTTAGAAATTTTTGCAGATAATCTGTGAATGCCGTCTGCACGACTCGTTGGAAGGTGCTTGGGGCATTGCAAAGTCCAAATGGCATCACTTTATAGGCATAGGTTCCTCATTTCATGGAAAATGTTGTCTTGTGCTGGTCCTAGGGGGCTATCTTCACCTGGTTGTAGCCGCTGAAGCCGTCTAGAAAACTGTAGGCTTCGGCGCCAATTACTCTGTCGAGGACACTTTTCGTAAATGGTAGACAAAAATGATCCTTTTTTGTGATTGCATTTAGCGCCTTTAGATTCACACAAATCCGCATTTTGTCGTTCTTCTTGGGTACTATAACTATCTGCATCCATTAGCTTCTGCAACTCTTGCTTGATCAGCTCAGTATAATTCGGGTTGCAGCGGTAATAACGGCTTACATTGGGGACTGTTCCGTCCACCAAGAGTATGGTGTGTTGGACTACTGTTGGTGGAATGCCCTTCAGGTCACTATAACTCCAGGCAAAACAGTCTTTATACTCCACCAACAACGATCGTAGTCTCTTGAACTGTGTGGATGTTAACTGCTCTCCCACATGCACTATCTTCTCTTCTTCACCTGGCTTGGCAAGATTCATCGGCTGTGTTCGCGCAGGTCCCTTGAAGACTTGTTCCGCTGGTGCCTGACTTTGATCAGGTTCCCTCTGGGCTTGCGGCATCATGATTACCACGTCGTCCAAGGTATAATTCTTGAAAGTCTCAATGCTCGTCGAGATTCCTCCTTCATCATATTGATCTTAGCCCGACTGGTCATTTTTTGATTTTCTGTCACTTGTGTAGAAGATGATGTTGTATCTGAGTCTATCTTGATTGATTTCAAGGAGTCCAACACCTTCTTTTTGCCCTTTTTTGTCATTTTGGTGGGTTCATCTTTGTTTGCCTTCATCAAGACTGCCGTGACATTCGCCTTGTGGTTGCGAATATCAACATCCACTGTAGCTATTGCCTCTTCGGGTAGATCACTCGATCGGATCACCTGGTTGTAGCGTTGCTTCAACTGATTCTTCTTATTCGCAGGTGCCCTGGGTGGATCGATCCTTGATACTTTTGCCGTAGCAGACTTTTGTGGTGGTTGAGCTGGTACTTTCTTGGTTCCGTAACGATCTGGGTCCATGTGATGTAGGACCTATTCATCAGTCAGCTCAATCTCCTTATTATAAGTTAAAGCATGTTGCCAAGGGATTAGATCATCATCCACTGGGTTCTCAATAGGCTCCACTGACAGCCATGCTACGTTTATCATATTCACCCCAAATGTGATTGGTGTGTCCATAGTGTAACACTTGGGTGAAGATGTACTAGGTTCCGAATCTGATTCATATTGACATGCCCGACAGTCAATAGTTGCTAACGCATCCGTCCATCTTACGACATCTGTCTCTGAATCATAGTGACCTCCCTTGGCTGGCCTTGGACGATCAATCGTGTGATCTGTCGTAGATGATCCGTCATCAACTTTTGGTGCAATAGGTTTCACCGCCCATGTGGTTGGATCAACCTTTACAGCCTGTTCTCTGTTCTCGAAGGTGAGTTTTCTCATATCTTAGCTGTGTACTACTTGTGCAGTCGTCAACCATGGTCTTCCTAGTAAAACACGGTATGCAGATGGAGATTCAGGTATATCCATGACTACAAAAGTAATCAAAAACTGCATGTCTGCTATCTTTACGGGGATATCGACAACTACACCTTCTGGTTTCACACAAAGTTGAACGCTAGCTTGATGGCGAATCTTGTTGGCTTCAACCCTTGCAAACCCCATTTTTCATACAAAGTATTGGAGATCAAATTGACTCCCAATCCTCCATCTACCACTGTTGCCTCGTCCTCGTATCTCTTGTGTTTGATTGGTAAAGTGATGTTGTGTTCCTCACTTTCCCATGCTGCTCCGATGTGGAGGATGTTACTTGTTTCTTCATAGCCCGTACAATATATGGGCTCATGCGCTACTGGCTCCTCATCCACTTTGGCCCATTCAGCTAGAAGGCTTTTCGCTTGTGGTGCAATCCGCAGTAGTTTTCCGAGTGGTAAACTAACACGGCTTGACAATAAAAGTGTGAGCCTTTCAGTGCGTGGTTCCTCGGGCTCCACCATGTAAAAAGGTGGTTCATGTTGGTGCAACCGATCATTCTGATAAGTGCGCAGTGGCGAGCCCGCTTGCGGTATCCGTTCGACGCCAACTGGAGGTTCCGTGGGATTGTCTCTTTCTTGCTCTTTTTTCTCCGCTTGTGCTTTCTGTATCCAGTGTCTTATTTTCTGGTACTGCCTTCTTTCTTCCCTCACATTTGGATATGGTGCGGAAGTTGAGGGCTGGTTGTCAGTGACAAATGGTGGTGGTGAGGGAGCCACTTCCTTCCTCTTCTGTGCTCGTGTAACAGCTAACACAGGAGCATGGACTTGGCGCCCTATCAAACTAACTCTCGAAAGCTTCTCTGTGTCTTGGTCTAACTGAGATGGAAATTCAGAGGGTTCTGCGAGAGTTCTTATAAAGATTTGAATTTTTTTGGATTTTTTCAAGGATTTTTTGAATTTTTTATAATTTTTCTCTGATTTTTACAATCTGCTTGGAACTAACTCTCGCAGGCTTCTATGCAGGTCTGGGACAGTACCTGGAGCTGCTGCCAGTCATGCAAGGGTAATCACACTGGTCCTGGAGATATAAAAATCTGATGAGATTTTCTGCTCTTTTTTCGTCCAAAAATGCAGATTGGTGTGTTTTTGGGTTTTTTGGCTGGTTGGTTTGGGTTTCAAGCCCTTAGAGGCTGTTCAGGGCCTCCTCTACGCTCTCACACCTCCTCAGCTAGCTGTGAATAGTCCAAACACAAAAACAAACAGAAAACTAACTCTAAACTCCCAAAAATCTACCTAAAACTACTCTAAAAAACAAGGAAATAGCTAAAATACAGCTAAACTAGTTAGTGAAAATCTATCCCTGGCAACGATACCACTCTAGGGTCAAAGATCTTACATAGTATAGCCCTCCCGCCTGTCAACAAGGGTTAGATCATTGGATAGGTACCTAACTATGCATAGATGCTATTTTTAGTTAGTTTCCTACTTTCTCCCTTAACTCTATTCACCACTAACACTACCCTCATTTAACTCTACTCCTCTACACTAACATTCATCATGCTTTTGGGTGAAAGGAAAGGATGGACAAGAAGAGGAAGAGAGAAGAGAAGAGAGAAAGAGAGAGAGAGAGATGAGATGGAGGTTAGCTCAAATGCTCAATGTCGTTGCTTATGGAGAAACGTTAACTAATCACAAACAAAAAGCATGGAAGAAATGGAAATAACAAGCAATCACAACAATAGCATAAGCAAGATTGATTAGCAAATGAGGATGCTTGAGCTCTCAAAATAGTAGAGTCTCCTCCTCTCTATTAAGCATCCCAATAGTGTACAAATGGTGTCTTTTTATAGAATGGGGAAGGCCCTTGCCCCTCAATCCTATTGGCTAATATTCACATTGATCCTATCCATTCATCTTGGACCCAACTTGATCCAAGGGTCCACAAAAAGTACATTGGAAATCACAAGATTCATGTGAGTCCAAAATTGGACCCAACTCTAAAAAGCAAACTCTAAGTTTAAAATTGACTTTGGGCCTCAAGTTTTATTTTAATTACAAAGGCCCAAGTCTATTTTATTTTATTTACACTTTGGCTTGCGTGTTGATTGGGCCATGGGCTTATATGCGCAGGATGCCATGCCCTCGCAACATATTTTATTGGACGATTTTATTTACTTACACTTTGTTGGGAATACCCCCAACAGGACCCACAGCCTGAAGTAGTGCTGGTCCCTCGGCACTCTGCCGATTTAGTATAGCGTCCTCTTTGCCTGCCTCTGGTGGATCAGGTAGCCCGTAACGTCTTCTATGAAGTTGAGACGGTCCAGTTTCTTCGAGTCCTTGGGCGTGTGGAAGGACTTGTGGACTCCTGTCAGCCATTCTTGATCGACCCATGCTTGGAATCGGCGCGTCTAGGGATCTCCAAGGAATGCAGCTCGATAATATACACGAGCGACTGGCAGCAGATCTTCGACTTTGTCGGAAGCTAGCGCCTTATTAGGATCAAAGAATATTGAGGGAAGAAAATCATCCCATTTTGTTTTAATGCCCATTGAATGTTCTAAGTCCCGGACGTAAGTGGCTGTCACACAGACTGTTCGATCAGGGCAGTTGATATATTGATTTGCGAACGTGGTGAGAGCCCTTCTGGCATCTACATCTGTAGTCCACCCATATTCTAATGGTGTGATCGGCCAGTTAAAATTTTGCAGTGTGATCTTGTCCAGAGGGTTGCCACATTCCATCCATTTGAATCATCGTGTACATGGCAGGAAGTGCACGTTCACCCGTAATTGTTGCGGACTCGTCACGTAGGCCCTGATGGCTGCAAGGTCTCTTTTGAACAACTGCTGTCGCCACTCTGGTTGTGGTTAAAGGGTGGGTAATGCTTGCAGTTCATTGACCTTTATTGTCTGAGCTGAAAACGATATCTGCCAGCCGCCTCTTGATGACGCGTGGGGATACTTTGATAAGAATTCGTTGATTTTCTCCTCCACGGACTTTGGTCTTCAGAAGGCCCGACTGGCAGATATGGTGCGCGAACCTCTGGATGATGTGGCTTGGCTTTGGCTAGTATCTGCGCCTTGGCCCTGTCTCAGCAGCCGTATCCGTTTGTCCTTGGTCTTGGCCTTCGGACCCTTGATCTTCGGCGAATCCCCCTGCTGCCTGCTGGTTTTGGTCTTGGCTGGTACTGGCCTATGCAGCGTCAAAATTAGGTGGCAGTGAAATTACCACGGGGTTGGGCTGGGCCTTCGTTTCCATGCCTTGAGGGCTTGTTTGGCCTGGGCGAGCTCATGAGTTGCGCTTGCCCAATATTTGTTGAACTCTGTCTGGTAGCTATTTAAGGTATGGCTATAAACCTGCACCTAACGCCGAAGAAGATTCATTTCTAATTGAGAGACCGACCTTGAGTCTGGTACAGGTTGAGCTAACTAGACAAGCTTTTCATCTTGTAGGGCTTTGACCTCCGTCCCCAGGCACGTATTCTCTGCTTCCAAAAGGTTTAGTTGTGTCTGGATGGGAGCAAGCCGTTGGGATGCTTCGAATTGAAGCTTCCGCACCTTTGTGGAGGCCTCTGTCAGTGCTTTGGAGAGGCTTTGGATATAATTATTGAGGCCCTCCTCCTTCTGCTGCAGCTTGGCAATCTCCTGGTGCCCTTCTTGTTGATGTTGTTGAGTCAAAATCAGCTCGTGCTGCGGCTTGGTGAGTTCTACTTGCAGCTGTGTGTTGCTTGTTGCCAGGTGTAGTACCCTACTTTCCAAGATAGCTTTGGCCGCTATCGCATCCAGGATGTATTTCCCCAGAGTCTGGTACGCCGTCGTTAGGTCTGTGGGAGCAAGCGGTATGCTGGCACTGATAGGGGCTTGTGTTGTATCGGCCCCCACGACTTGTCGAGTACCGTCGTCATCATCTTCTATCAGGTTCTCATTGGACCTGATGCCATTCGGGACGGTTAGATCAGCCCGATCTGGCGATGGTATGAAAATTGTTTGGACAAATGCATCATTAGGCAACGGTTGGTTGCCCTCGACAACGTTTGTTGGCGAAGTAGGTGGGGTTTGAGAAGCAACTGTGGAAACATGGGTGAGGACGATTTGTCCGAACGAGAGGATGGGAGGAACAGAGGGGAACTGAAGGGTGGTGTGGAGTATGGAAGAAGGTGAGGATGGAGCAGAAAGTGTCTAACGTGGGGGTGAAAAATTGATGACTTGCATCCACTCCAGAGTGTCTGGAGACAATTGAGAATCAGAAGGATTGAATACAATGGAAGCAACAGTGGTGACAAGAGTGATGGAGGATGCGATGGTGATGGACGGAGTAGTGGATAATGGAACAGAGATAGGAGTGGTATCAACAGAGGAAACGAGGATGGACACAGAAACAGTTGTAGATGAAACATGAAGAGAGGTAGCAACAACAGAGATCGGAGTGGGGGGTTGCACGGAAGAAGAAGTGGCGATGGTTGATGGAGTGGTTAGCGCGGTAGTGGAGGCGCGTCTTCAGGAAGCAGATGGAGATGAGGATGTAGAGGCAGCACCACGCATTTGTTTGTTGGCCGTTGTGTTAATAACTGCGGCTTGGGAAGAGGTGGATGCTTGGGATGGCAGATAAAGGTTAGTGTGTGGCACTTTGGTGGACAAAAGGAATGAGCGTTGGAAACCGCACACTTTTGCCTCAAGAAGTGCACAGGCAAAGTTACACAACAGGGGGCCTGCTGTGATACACTCATGGTTGTTGGGTTTGATGGAGTTGGTTAGCTCATGAATAAGGAAGCTATGCCAATCATATGGCACAACTGAGGGGCCAAGAAATTCCAAAAAGGATTTCACAACCATTATTAGTCTGGATTGGGATTTCTGGTGCGGTTTGGGTGAGAACGGTTTGATCAGAGTTCTGGCGTGGCGATGGGAGATGAGGTTGACGATCACCGGACATAATGCCAATGGTGACCCTCAAGTCTGCGTTAATCCTGACCTTGTACGTGGTACCTTGGTACAGGAAGTGGAAGCGAGTCTTTTCCTTGTCCCAGATGGCGTAAGCGTGAAGGGCGAGGCCATGTTAATCTCAGAATAAAAAAGCGCTGGGTAAAAATCCATTGCCTCTAGAAGTGGGCCGGCTGTCTGCAGCCATGGTTGGATCAGAGCGTGAGAGGGTAAGGGCCAAATCTGTGTGGCCTTGGGGATTTCACGTTGGATCACTTGCTTGGTGCCAGTGTCTTCAGAGGATGAGGAGGCCATGTTAGTAGTGATGATTAGAAGTCAAAAAAGTAGGAAAAACGGTGAAAAAGATAAAAAGGTGTGAAAATGACAAAAATTGTCAATTACGAGTGTTGGATGACAGGTATTGTAGTTCAGAGTGCAGATTGGTGTTCAGTATGAGCAGATGATAGTTGGTAGGAAGTTTGGTTGCAAACGGAGAACTTGGTAATTTCAGTGTAAATTTTGGCAGAGCTTCGCTAGCAAAAGTGACAAATGACTCGAATTCAGCCCTTATATAGCGGAATTTAGAGTGCGTATTAGGTAAAATCCACTTTCCCTTGCTTAGTTCCACCCAAATTTTGGCAGGCACCTTCTTTACAAAATTCTAAGACCTCAGGGAAGTTTGCAAGAGTTCAGAAGGTGATTTGACTGCTATGCGAAGGTTCTACGAGGGTTTAGGCTGTTTGCGAGGGTTCAACTCTCGCAGGAAGTGATCTCTCGCACAACTTGTTTTTATGATTGGATTTTCAAGATCAGACCGTGTAGGCAGGCTAATATCACTACTCTGATTCCATTTAAACACCTTGCAAGGGTTGGTAAGATGATCTCGATGCTCTGCGAGGGTTCTAAAAATTCAGCTTCTACGAACCCTCGCACACATTAAAAAATGGTGATTCCTACATCAAGAACTCTCACAGAGATTCCGATGGATGCATCTAGGTCAGATCTAGTGATTATCCACGTTTCAAGAGCTATCTCCCAAGGGATCTCAAAAAATCATGAAAAAAGTGCTCTTTCAGAGAGTTTTTTGACGATATCTTGAGATTTTCTGATTTTAAACTTTTGTAAACTGATAATCAACTTCATCGAGGCTTGATCTGACTGTTGGTAGTTCTCTGAAAGTTCTGATGGATACTTGGTAACAGATCCATCAGTCAATCTGATGACCTGCTTCCTTCTTGATCCTATCTGGATCTTGATCCCCCTTGGATTCTGATGGATTTTTTCGATCTTGCCAGATCTGGCCGAATCTTGATGGATCTAGCTTGATTTGGCTTGATCTTCCTAGATCTAGTGGGGATGGTGTAGCATATTAGCTTTTCATAACGTGCCATCACCAATCTGGATCTCTCTTACTATGATAACCAGTACTTGTGCAACCGGCTACCGTTGATGGGTGTATCAAATGGTGTCCCATCTAGCTTTTCTAAATTCACGGCTCCATGATTAAGAATTTCCTTGATCCGATAAGGACCTTCATTTGTGAATTTTAACTTTCCCTTTATCGCCTTGGTTTTATACATCAGGACCAGATCTCCGGAGCGAAGATCATCCTTTTGTAATCTGCGATCATGCCATGCTTTGCGTCTTTCCTTTTCAGCTGCCAGTGCATGCACAACTAGTTCACAAGGTTTATGTAGAGCTTTGTGGCGTAGTTGTAGAGATTTGGACTCATTAAGACGTTGAGGAACAACTTCCAACTCCTTCAATTGCACATGCATCACCAACAACTGTGTATATTGATTTCTTAGGATCTAGAACAGATTCAATAGAAACAAAAGAATCTTTGGAGCAACTCATATGAGTTGTGGCTCCACTATCAATATACCAAGATACATCATTAAAGGGTAAAGAGGAGAAACTAGACATCATGAGAGATGCCTCTCCACAACTTGCATGCGAGTCTTCTATGATACAATTGGCTTGAACTTCTTGAGTTTTCTTCTTGAAGTTAGAAGAATGAGTTGAATCATCTTCTACTCCACCTTGGTCTTTGTTCTTTGCTTGTCCTTGGTGAAGGCTTGAGAAAAACTGTTCTTGCTCCTCCCTCTTGACTTGAGCTTTGCTTCATGAAGGTCCTTAAGAGGTTCCCAAGTCTCCTTGGCTGAGGTTCATGAACTTATTTCTCTCAACATCTCATCAGAGATGTTCAATTTGATGATATGAAGAGCAATTCTTGCTCTCTTCTTGAATCTCTGAGCCTCATCATAAGCTTCAGGTTCGACTTCAATTCCTGCATTACTCCATAAAGAATCAACAAGGATTCTATCCTATCCTTCCAAACTGAATAATTGAAGGTATCTAGTCTTTCACTAGCTTCAAAGAGACAATCTCCTACAGATGCCATGAATGTGAAGACACTTGTAATTGGACAACAAAATGGAATTGACTGTGTTGCTTCTCTTTCACTATAGGAACCAAAATCATTGGATGTACTACCAAATCCTATGTAAAATCTTGCAACAGAATACGTGAGACCTATCTCACAACAAAGAATCAATCAACTTGAATTTGGATCTAGCCTCTATCTACAGATGAAGCACTTACAATTCTGATGTCAAACTTTTCCACGAGTCTCAAATGAATGAAACACACTCAAGAAACACATATACAACTCAAAACACAACACATTGTGTGAAATGATGTGTCTATGACAACAGAAATTTGTCTTATCCAATTCTATATCAGATTGAGTACTAAAACTATGAATGATGAATCATGCATGCAATATATTCAAATAAAAAAGTGTCCACTCGGGTTTTGAGTCTCTCCCTACCCTCTTTAATAGCTTGTAACACCTACTAGAAACATTAGAATGAACTGAAACCAATTGCATTGGAAAGAGGACTCTTCTAGCTTTCCAACAAGCTATAATGTCAATATCTTTGGACCTAACATAGAGGAGATAGAGTTAAATGATGTATTCTGGTTTTCACTCATGTGAAAAGTCAAGATTCCGTACATCCCCTATTTTGGACTAAAAATATCAGTTCTAACCTCATTCACCAAAAAACTATTCAAGAAAAGATAGCAAAACACTGCTAAACAGCTTCCTAGCTTGAATTGACAGAAAAATCTTCATACACTTGACGTTAGTAGCATTCAAAGCATGGTATGGCTCTGATACCATGTGAAAAATCTAGCAAATTCACACGCGTGGGGATCCACAAGAAATGTGCGAATGATCTTGACCATGCTTTGTGATGGCACACAGAACACCTGTAGAGCAATCCTACAATCTACCAATGGATCTGAGGCTAGAGCACAATTTAGAATGCTATAGATCAAAGCAATACTAATTCCTCACAAATAGAGAGAATACATAAGCAAAAGAATGTATGAAGAAGACCTTCTACTCGAGTTAGAGAGAGAATATCAAAACAAGCAAAATAGCATGAGATCCAATTTTGACATTATGACATTACCAAAGCTTGATTCATCATTCGATATGAATGAGAATGATATGTACATATATAGGAGAGCCAAAATTCGTGGTACTCCTTGCATTCAATGCATTTCCTACACCTAATCTGTTAGAAATCAATGATAAACTTCATTGTTACTGTTTACGATGCACATTAAAGTTGATAGCTGTGACCAGCTGTCAATAGCCGTAGGCTAGTCTATTAGTCTACTCGTAGTTTTTCTCTCTCTATCAGGGTTCAAGGTTTATTTGTACATTTTAAATTCAGTATGTGGTAGTGTGATAGAGTGACAGTGCGTGTTCTTCTTCCGCCTTCTTGTGGTGATTGCTTGTGGTGAATGCTTGATGTTGCATATCTAATTCTTAACATGGTATCAGAGCAGCGATAGTCCTGCGTGCCTGATCAGTGGATACAGCTTGTCACAAGCTCCGCAACGAAGTGATAAAGTCCTTCACGGGAGCTGAAAGCTTGGAGAGACAAAAACGGCTGGAAGAAATGCTTCTTTGGTGTATTTTGTAGGGTTGGAGCTCAAAATCATCAGTGAGGAACAAAAGCACAGTCCCGGAGGCATCAAAAAGGCCAGGGCAGCATCAGACAGATTGAAAATTTGTTGAGTGGGGGAGATTTTTACAATACTTCCTAGTTGTTGTGGAAAGTGCTATCTGTGTGAGAGGTTTGCCAAGAAATCTCTCATTTGTCTGTTTGGAGTACGACAAATCACACTAGACAGTGTCTAGTACTACCATTCAGAGTTAGAAGGCTTCATACTTTTCACATTACTGATCTCTATCTTTTGAACGATCACACATTTCGAAATCTTTGCAAAGAGGAGGCGGCGTAGCCGCCGCGCCGAAGTGGGAAATCACATATGTGCTCACCAATAGAGTGCAGTTCATCCCCCATTGTCTTGATTTTGGTCATATACGTCTGGATGTACTCTCCTTGTTCCATGCAGGCACTATTCAGTTTTGACTTCAAAAACATGATTCTTGACGGATTTGACGTTTCAAACTGCTCCTTTAGCACATCCCATGCATGTCTGGGTGTAACAGCATCACAAATGTGGGGAAAGGCACACACAGAATTGATATAAGGCTATGGGAGCAAATATCGCTTTTTGTGCGAGACGGCATATCCAAGGCAGAATGGAAAGAACTGGTCGCACACTGAACCAATATTACAAAAATCGAAAAAAAATTTTGCAAAAAATACGAAAAATGGCTAACTTTTATACTCTTTGGTTTGCACGTGCGACCATTGGGACACGTCTCTTGATTCTATTCGCCCATACAACCGGGTGTGAGACCAACTGCTAGCCGTCCCTACAGGTGCAATCCAATCTACAAGGCCAAAATCAAAGAAGAATTACAACGTTTGTTAGATGCAGGATTCATCTATAAAATCGAACATATTGAGTGGGTCTCCCCAATCGTCATCTTTTTTAAGAAAAATGGAAAACTTTGCATCTGTATATCAATTTTAAAAAACTTAATGTCGTCACAAAACATGTTCATTTTCCATTACCTTTCGGAGAATCCATCTTAGAAAATCTAGCCGGAGATGAGGCCTACTCCTTCTTAGATAGCAATATGATTCAAATTGTTGAAGAAGATCAACATAAAACTGCTTTTGCCATAGAATGAAAAACCTTCTATTGGAAAGTCGTGCCTTTTGGTCTCTGTATTGCTCCTAGCACTTTCCAACGTGTTATGCAAGCTGTCTTTTCTCAGCAGATGGGCGATACCCTAGAGGTTTACTTGGACGATTTAGGTGCACATTCAGAAAAAATATGTCATCTGTCTGTGCTCCTAGGCCATGCCAACTATTCTCGACTTCGCCAATAAAGCACGATTAATCTAAAAAGTAGTTGTTTTTCCCAAATAGAAAAGAAGCTCTTACAAATGCACCTATCCTCCGGGCTCCTGATTACTCCAAAGAATTCCATGTCCATACCGATGCATCCAAGTATGCCATTGGAGCAGTGCTCACCCAACCGAGAGAATTCAAAAAGGATTATCCAATCTGCTTTCTCAGTAGACAAATGATACCTGCTGAAGTCAACTATACCACTACTGAGCATGAAGCTTTGGCAATGGTATATGCAGTTCAAAAGTTTCGCCATTATCTTCTGGGAAAAGTTTTTGCCTTCTTCATTGATCATCAAGCACTCCTATATCTCATCAACAAGACTTGCACAACCGGTCGTATTATTCGATGGATCCTAGTACTGCAAGAATTTGAGTTTAGGATCGTCGTTCAAAAGAGAGCTCAACATTTTTTAGCAGACCATCTATCTCGAATCCCTAACCTACCAACTCCGGATCAAGGCGTCAACGATGATTTACACGATGCCATCTTATTTCAAGTTGACTCTACACCTGTTTGGGCCAAGGAAAACATAGAATATTTAACTTTAGGGCAAATGGATCCATCCTTATCTAAACCTAAACAACGTGCGTTGGTCCTCAAAGCCAAACCTTATACGTTAATAGTAGGCCAACTTTTCAAGCGAGGGTTAGATGGAATTATCCGACGTCATCTTACTGAAGGTGAAATACCCTTTGTTATCTCCCTCACTCATGAAGGTGTTGGAGCAAGTCATTTCTCTTCCAAAATGGCTGCTAAGAAAATCCTCTTGGTAGGATTTTGGTGGCCAACTCTCTTTAAGGATACGCACATCTACACTAAGGCCTGTGATGTTTGTCAACGAACAAAATGATTTCAAAAAACTGACTACATGCCTTTACACCCTGCCACAACTGATCAAGCTTTCCAGAAATGGGGAAGTGATTATGTTGGACCCATTAGTCCCACTGCTAGACACACTCAATCACAATATATTGCAGTAGCTATGGACTATTATACCAAATGGACTGAAGCAAGAGTTGTTCGCAATGCTGACGCTCGTTCTACCTCAAAATTTTTCTATGAACAGGTTATCATTCGTTTCGGATGTCCTCTAGAACTTATCAGCGATAGGGATACACATTTTCTTAACTCTGTCATAGCATATCTACTTTCCAAATCTTTTGTGGCACATCTCAAAAGTTTTCCATATTATCCACAATGCAATGGCTAGGCGGAATCCACAAACAAAATCTTATGCGGTGTTCTCACCAAAACCGTCGAGTCCAGGTGATCCGATTGGGAACTAAAACTTTATGCTGCTCTATGGGCCTACCGCACTACCCCGATGCGAGCCACATGCTTAACCTCTTTCTAGCTAGTATATGGCCAAGAAGCCGTTATGCATGTAGAATTCCATATTCCATCCCTTCGAGTAGCCTATAATCTTGAGCTAGATAATCGACAAATACTAGCGAACAAGCTATTTCATCTGGAACAACCGTGTGAAACACGTCGGATCAGCATCCATGCTCAACAAGTCCACAAATGTCGACAAAAGGCATGGCATGATTGATCCTTAAAACTCAAAGAGTTCCAGGTCAAAGATAAAGTCCTGTTATACCAAGCCAAAGCATTTACAGAAAAACTCAAATTTTTTGGCCAAGGACCTTATGTCATTCAAAAGATATTTGCCTCTAGATATGTACAACTCCAAACCCTACAAGGCAATATCTTAGACAATGTGGTCAATGGGAGCAGACTTAGAAAGCTAAGTGAGCCATGTTTTTATCTTGATATGTATTAGTTGCTTTACTTCCTAAATTTTGTTCTTTAATTCTGTTTTCTACCTGCTTGCCATTTCAACAATTTTTTTAGACAGTGCCTTGAAATTTGTGAACCTCACTAGGAAATCTTCAACATTGAGGACGTTTTCTGGGAGAAGTTACGATTTCCTATCCAAAAAAGTCTATATAGGCCTCAACCATCCTCTCCACGAGTTCATTCTAGATTTCTGCTCAAGAGTTCATGCTGAAATTTTCAAAAAAATTCTAAATTTCCAGAACCATCTACAATCACTATTACCATGGCCTCTCACAACACGTCACTCTCACTTCATAGTCGTAAGGCTTCTAAGCCTTATTTGGGCTCATATTCTTGATTTCCATCAAAAATTATGCTAAAACACTCATCTGAGCCAAGGATATTCTTACTAACCTTGGGTTTGATCTGACGTATTTCACGGATCAGCAAAGCGAGAGTTTGGTCCGAGCAACCCACTCCACTTATTCAGACAAATTCCAGACATTTCGGATCACATCTAAGGGTGGCATCATCAACATCTCTCCAAAACATTTACAAAGCATTGGATTTCCTAACCTGGGTGAGACGATCCATGGTAAGGGTACCAGCTACGATGCCAAATATTTTACAAAGTTTCTGATGGATGACGAAAGACAACTGCCCAAATGAACGACGACATCGCTATTCGTCTCATCACAGGTCCAAAGCTTAGGGCAACATCAGAAATCCTTGTGGCCATGGTCAAGGTCCACATCGCCAAAATAGATCGCATTCCACCTAGCAATCTATTTTCATTAACCCTCACCATGGATGATCTTGCTCACAATTACAAGTGGGCAGAGAAAGTGTCCGACAAATTGTGTGTGGCCCTGAAAGCTAGTAGCTGGCTCTTTGGGTGCTGGCGCTTCCGATTCTGGTTCAGTAGGCATGGCCCTATCTAGTCAGGTAACTTCAGTTGTCCCGGTATCAATACCTACTAACACCACTCCCCTTCCACCACTACGCCCCACCATTTACTACCACACTCATTCACACTTAACACAGGTTTTGACTCCATAATCCCATGCAAGCCCTCACCTATAAATTCTTCCACCCTACCTGACCCGACAGTCAATGTCGACGATTTTGCATTGCAGCTACTAACACAAACCACATCCACCATCATCACCACTAATCCACTCCACACGTCTTCGACACGCATTCAGTTACCACCACATTCACCTCCTATCATACCGCAATCACCTCCTATCATCTCACAATCAACTCCCCCTGCATTTTACCACACTCCAACATCTCCCCCCATTCCAGATTTTCTTCCATTTAATCCCATGCCATATCCTAACTATACTCACACACTCCTTGACATTGGCCCTTGGGAGCAATTACCTCTCACAGCCCAAAAAGCGGTATAATTGGTGAATGAACTCCAATACAACCTCTTCGGCACCTTAGGAGGTCAATAAACCATGAGGCAGTTCGACGATGGAGCCATGGTAGATCTTCAAAAAGAAAAAGAAAAGTTAGAGGCGGTATGCAAGCAACAACAACAACAACACCGCCTATAATCAACAGCAACAACAAATGCTTAGCCATCTACGGAACCAACTCCAGCTGAAGGTCTCAAACCTGCAAACTGCCATTGACAATCTTATTGCAGAACAGGATGAGGCCTTAGCAAATGCACAAGCAACACGTTCTGCTATGAAGGAACAACTGGAATTGGTAGATTTTAATGATTTCGCACCACCAACTATTCCCAAGGGAGCTCAGATTCCAATGGTGGCATATCAAAAGTTGGCACAAAAGTTAAAAGCCACGACGGAACAACACTAAAAAATGCAACAATCATATGTTGCTTCTGTCGAGGCCCTCAACCAACATATCACCACCCTGGAGGAAAGATTGAAGGCAGCTGCTCAATCCACACCTTCTGTCCATGCAGAGCACGCCCAGTTTCACCAATCAGGGCCTCACTATGATGGATTAGATGGTGGCGATGGTGCAGGATTTCAACAGCCTCCACCAACCAACCAAGGCTAGTCATTTCAGGGATAGCCTCAAGTGCAAGGAGCTCAATCACCAACCAATCCTCAGGGCTCTAGTGGTATTGGCTCCCAACACCATCTCTTCTCCTCTTCCGCTTCAAACCGCATCAACACCACTAACTTTTCCTTTCATCCAACGTCAATGTTCTCCAGAATCTCAACGAATTGCTGATTCTAACCCTTCACCACCTCAACCTAACCCACAAATAGAACATGCCTTGGCAGTTGAAGCACCAACCATAAGGCACAGAATCACGCCTACTGAACCTAGCAAGGATTTGCTTGCATCTCAAGAGTTTGCAAAGAAATATCCAACTACAAAGGAGCGAGGCGGCTACGTATTGCCAAACCTGGACCACTGCAAAACCCATCAGAAAGCAATCAAGCTCCTGGATCCACAACCACTTTGGCGCCATCAGCTCTTCCTACAAAGCCAAATCTCCGTGGCACAATATCTCGAAGCACCCGCCTACATGCGCACCCATCCATACTATTATCCAATAGCACGGCAAGGACTGTTTCCTATCACCAAAACAAAGAACAAGATCTTTTGGCCCAAACTCACAGGAGTGGATACCGACAACCCAGCAGAGGACATGGTCACCAACTGCCGTGTCTTTTACCAAAAGCACCATGGCAACCCTGATCGCGACATACAGTATTTGCGGATAATTGTGGTTTGGTGGCATTTTTGGTACAACTCAAAGGTTATTGGGATCGAGGTCTCTCACCAATAGCCATTGATATCAATAAATCCCTCCGAATGCAAGATGACCACATCAACGTAGCGCAGCTGTATTATCGGGCAACTCTTACTTCTGCACTACACATTGACATGGTATAACTGTGGAAAACCCATAACTTTCTCCATGCTACCATTTGTGTATACACGATCATTTTATTGTAAAGCAGTAAACCAAATAAAGTTTTGCAACACTAACCTGAATAGATGTTGTGAAAGAATCCTGTGAGGAAGTCATGGTTGTTATGAGAGACATTTCCTTCAAAGAATGATAATTAGCGAGTTCGAGTCTAGTTATTGCCATCGATATATAATGGTAGTAGAATAAAAAACAATGTCAATTAGCACGTATTTAGATTTGGAACGAAAACTGCTTCTTATAACTAGCAAAGCAAGCATACTATCATACGTATGTTATGATTTAATCTAATCATCACGATGCTTGCCATATACATACCTGTATTGGAGTGTATTCCGAATCAAAAAATGGAATAGAGATGCAATTTTGCAATCTAGAAGCCGTTGTAAAAAAAGAGACACATAACATTGAATATCATTGTTCATGTTCGATTTATGACAAACTGTAAGCAATAAGATGATTTTGAGAAAACACAATATGGGTAGGTTGTTGTCCACCAGCGACAGACCCGCTTTTTTTTTTTATTATCAAAAATACATTATGTCAGACACCCCATAGTGGCTCCATCATTGTCCCCAACCAGCGATGGAGGTCAAAAACTTGATAACAGTATGTGAGTGGTAATGCATACTACTGATCTATCATTCTGAAAACAACTTCATTGATGTACAAAATCTTTTGGTAAGCATACTGCTATGATGGATTACTGTCTGAACCCTCGCAGAACCTTTGCAGGACAGTCAAATCACCTTCTAAACTCTCGTAGACTTCTCTGAGGTCTTAGAATATTGTGAAGAAGGTCCCTGCCAAATTTTGGGTGGAACTGAACAAGGGAAAGTGGATTTCACCTAATACGCACTCTAATTTCCGCTATATAAGGGCTGAATTTGAGTTATTTGTCATCTTTCCTAGCAAAGCTCTGCTCAATTTTTGACCAAATTTTCCAAGTTCTCTGAATGCAACCAAAATTCATACAAGCCATCATCTGCATACTCTGAACTCAGATCTGTGCTCTGAACTGTTGTTCCTACCATCCAACACTTGTTATTCACTGTTTTTCTCGTTTCCATCACTTTTTACCTTTTCCACCATTTTTTCTACTTTTCCGCACTTTAACTATCACTGCTAACATGGCCTCCTCATCTTATGACGACTCTGGCACCAAACAGGTGATCGAGCGATAAATACCATCAGCCACCCAGATTTGGCCCTTGCCTTCTAAAGCCTTGATTAAACCATGGCTCTAGATTGCGGGCTTACTTCTTGAAGCAATGGGATTTTACCCAACACTTTTCAGTTCTAACATTAACATGGGCCTCGCCCTTCAGGCTTACGCCACTTGGGACGCGCCAAAGTCGCGTTTTCACTTCCTGTACCAGGGTACCACCACGTACAAGATATGGGTTAACGCGGACTCGATGGTCACTGTCGGCATTATGTATGGCGACCGCCAGCCCATCTCTCATCGTCAGGCAAAAGCCCTGATCAAACCTCTCATCACGCAGACTGCACCAGAGATTCCGATCCAAACTAACAATGGTTACCTGATAGAGGCTATCACGAAACCATTCATATAGGTGGCTGTGCATCTGTTGAACAACTTTTTGGTTGTTTCAACATTTCGCAAGGATAGAATCCAGTCCACACGCTGCTAAGTCAGATAGTGGAGTCCTTCTTGGGATTCCCTGGCCCCACGGTTATGCCATACAACTGGCATGCCTTCCTCATCCACGAGCTAACAATCTCCATCAAACCCAACACACGTGAACGTATAGCAGCAGGCCCCCTACTATGTAACTTTGCCTGTGCACTTCTCGAGATGAAAGTGTGCGGTTTCCGCCGTTCCAGCCTTCTATCATCCATCGTGCCACATACTAACCTCTATCCACCATCTTCCGCTTCCACATCTGCCCAACCTATAGTTACTGACACGACGGCCAACAAGAAAATGTGTGGCGCTGCCCCTTCCTCCTCATCTCCACCTACCACCAGACATCGCACCATCACCACCACACCAATAACAGCTCCAACATCTACCTCTGCCACTTCCTCTTCTGTACAGCCCCTCCGTCCGTTTCAGTTGCCGCTCCTCTTCTTTCTATTCCACCCACAACGACTGCTTCTGTTTGCATTCTCATCTCCTTTGTTGCTACTACTTCTACCTCTGTTCCAATTTCTACTACCCCTTCCATCACTATCGCATCCTCCATTGCTCCTGTTCCCACCGTTGTTCCTCTCCAGTTCAACCTCTGACTCACAGTTCTCTCCAAACACTCTGGCGCAGATGCAAGTCATCAACTTTTCACCTCCCCTCCAAGACACGGTAGCAGCCAGGGCCTCATTGGACAGCCAGGTACTCCACAACGAACAACACCCAACTGTGAGCAAAAATCACTAAGCTGCAGCAAGAGCTCCTTATAGCTCAACAACACGAACAAGACGGGCACCGGGAGATCGCCAAGCTGCAGTAGAAGGAGGATGGCCTAAACCAGTATATCCAGAGCCTCTCCAAAGCGTTGATGCCTCCACAAAGGTGCAGGAGCTTCAATCTGAAGCGTCCCAACGGCTTGCTCCCCTCCAGGCGCAACTAGAGATCTATGAAGCAGAGAATATGTGCCTGGGGGCGGAGGTGCAAGCCCTACAAAGTGAAAAACTCGTCTGGCTAGCTCAACTCGCACCTGACTCAAGGCCACTCTCTCAAGTAGAGATGAATCTTTTTAGGCATCACGTGCATGTGTATAGCCAAATTCTAAACAGCTACCAGGTGGAGTTCGACAAATACTGGGCAAGCGCAACTCACGAGCTCGCCCAGGCTAAACAAGCCCTCAAGGCTTGCCAGCAATTCATGGAGAAGAAGACTCAACCAACCACAGTGGTGATTCCAATTCCACCTCTTTTTGATACTGCCCAGGCAAGCACGAGCCAACAACAAGGCCAGCAGATAGTGGGGGAGACAAGCCAATATCAGAGGTGAGGTGGGCAAGACAAGGGCCTCCCGATACGGGTGTTGAGACGCAGGACCAAGGCCAAGACACAGGTCCCAACCATAGCCACGAGGAAGGACAAGCCTCCTCATCAAGAGGTTCGTGCACCATATCTGCCAGTTGGGCCTTCCGACGTCCCAAGTCCGTTGAGGAGAAAATCAATGAATTTTTAGCCAAACACCCCCACAAGTCATCAAGAGGTGGCTGGCAAATCTCATTTTCGACAGAAACAATCAAAGGAAACGAGTTGCAAGCACTACTCGCCCTCCACCCACAACCTGAGTGGCGCCAGCAGCTCTTTGAACGGGACCCTGCGGCCGTCAGGGCCTACATGACAAGTCCACAATAGTTACGAAAGAACGCACATTTCCTGCCATGCACATGACGATCCAAATGGGCAGAATGCGGCACTCCTCTGGACAAGATCACTATCCAAAATTGCAATTGGCCGAAAATTCCTTCAGAGCACGGTTGGGATACGAATGTAGATGCCCGAAGGGCTCTCACCCAATTTTCTAATAAGTATTTCAACTGCCCTGACCCAATAGTCGGCGTGGCAGCCACTTACGCTCGGGACCTAGAGCACCTAATGAGAATCGAAACAAAGTGGGACAGTTTTCTTTCCCCCATATTCTTTGATCCAAATATGACGTTAGCCTCATAAAAAGTGGAAGATCATCTTCTAGTCGCTCGAGTCTACTACCGAGCTGCATTCTTTGGCGATCCGTGGATGCGCAGATTCCAAGCGTGGGTCGACCAAAACTGGCTAACAGGAGTCCACAAGTCCCTTCACACGCCTAAAGACTTGAAGAAGCTGGACAGAATAAATTTCATGGAGATGTCACTAGCTACCTGATCCACAAGAGGCGGGCCAAGAAGTCTTTATACTAAACTGGCAGAGTGCCGAGGGACCGGCACTACAGTATTCCCAACATATTGTAAATAAATAATATCGGCCAATAAAATGTGTTGCGAGGGCATGGCATCCTATGTGTATAAGCCCATGGCCAATGAGCACGCAAGTTGAGTTGTAAATAGAATAATAGACTTGGGCCCCTTTGTAATTAAAATAAAACTTGAGGCCCAAAGTCATTGTAAACTTAGAAGTCTATTATTTTAGAGATGGGTCCAAATGGAGACTCACATGAATCATGTGAAATCCAATGCACTTTTTTGAGACCGTTGGATCAAGTTGGGTCCAAGCTGAATGGATAGGATTAGTGTACATATTAGCCAATAGTATTTTGGGGCAAGGGCCTTCCCCATTTATTAAAAGATACCTCATGTACTCTATTTTCCATGCTTAATGAGAAGGAGGAAACTCTACCATTTTGGAAGAGAAGCATCCTCATTTGCTATTCAATGCTTGCTATTGCTATTGTTGCTTTCTATTTGCTTTCAAGTCATGCTTTCTTGGTTTCCATAATTAATGTTTCTCCTTTAGCAAGTAAAATGAGCATTTGAGCTAATCTCCACTCTTACTCTCACTCTCTATCTCTCTCTTTCCCTCTTCCCCTCTCAATCTCTTCTATTCTTCTCTTCTCTTTCACCAAAAATCAAGATGAAGGTTAGTTTAGTGGAGTAGAGTCAGGGGTGTGTAGCGTTAGTGGTGGTAGAGTTGGAGAAAAAGTAGAGAACTAACTAAAAGTAGCATCTATTCATAGTTAGGCACCCTTCCAGTGATCTAACACTTGTTGACAGGCGGGAGGGCTATACTACGCGAGATCTTTGACCCGACATATTCCTTTAAGGAGCTACCATTATTCATTGTATACTACATATATAGAACTAAGTGGTAATAGAGACAATGCACGTCTACTAGACCCATTTGGAAGCAGAGGATTTCCCCATGATAACACAACCATTGGAGATGCTGACAAGTCTAATGAAGAAATGTACACCATCAAAGACTCTGCAATTTTGCACTTTACATTAGAACTCCTATTGTTCACATCATGATATGCTTAGTGGATTTGCCTGTCAGTATCGAACCCAACGAGTTTCCAATTGAAGTAGTCCTAACAAAAATTAGAATATGCTTACTTGAATGCACGAATTCTTCTATTTCAGTAACCTCCTTTTGAAAGAGTTTGAATATCCTTGCAAGTTTGTCGCTTTCGCTTGTTATCTTGAGCCTTCTGTATTGAAGAGAATGTGGGATGTGTCGAAGTGCTAGGATTTTGAGGATACAATTTTCCATCTGTCCACAAATCCAAGCTCTTATTTTCTTCTTTCCTATAACGGGAATGATCCTCAGTACATATTGGAATTCCTTTGTCTCCTCTTCTCTATAAAGGTGCCAAATCAGTAGGGATATCCAAATGTAGATGACACAATGTCGTCATAAAAAAACAATTAATTAAATGCATCAAAGTACTCAGAACAAGATTTCTAAAACAAATCAAAGTACTTATCTGGTATTACATTATATATTTTGTAGCATCAATTCATTGATTTTGCTTTTCTGTTTGATTCAAATTTGGAGATGGCGCTCATATTTTCATTCCAATGTAAAGATTGTGCTCATATCAACCAGTGGAGGGAATGCATATTCGAATTTAGACAAGGTAGACTCTTTTGTAACATCAATTCTTACATTTTGTTTTTTTTCTTGATTCCAATTTTAAGAATGGCGCTCATATTCTCAATCCAATGTGAATATTGCTCTCATCTTAACCAATGGATGGACTATATATTCGAATTAAAATAAATTGATTGTGAACAGTTTAAAGTTCTCAACTGTGACTGTAGACACTATGGTTAGAGCATTGGGAGTTGGGGAGGCCTCGGGAGTGGTGGGGGCAAGCAAATAAACAACATTATTATTATTTTATTTTGATTTTTTTCATTATCCTACATGGAATTCCTTATAGGGTCTTTTTTATATTTGAAACTCCTCTAATGGATGGCGACCCTTGGATACGTTACGTAACAACAACTATTTTAGGTATGCCAAGAATGTTTGAATGTCATATTGTGAAGGCTCTTTCATATGCGAGAACAAATTGTGCAACAATCTACAATCTTTTGAAAGTGCAAACAAAACCAAATGGAGGGGAAGATTGGGTGTTCGTTGTCCTCTTGATGTTGTGGAAAAACATTACAGTGGATTTTCATGTTATCATTGTAGTTTTAGACCAACATGTATTGGGTCATGCATTCAGCATCCATCTATTATGTTTTAGCATGATCCAAATGAAAGAAGTTTTTTGGTGTACTTTGTTGGAAAACACTATAGAAAAAACAGAAATCATAGCACGTCAAGAGAGAGTAACAGAACATCACATAGTCCCTCTTGACAAGTCAAGACCAGACCTTTTGAACCCTTCAATTTATAGCATAACAGGTTAAAATACAGTTGTATAAAGTCTTACGATACATAGAGTACCAAAAAGCGAAGCAAGTTTTAGGACACCCAGCTGTTACCTGCCACCATCCCACACAACAAAACCGCACAAGTTAGTTACGTGAGGAAGACATGTGTCATAGCTGAGCATCAATTGTCATCCATGTCTGAAACAAGATTCACTACTTTATCAACTTGATTGCAATTAAAAATAATACGTCCTATCTTCCATAAATAGCAGTACATTCTATCCTGTTAATGTAACCGTATCAGGGCAGATGCCATACTGATCAATGCAAGAGCGAAAACAATGTATTAAGTTCACACACACAAGATACAAGTAAGAAGCTATCTTTCAATACACAATAGAAAAGAGTTGTGCCTTTGGCAACAGTGCTAGGTACTAGAGCAGATCCATGTCATACTAGCCCCAAGGACATCCCATGCAAAGTTTGGGAGTCTAGCACCTTCCAGCTTGGGAAAATCCATGCCATTCAAGCACGTCAAAGTCAACTCCACATAAATTTATAGCTTACTAACATAGGCTGCTCTTAAGTTTTCTTAAAAAACCGAAGCTTGGAAAAATATAGAAAAATCCCAGTGCTTACAAATCTAAAAGTATTAAGTGTAAGCATCTACTCGGATCATAAGTTTTCTTTTCTTTACAAAAAACCTTTTATCATAACTCTTGAAGTCCCATATGTATGTATGAAACAAATATAGTTGTAGAGTGATACTACCTTCCATGTTGGTAATCTTCACAAAGCTTTATACCTAAATGCGAGGTGAGGTCATTTCCTACGAGCTACCCATCTCCTTACTGCTTTACACAAACCCTACTAAAGTATTACTCATTTCAAGCCGAAAGTAGATAGTTAATGCGAGGTGAGGTCATTTCCTATGAGCTACCCATCTCCTTACTGCTTTACACAAACCCTACTAAAGTATTACTCATTTCAAGCCGAAAGTAGATAGTTAATGGTTGTATTATTACATTGGTGTGAAATTCAATCACATAGAAGCATAGTTCAAAGCCAATACTAACGTATTCAAAAGCAATAGAGTCATTTCTTTATGAACTCGAAAATAATATTATTAGAGCCTCGTAACGCATACTATTGTTATGTCAGGAGATTAACCGTTTGCATGCAAGTAGAGTGAGCAAACATGCAAGCAATATACTTATTGATGTCAAAACGTCTAACTGAGATCAATTGGACTCATTACGAGCGGCAACATACATCCAATCAAGTGCAAAGACAACACATACATCATCAACATTAACGTTTACTTTTGCTATCAGAAAACAACAAGAATGAAGCGCGGTCCATCACATTTTTTATGGTCACTTTCTCTGATAAATGCATGGAGCAGCGCATTTTCTACACAAGTATGTGAATAAGCAAGGCAAATCACTGATGATATCACGATCCACTAGCCATATAGAAACCTGCTGGCTAGCGGCGCTCAACCATCGCGCCTGTCCACCAAATAAGTATACAAAGTAGGTGAAAAATCTCAAGTGCTAGCGCGTTGGACTACCCTCTACATAAAGATGGGTATTATACCTGTGAAAATGTGCACTCTTGCTCTTGAGCCAGCGCTTGATTGTAGAAGCATCCAACAAGTGTTTGGAGGCCAGAAAATACTATCAATCAACAATATTTACAACCAGCAGTGAGCTTAATCCCTACACAACAAAGCTAGCACATGTGTACCTTCAAAAGCGAGTTATTATTACCCCAAATCATCGATAGTACTCTTACCTTTGCTTGTAGTATCGTTCACACGATTACTCTTCCATAGGCATACACAGGTCTCCTCTTATCCAAGCAGCAACAGTTACGGTAGAGAAGAAAACCGAGAGAGAGAGAGAGAGAGAGAGAGAGAGAGAGAGAGAGAGAGAGAGAGAGAGAGAGAGAGAGAGAGAGAGAGAGAGAGAGAGAGAGAGAGAGAGAGAGAGAGAGAGAGAGAGAGAGAGAAACTTACGATTGTTGTCATCTTCATTTATATAGAGTTTTCAGTACACTTAGTGCACCAAGTGCCAAACAATGCCCACCATTAGATCGATTCTCTATAATGTGCATAGATCCTAGCCATTCAAGGAAACCAAGTTTCCCACCAAAAAAGACTATAATTAAAAAAAAAAAACTTCATAGGGGGGTTATATTTCTAAGTTTAGCAAGGCAATGCATTATTGTTGGTTTAGCACTTTAAGGGAAACCAAACTTTTATGATGTTTCAAAATGTAGATACAATGTAGCAACCATCTAGTAGAGTCCATAAGAGAGAGAGAGAGAGAGAGAGAGAGAGAGAGAGAGAGAGAGAGAGAGAGAGAGAGAGAGAGAGAGAGAGAGAGAGAGAGAGAGAGAGAGAGAGAGAGAGAGAGAGAGAGAGAGAGAGAGAGAGAGAGAGAGAGAGAGAGAGAGAGAGAACCCACCAACCGTATCTACAGTTAGCAAGGTATCTCTGGGGGCAGTTAGCACCCTTGAGATGGAGTGCTAACTGCCCACAAAGAGAAAATCAGTAATTTTTGGTAGTGTGAACATCAATCCAGGGAACATGTCGTGTAAAAATAATTTGTTGATGATCCCATATAATCTTCCTTTCATAAAGCCATTTCTTTGAAACCCCATAGCAATGTCATTGACTTCATTGATAAAAGTAGTCTATTCGCTACAACAATACATGGCAGCGATAATTTGTGCAATGATAACTTTATAAGAGTTGAAGATAGGTCTATTTGGCGCCAGGTGTATGAACTGAAAAAAATGAAAAGGCAACTCCTTTCTTCTATCAAACTTTTTCATACAGAAAATGCTAGACTCAAAATCAAAGGTAGTGGTAATACTCAAAAAAATAATGGTATTGTCATTAGACCCTTCATTTTTTATAATTAGGTACTCCAGAGGATAAATCCACTTAGCATTATCAAAGGTACGAGGTTTCCTTATCCAGAAACAAAGGTGTATCCGGATTATTAATAAAAGAAATGTCATCTATATAACGAAAAGTATTTTTGACCGCCCGTAAGTAGTCAATTTCACCAAGTCTGGCAAGTCTTTTCATAAAATGTAATTCATAGAATGATAGGTACCAGTTACATCAAACAGGAGAACATGCAAAGCCCATGGATATACCACACACTTGTCTCCAAGTTTTGTTTCCAAGTCTCACAATGCAATGATCAATCAATAAGTCATTCCATTGGCAAAGTAGTAATTTGTTCATATGAGTCCATTTTTCAGTTGGTTTGCTTACCCACTTCCATTTACATTCCTCGGGGTCAGGTTTCCATTTATAGACAAGATTTTCATTCTTGTTAAATTTGAAAGCATATAAGATGACCTTCCGTATGATAGTCTTAAGTCCATCAGGGCCATTAAGAGGGATGTTTTCATAACATTTAGAGATGTCGGTAGACCACATAGACGTGATCCTATCAAGCACATTAAGAAAAAATTCAGTGCATGAGTTGAACTACCAGAATAGGTTGGTATCCACATTTAGGTAACTGCGGTATGAATTTTCCTTAAGGCCTGCCCCCTCCATGAGGAGCGGAGCCAGAATACCAAGAGCCCCAAAGAGAAATGTGGCGACCTTTGAAAAGTAGCAGTCATGTGCATTTGTAATCCATCTGAAGGTATTTTTGTGTGCTTTAAAGGTACATAATAGAAAAGGTAATTCTTCCTTCCCTGAAAGATGATCTGGCAATATACTGGAAAATGTACGAGTCAAAGCATTATCAATGTTATTGTTACTGACCTCTGGAAAAGGGGCAAAATTTGGACTAGATAATTTTTGTAATGCCAAGTTTCTAACAAAGTAGATACACATGAAACAAGGATTATGATGGGCCTTATCCACACCATTCACATGAAGATAGGTAGTAATCCAGCCACGTTCATCACCAACATTTTTTAAATCTTTTTTTGTAGCTCTATTACCATGAAGCAGCTAGTCTTCTTTGAAAAGTTTGTAACAGCAAGTTTGCAAGTTAGGGCATGTTCCATAATACCGTTATGATCCATATTCTGATTTCAAGGTAAAAAATTAGCTAATTTAAACCATCCATGGTAAAGTTCCAAGGCGACCTCATTAATATTAGATTGACGTGAAGGAATATGATTAAGCCCTTTATTACGGTCGTTCCTTAAAATTTTACTATCGATAATTCCAGTATTCATAGAAATAACATGTCCAAAATTTTCATCAACAAACTCTTTAAAACGCTTAGAATTCAAACACATACAAGGTAAAATATTATCAATATCGAACTCACAAAAG
Source organism: Diphasiastrum complanatum (assembly GCA_029204225.1). Classification (NCBI taxonomy): domain Eukaryota; kingdom Viridiplantae; phylum Streptophyta; class Lycopodiopsida; order Lycopodiales; family Lycopodiaceae; genus Diphasiastrum; species Diphasiastrum complanatum. Next base: position 6,258,755 of record CM055092.1, on the reverse strand, counting down.
ACTTGAAAGTGTTTATACCATTCACGCTTCAAATGTGGAAAAAAGACCAACCAAACACTATTTGCTCAAAAATCTCATCAATGTAACCAAAAATGTGAAGCAAAGTTGTTTAACATTTATACTCTCAAAGCATCTATTGTAGTAATGCAAATGCAAAAACATCTTCCCTTTGTCTCTTCTAACCATAAGTCGCCGCCTACCAACTCCACCTACCAACTACGACATCACAAGTAGCTTTATCATAAGAAGTAATAAGTTTGTGAACATCAACAGCTTTCTTCATGCAACATATGATAGTCTGAACAAAAGGGTTAGGTGGAGGAAGGGGCTCCCCATACCCAAGAGCAACAGCATCATGGAACCATCATGTGGACTACATCAACAAACAGACCTTGTTAGCCATAAAATACAAGTAAACGTAAAGGTTTGGTACTACCCCGGCCAAAAGGTAGTCGGATTGGCATCTTAAAAGGATGTTTTGAGAGAGTAACAGAACATCACATAGTCTCTCTTGACAAGTCAAGACCAACCCCTTTGAACCCTTCAATTTATAGCATAAGAGGTTAAAATACAGTTGTATAAAGTCTTATAGTACATAGTACCAAAAAGCGAAGCAAGTTTTAGGACACCCAGCTGTTACCTGCCACCATCCCACACAACAAAACCGCACAAGTTAGTTACGTGAGGAAGACAGGTGTCATAGCTAAGCATTAGTTGTCATCCATGTCCGAAACAAGATTCACTACTTTATCAGCTTGATTGAAATTAAAAATAATACGTCCAATCTTTCCAAACATTCGTTCCAAAAATAGTAATACATTCTGCCCTTTTTAACGTAGCCGTATCAGGGCAGATGCCATACTGATCAGTGCTAGAGTAAAAAGAATGTATTAAGTTCACACACACAAGATACAAGTAAGAAGCTATCTTTCAATACACAATAGAAAAGAGTTGTGCCTTTGGCAACAGTGCTAGGTACTAGAGCAGATCCATGTCACACTAGCCCCAAGGACATCTCATGCAAAGTTTGGGAGTCTAGCACCTTCCGGCTTGGGCAAATCTATGCCATTCAAGCACGTCAAAGTCAACTCTACATAAATTTATAGCTTACTTACATAGGTTGCTCTTAAGTTTTTCTTAAAAAACCGAACCTTGTAAAAAGATAGAAAAATCCAAATGCTTACAAATCTAAAAGCATTAAGTGTAAGCATCTACTCGGATCATAAGTTTTCTTTTCTTTAAAAAAAACTTTTTATCATAACTCTTGAAGTCCCATATGTATGTATGAAACGTATATATCAGTGTAGAGTGACACTACCTTCCATGCTAGTAATCTTCACAAAAGCTTTATACCTAAATGCGAGGTGAGGTCATTTCTTGAGAGCTACCCATCTCCTTACTGCTTTACGCAAACCCTGCTAAAGTATTACTGATTTCAAGCCGAAAGTAGATAGTTAACGTTGTACAATCTCCTTCCAATAGTATCGTATTATTACATTGGTATCAAATTCAATCACACTGAACCATACTTCAAAGCCAATACTAACATATTCAAAAGTAATAGAGTCATTCCTTTATGAACTCGCAGTTCGAATATCAGCACTTGTACAAAGCATCAAGTTGCTTATATTATCCTTGTGTTGACAATTGATAATATTATTAGAGCCTCGTAACGCATACTATAGTTATGTCAGTGGATTAACCGTTTGCATGCAAGTAGAGTGAGCAAACATGCAAGAAATATACTTATTGATGTCAAAACGTCTAACTGAGATCAATTGGAACCATTATGGGCAGCAACATACATCCAATCAAGTGCAGAGACAACACATACATCATCAACATTTATGTTTAGTTCGGCTACTCAGAAAACGGCAAGAAACGAGGTCCATCGCGTTTTTGATGGCCACTTTCTCTGATAAATGCATGGAGCAGCGCATCTTCTACACAAGTATGTGAATAAGCAAGGCAAGTCAAAGATGATATCGCGATCCATTGGCCATATAGAAACCCGCTGGCCAGCGGCCACTCACAACCATCACGCCTATACACCAAATAAGTATACAAAGTAGGTGAAAAACCTCAAGCAACGACTACCCTCTACATGCAAATTACACCTGTGAAAATGTCCACTCTTGCTCTTGAGCCAATGCTTGATTGTAGAAGCATCCAACAAGTGTTTGGAGGCCAGAAAATACTATCAATCAACAATATTTACAACCAACAGTGAGCTTAATCCCTACACTGCAAAGCTAGCAAATGTATACCTTCAAAAGCGAGTTATTATTACCCCAAATCATCGATAGTACTCTTACCTTCGCTTGTAGTATTGTTCACACGATTACTCTTCCAAAGGCATACACAGGTCTCTTCTTATCCAAGCAGCAACAATCACGGTAGAGAAGAAAACCGAGAGAGCAAGAGCAAGTGGGAGAGAATGTTAGCAGTGTTGGAGAAAACGCGATTCCAGCATTTTCATTGGCCACGTCTGCCCTAATTTTTTGAAGGGCAGTTGAAAAGCGTTGCAAAGTGGGAGAAAGAGAACCTTCTAGAAAGAGAACCTTCTAGAGAGAGAGAGAGAGAGAGAGAGAGAGAGAGAGAGAGAGAGAGAGAGAGAGAGAGAGAGAGAGAGAGAGAGAGAGAGAGAGAGAGAGAGAGAGAGAGAGAGAGAGAGACGGATATAAAACAGAGCGTGAGAGAGAGAGGAGCGTAGATTTTTTTTACAATTTAAGGATTTTTTAGGGTTTTTTTCAGGGTTAGAACGAGAGAGAGAGAGAGAGAGAGAGAGAGAGAGAGAGAGAGAGAGAGAGAGAGAGAGAGAGAGAGAGAGAGAGAGAGAGAGAGAGAGAGAGAGAGAGAGAGAGAGAGAGAGAGAGAGAGAGAGAGAGAGAGAGACTTAGGGTTGTCATCACCTTCCTTTATATAGAGTTTTCAGTACACTTAGTGCACCAAGTGCCAAACAATGCCCACCGTTAGATCGATTCCCTATAATTTGCACAGATTCTAGCCATTCAAGGAAACCAAGTTTCCCACCAAAAGACAATAATTTAAAAAAACTTTATAGGGGGGGTCATATTTCTAAGTTTAGCAAGGCAAGGCATTATTGTTGGTTTAGCACTTTAAGGGAAATCAAACTTTTATGATGTTTTGAAGCGTAGATACAATGTAGCAACCATCTAGTAGAGTCCATGTGTGTGTGTGTGTGTGTGTGTGTGTGTGTGTGTGTGTGTGTGTGTGTGTGTGTGTGTGAGTGTGTGAGAGAGAGAGAGAGAGAGAGAGAGAGAGAGAGAGAGAGACCGGCATGCAAGGTGAATCTCTTAATGTTCGGCAGGTGAAGTCGGTGAAGTCGAATAGTCGGTGTCGACCGAATATGTCGGTGAAGTCGAATAGTCAATGTCGGCCGAATATGTCGGTGAAGTCGAATAGTCGGTGTCGGCTGAATAGTCGATGAAGTCGAATAGTCGGTGAAGTCAAATAGTCGGTAAAGTGGAATAGTCGGTGCGGCCGAATAGTCGAGGCCCGAAGAAAAGTCGATGTCACATAAGATGTACAGATCAGCGAGATATAAATATTAATGTGACCGTGCATTCAAGACATGTTGCTTGGCATTTTGCACGTGATACTAATTGTAGTGCAATAGAAAACGTAGCACACCACGTGCCATCTTTTATCTGTAGCTTCTCAAAACCAAAACTCGCAAAACTCGCAGGTGACTTACTCGCAAAATGCCAAGGCCCGTCAAAGAGGATCTTTTTCTTATCTTGCATCTTACGATGGCACTAAAAAGTACATTTACACTTGCAAATGATAATAAGTGTAAAATTGAAAGAATTGGTAGTGTGACAATTGATCTAGGATCCGCCAAGATCTTACAGCTAGATGGTGTTCTCTTTGTGCCTAACATCACCAAGAATCTACTAAGTGTTGGGCCAAATGCTTGATGACGGTCTTCAAGTAGATTTTGTGTGGATGCTTGCTAGATCAAGAAGGATGAGAAAGTGGTAGCAAGCGGGACAAGGTTTGAGAGACTCTTTAAGTTGGATACTAATGATGGAGTTAACCTTTGTGGTTGATGGCCCGGTTTGATGGCCCAATTTGTGATGTCCAATGAAGAGATTTGGCACAAAAGGTTGGGTCATCCCAACTTCAAATCCATGATTAAGGAGAAGGCAATTGGCTTGCCTAAATCTTTAGCAATTGATGGTAAGGCTTGTGAAGCATGTGCCTTGGCAAAAGCACACAAATTGCCATTCCCAAGGTCTACTACTTCATCCACTCATCCTTTTCATCTTGTGCACTCATATGTTCATTTTTCATCAACCATATTGCGACATTCTCATCTATTGAAAAACTGATTTTGAATCTGAGAGAAATAGGTCTTGCTAGTTATTATAAGACCTATTTCTCTCAGAATAAAAATTAGTTACTAATAGATGAGAATGTCGCAATAGGTCTTGTCAGCACTGATAAGAATCACATGTTCTAAACACCATGATGATTATTTGCAGATTCTAGATTCATTTATGAATTATTGTAGCATTTCATTTTTCATGATTGTTGATTAATATAGATAAAACAACCCTACATTTCCTATATATACAATGAATTAGCATAATAAATATCAAACAAGCATATGCATATTCTTGTGCATACATCAATGAACATTGTGAAACAATATAATGAACAGGTTCTATGATGCCGCCACTGATTTCAAAACCAAAAAGATTCAGAGGGTGTAATGGAAACGTTTGATAATCAAAAAGCTTCATAGGATTGATTATATTAAAAATTGAGCTTATGAGCTGAAGTTATGTCGCATCTACCTACAAATATACACAGTAGAATGGTTATAGATTTTAGCATCTGATATGCAAAACATATGCTAGTAACTCAAACAAAGTCATCAGGTAGAGCCTCCTCTTACTTGTGAGGGCAGAAGGTTCACCTCCCATTCTTGTATACAAGCATATACATTTAACAAGATCGCAAGGGAACACCTTTTAAGGAAATATTCAGCTCATTATTCACAGCTTGAGCCTCATGATGCTTTACCGTGGTCTATCAATTCTGCGGCAGGCTTGAAGTGTTGCTAAAAAATAAGAATGTGCTAATCACAAATATTACCTCTATCCACAAGTAGAAAATCTATGTGAAGATTGACAACTAATCGTTAAAGTTTTGATGTATATAGAATAATCTCACACAATTGTGTGGACAAATACAAAATGAAAGATAAGACCTCAGAGATTGTTAACATCTCATTGAGGCAAATGTCCAACAAGTTGGCAACCCTTGAGAAAGATCGTATCACCAGTGGTAGCTTGATAATTTGCTAGAGACATTTGATAATATTTGAAACTGCAAGTAAGCTGAACTGCCAGATCTTTCTTCAGAAAGAAAAGGATGTCTTGAGCTGAGAAGGTGAGGGACCACTGGTTGGCAGGCGAGGTGGAACCATTGGATGTGAAAAACGTGTAGAACTTCTGCTCTGGATGCTAGAAAGCCTCCTCTTAATGTTTTATTTTTCTTATGAGAGGCAGTCCAATTTAATGAAGATTAAACTGGAAGATGTTATGAACCACCAAAGCGAACAGTACTTGGAATCAATATAGACCGTGAAGGGTAGAAATCCAATCCCAGTAGGAATAGATGATGCCCAGTCAATGGATTGTGAACAGTGTACAAACTAGACAAGAATTGTGACCATGCAAATGGACACCTCGATTCATTGACGCGGGCTACAAACTATCTCTTCTGATAGCTCTCAATCAGAGAATCAACCTTGGCATCATGCACAATGTATGAAGCTGCAACTAGGAGCAGAAAAGCACTTTTAATTGTCAGGACTTCATATAGCTTAGCATCTGAAGATGTCTCTAGAGTCTGACTGCTCTCTTCTTATTCAACTTTTATTCATGCCATGCCATGAACAGCCCTTTCTACTGAGCTCAAGCAACCCTTGGCAACACTCAATATGTAAGTAAGACAATACTCAGGTCTTTCACATTATCTCCTGGAGCATGCCCAGATCCACAAAGCTGGTTGCTTCCATCTGTGTCCTGCCAGACTATTGACTGCAATATATTATTTCAAGTCTCAATGAAAAGGAAACAGGAACCTGGACTGAATAATCAGCTCAAAAATTGGTAATGTATTGATGTTATCTGATAACAATTGCTGGCAACAACACCCTGGCTTCACTTGAGATGTGCAAAAGTTGGGCTGCCAGCATAAAATATCACCCTGTTGTTTGTAATGAGCTGATTATCAACCTTGTTAGTTTTTCTAGTAATCACAACTTTTGCTATACATTTTTGCGTGTAGCATTACAGCCGCAGCATAAACATGTGCTCTGGTTCTTCATATATAGAAGATGTAGTTGCTAACAAAAAAAATGGTTTTGGTACATTCTTCTTGATGTTACTAGTGAGAAATCGACCCTGCATAAACAAAGGACACAAACAAGAATTGATTCTCATGATGCTTCGGGAAAATCACAAATAACAAAGTACCGAAAAATGTTTAAACACGGTGGTATCTTTCATGAGTACACCTACGTTCACAAAATTTTCAGGAACATTATACCAATGCTTGCTCAAGTATTCTCAACAGGAATTCACTAAGGTGCATGCAATCTACAGATGTACCAAAACAGCACTCATTTTTCTAAAGATGGCAAGCAACAACAGATCCAAGCTTAGTAAATTTACTCTCACCATTCTTAACTAATAACAGCTTATTGTGCTTGTTCTCTGGCTCTTCACTTCATGTGCTTTCCTTATCAGCCTTTTCGGATAAAAATGCCATTGCACCTGTCCTTTTCCAGTCTTTTTTGCAGCACAAAATGCCTAAGTTTCAATGTCCAGTGCCAAGTAGCCAAGCCTTAAGGTATGCTTAGAAGGGCCATTTCAAAAGTCCACAGTCTTGCTATTGTTTTAGATGCTATAGATTACAATGATGAAGTGCGCGCATTTCCAGAGCAGAGACATCGATTGTGCTTGAGGTCCGAAACAGAATCAGATTGACTAAGGTTGTTTGGTCTTCTGCATTCAGCCTGGAGACTTGGTACCAACTGATGGTCATTAGGTGTATCTACAGACAGATAGGTTGCATGCTGCTACAGGTGCAGTACAGATCGAATATCTGCACCATGAGGTTCCTAAAGATGAAGTTATCCATCTCAGGCAGAGTGACATGCTTCTCTGGTAATTACATGCTCATTTTGCATTCCATCTCATGTTGCAAATTTAGTTCCACATACTTTTTTTATTCAGTAATTGCATTTCTGTGATCAACTGTACAGCACTGACTACTTTCTGCAGCAGCATCTTCAGCACATGCAATTTTGCAGTTTCATATTTTGTGACATTCACATTAGTCACATCTTAGCACTTACATTCATTGTTGTTCATTATCTTATTTATTGTTCATATTGATGGCCATGTCATCGTTAGTTGGGTAGAGTGCGAACAAGAACAAGATAACAATAAATTGTGGGCCTCTATTGGTCCTTGAGTCAGTACTTTGTTGATGGCCCCATTCATTGAGTATTGGGTGCTAAGTACCTTGAATCAGTTCTAGGAACCAGTAGAATCTGAGTCCGGATAAGGCTGGAAAATATTAGCTAGGCCTAATCTTAACAATAATTTCCCAGAAGGTTTCCTTTGAGACTTCCAAACTGGTATAAACAGGATACCTACTATTCATTCAACAGCATGTTTATGAGTTTCTTTGTAGGAGATGCATAGTAGCATTCCTTTAAAGGACCTGTACTGCAAATTTACGGCTTGGCAACCACTGCTCCACACAATTCCACTACCATTCGTCCCCATACCGCATGTACCACTTTCAAACACCCTGTTACCCTATCAGGAGTAAGTAATAATGATTCAAAAGTGATACTGCCTCATTGGACTGCCTTGTAGCAGGTTTCACCAGCCAAAAATTGCCTTGAAATTGGCCCTATAGTATCCAAATAGCGAATGTAGCCCATCACTAGGTCACCCGCACTCCGCTTGATAGAATGGTGATAAAAACACCCTAAAACGATTTTTTCCTACTTTGTGATGTCGCTTTGTCCGCTGGCTCTGAGCAGCCAGTTTCAAAGGTCATTTTGGCCCAAGGATGGCCAAAAAATGTGCCCTCTAGCCAAAGTTATCCTTTTCCAAAGGGTGACTTGCAAATTTGAACTATTTCTTTGTTTCGAAGATTTTTATTGAAGAAAAGGCTTTCAAGCCCTTCGGGTCCCTTCAGCCATTTCATTATGAAGATTTTTAGTAAAAAGCCTTAAAAAATGGCTTTCAAATCTTCGTGAGTCCTTTCACCATAAATCTAATGGTGTGTCACCATTCGACAATCAGCATTGCTCCCTGAGCTATCTATCTCGACCGTTCATCGACCTCCTTCATAATCTGATGGCGATCCATGCTTTTGCACACTGAAGCTTCTTCATGTGGCCACTACGCACTTCAAAACGCTATTGCCTCCCTCTTGTTGGACGCGCGCAAGGTCTGCGCCTTTGTCTTTTGCAAGAAAAGGAGGAAAGATAATTCTCTTTGTTTGGGAATTCAGCAACCTAAGCCTCAGTGCATGGGGTGAAAAGTGAAAGAAGAAGATCACATGGGCCTTAACGATGTGTTGCCAAGACTATCTATAAATTGTGTCTGCATAACCTATCCAAAAGAACATCCGGGTGTTAAAGTTTCTGCTTGAAACTTCAGCTCAGTCTTGCTTTGCAAAACTGAATTCTGTCAATTAGAGATCGTCACAAGGAATCTAAATTTTGCTAATCTCAGGTCATGTGCAGGTATTTCAGATACTTCGTAAATTTCATTGAATAGCTAAAGCATGAAGACCCATTTGTCAAGTGGAAAACTAGCAGCAAGTACCTGCAACTATATGCTGATCATACTTTCTTCCTGGTGCTTCATGTCACATTGTGGTCACTGGTGGATGATGACTCATTGCATAAACAAAGTTGGGCATAACTAAAAAGGGAAAAGAAAATTATACTTATAATGAAGAGGTCATACCACTCCTAACCCTAATTCGGCAGTGGAAGGTTTTGCTTAGTTTCCATTGAGTTCTCTGCAGACAACAGCCTAACATGAACTACTTCCAAGGTTTGAAAGAAAGCTGCAAAGAATAATCAACATACAATAATAATGAATACCTGAGAAGGACGTCGATGTGATTCCTTCACTGTGGGGATGCTAAGAACCGGATTTATTGCGCTCTGTATGCTTGCCAGGTATCAGTTTCAAACCCAACATATAGAACAGAATTCACTATAAGCATAGGCATATTCACATATACCAGGAAAAAATGAACAGGTAAAATAAACTTTTCTTTGAGTTTAACTAGCAACAATGGTGTAAATTGATGTTTTTTTATCGAAATCAAGAAAAAATCCAACTATTCAAACCCACCTAAGACATCACCTACTGAAGAAAACTGGAAGACTGAAGGAACTTTGGTCTTCCATTGCATGTTCCACGAGTTCTCTTTTTTCAACTTGCTTACTCCTGAAGAAATATGAGCATAGTCACTAGAAGAGTGAGTAGATCTACCAGCAATTGTGTTATGCTTGACTTGTGAGGTAGTTGGCAGGCTCATCTTCATCCAAGAACTTTTTTCACGTATGCCTTTCCCTTTTTGCAAGCTTTTCAAAAGCTCAAACTGTGTGTAAAGACCAGCAAGAAAAAACATATAAAAACAAGCAAGAGTTGACTCAAATGCAGCAACATGGGCTCAATCTATTTCTTCATTTCCTACACATAATGTTGTCAACATAGTAAAATACCTACTTTGTCTAAAGGGTTCAGACAAAAGTTATGAAAACTTACTCGTGAAGGACCAGAATTAGTGTCAGCATCATTGTTGCTTTCAAAATGAAAATATGTAGAACTCTTCCCCCGTAGCTGTACTGGACTGGACTTTTGTAATAAATCTGTGCGTGGGTCTTCGTTCTGAAGCAGCAATGCATCTTTGATATTGTGTGGACAGATTGGACAATGCACAGCTCCTTTTGATTTCCCCTTCTTTGAATGATTGTTGTCTACAGCACGTTTCAGGCATATAGAATGAGCAGAGTGTCCGCAAAAGAAGATTTGAATGGGAGAAGAACTGCCGTTTTGAACCGCTTCTGTTGGACTCTTAGGCTTTATCATGTCACTTTTGACCTTTTGCTCCAACACACTATTTTGACTAGACATATCTTCAGAAGTGAAATTACAACCACAAATGCAGCATGCTGAAGAACTTGGAGCATAAGCATGTGTACGGCTTCTCTTTAGAGCCAAAATGCTCTGGAATGTATCACTCTCAATCAGACGTTTGGCAGTGCCCTGTAGGAAAATAGAGTGGTTATCGTGCAATCATGAATAGACTAGTTCATGTAAACATTTGAGATTTTATCTTTAACTATCTCATGGAAAGCTTTCAGAACAATGTATTAGCCATTCTTTATATGGTCGCATTTTCAAAATGTCAAATTCAATCACATAGCTGTTCATGTGAGATGAAAAAGATCTACCAAATCCTATGCTCTGCCAAGACAATGTTCCACTAGCCTTATACCTGTATGCTTTTTGGTACTGTCAACCCGTGGGATCACAGAGAATCGGACCTGGGTGGGCAAGCCCAAGTCAAGCACGACACACCAACTCACGGCATGAGGGAAGATGTCTTATATTTGTATAGAATGATAGAGCAAATAATTATTACATTAAAGAGAGAAAAAATTATTTTATATGTCAACATTCTGGACAGTGGAACATTGCGGAAGTCAATTATTATTTTATTTTATATATAAATAATAATAATAAATATTATATAATTATAAACACACCATAGTTTATTGTTCCAGAACGGAATGCGTTCCGTTTTGGAATGGGGGCAAAATTTTTTAATAAAAACGTAAATATTTAACAAAGGGTCCGTTCCGACCCAGGTTTCAGCATATATCAGTTCAGCAGATTATGGTGGAGCATCTTTAGCTGGTAGGTATTCAAATGTCTCACCATCGTGACCTCCCACAGTGATTCTGGAACGGGCAACTATGCATGTATCAAAGTTTACAGCTGACTTCCGGTTTGTACTAATCCTTAGACAGCAAGAATCCCTTAAGAAATCACATTGCTTACCATTTTAGCTGTCACGGTTATGCATAAGTAATAAAAACTTCCAAAGGTAAGCCTTTCAAATAATCTAACCAATCAATATGCTACTGTCGCAGACAGTATCATAAACTCAGGAGATTTTGCTTTACTATACTTGAAATGCTACACCAAAATCAGACCTAGTTGGCTGTTAAAGCCATGGCCTTTCCACACATAGCAAATCTATTTTCAAACCCTATTTACAGTCTGGAAACCACACAAAGAGAGCAAATTGGTTACTCAAAAGCCTGTTAGACATCACTGCTTAGGAGAAAGATTCTGCCCACAAAAAAGGCTTGCAGTTGTTGGGATCCAAGCTGTACCACAGCGATTCTGCTCACAAACCCTCCTGTCCGATATATCACAAACCCTCCTGTCCGATATATCACTGCCAGCAAGATATTTGGCAAAAGTAGGCTCATAAAATATAGTGCACAAAAGTAGGCAATATGACCAATAAACTAGGGCAATATTGTTCGATTTCAAGGAACAAGCTCCTCTCCAAAAAACCAGCATTCTACGAAGCTTAATCTTAGTGATCTTTCTTGTTTGTGACTGAGAACTTAAAAATGATTTAATAGCACAATTTCAAAAATCTAGAATTTCAAGTAGTTTCAAACCCTCAAAAAACCCAAAAGCCAGTCCATTAGCAAGCCCCAAACCTGGTCCCCAAATTTAAAACCACAAGGAACCATGGGCTGCACCCAGACTCTAAAGAGAAACTTTCTCAAAGTCAAATTCCACAAGTATTCTTCTACATTTAGTAGAAAGCTTGTAAGTTGTCTGCTATAGTGATGGATGTTATTATTATCGATTACTAAATTGCACATTTTCTAGGAGTCAGCATTGTAGACAGTTTGAAATTCTACTTGAAGTTTGAAGACCATGTAATTTGAAGGTTTAGGGTGCTTGAAGACTGCAATTTTTTAAGCACTATATTCAGCTCCAAGATACCCCTCGAATCAGTACCTTCACAAAAATTAAATTTCGAAAAATGTAATTTTCACTACATTGAAATCCAGTCTTTACCAAGCAAAATGCAAAATGCCTGGAGAAACATAGCATCCCACAAGACAATAGCAAAGCTTACATGACCTCATCTTTGACTACAGAGAACAAACATAAGCCTCAGGTTCACCCAATACCAGAATAGCCAACTCGTAACCGTAACTGCTGAGCATATCTAAGATCGTGCCTTTGAAGTCTTGGAATTCATGACCCCCATGGTTTGCTAATATTTTTCCCATGATTACCCGCAGAGGAACATGACCAATGATGCCATTGACAATACTGCTAACTAAATGGACAAGCACCATTCTGAGATCATCCATCCCCACATTTGCTTTGAGGACCTTCCAAGTGTATTTTAATTTTTTCTCAGACACAGATAGTCCAAATCCTCTTGTACCATGATGTGACTTATCTCTTTGGGAAAGTAGATCTTGCAAAGGTTCCGTGAATCTGATCACAAGGAGCAGAGAATTAGAAAACATTTCATCTGCATTACCAGCAGATAACATTACTTGACACCTGAAAGATGTCATTCAAAGAAATCATCTGTCTCACAAAAAGTATACCTATCAAGAAGGCAAAACCAAAGAGACTCAGATTCTTGCTGATCCAAACGCAAATTATTTCTCTGGCAGAGTGCTACGGCAGTTTCCATCACTTCATATACTGCTGACACCTGTAAAATTTATGGGAAAATATTGCTGACAAGAAAGCAAAAGAAGATGCACAGATATGTTCCATCAAAGCTACTGTTAAAGATCTGACAGCCTGCAGGTATGCAATAGACTCTAGATGCACATTGTTAAGTGTAGAGTTATAATCACTACCAGTATAAATTATCAAAACTCAAATCTTACCTCAGGAATGTCTTGAAGCTGGCGGGTTTTGTTTGCTAAGGAATGTGGAGTATGTCTCGACTGGGATACTATTGCCCAATCCATTTCACTAATGTGGACTACCAAATCTGACAGAAGAAGATCCAAAGCACTTCCAATATCGCCAACTCTTTCAAAAAGGAATATTGCTGCATCAGTAATACCATAATCTTGGCACAACTTTAGGCATCGCTCCAACCTATAGTTTTCGTAACTCTGCAGAAACTTAAGCACTGACCTTGGCTCAAATTGACACATCAACTGCAGAAAAACAAGCAAATTCAATTCTTCAATACTTTCTCAACCTCAATAACGGTACATCAACAAGACAAAGGTCATGATGCCTTTCTCATTAATCTCCATTAATCCCGTCCATATTGACCTTGCTAAAAAACGTTGCAAAAATAAAGCTTGACATAGGGTTAGGGCAGTGCCCACCCAGTAAGACCAAATAACCAAAGTAAGTGACTAGTTGCCAACAGACTCAGAGCCTAGGATATAATGTCCATAATAAACCAAGGGCCTTGATCCAGAGGTATTGTGAATAAATGACCACTCGCTCTCCTCCTTAGAAAGACACTGCTATTTGTCCATTTATTGAAAACAATTGTGCTGGAAAGTAGAAGCTACCACAAAGATGCATATACCGAAGAGAATGAGATATGCGTCTGTTAAGTTGGAGCATATTTTTGAAAGATATACCTAGAGGCTGCCAAACTGGATGTGTTGTAGCAATAGCCAATAACAGAAAATATATTTGCTGATTCTGATCACAAGGTGATCTGAATGGTCTAAGAGAATCAAAAGATAATAGCAACATAAAAATCTTTGTTGAATACAATGATAAACTAGGGTATGTGTATACCCCATAAATGCTACATATAATTGGTAGATAATGTCCAGCAATAACCAAGCAAGCCTGATAGACAATACATGATGCCTGGACATAGCCAATCATGTAAACAAGGAGCAGCACACAATATCAATAGCCAGGACCAAAACCCAATCTTGAAAATTAGAGGCAATAATGGGAGTACCAACATCACCAGTCAATATAACAATACCAAGAATCACAGTAGCCAAGATCATGTTTAAAAGGATGACTCTGACTGGAACTGCCATAGTGCCTTACATGTTGTAGTACTGCTGGAATAAACCATATATATTTTAAAAATACCACAATAAGCATTCACCTGAAGAGAGATGAATCAATAATTGGAGCTTGGTGATCCCAAAAAAAAAAGCCAAAAAAACGTTTTGGAATTTTTTTTTTTTTTGGTTCGAACCGTTTTCCGATTCGAACCTGGCCTGCTGGTTCGAACCAAAAAGAATCGGTTCGAATCGGCCGGTTTGAATTGGGGTGTAACCTTGATGCATTTCCATGGCAATTTTTTTTTCCTGCATCAATGTTTTCTTATACCGATATTGAGGACAACAGCTCTATAGATTGCATTTCTGTCTTTTACCAGCACAAGCCTTCTATTTCCAGGAAGTGGGCAAGCACCCAGCCATCTTTGTCAGCTGCCACACCCTGCTCTTAGAGAATAATATGGCATTGTAATCTATATCTCTTTCCGTCATTTTCACAAAAACCACCAAGAAAGACAAATTGAGAGTGGAATCACATGCAATAAAGCATGCACATGGACATTATATAAATCATGGATCCACACTGTTGTTATTAGTCATTTTGACATATAATTTGGGGCCCTAAAGTTTTTTGCTTCGTGTCCAAGAATTTTCTCAGGTTAGAATGTTTTTCTGATAAAAACTTTGTTTTTTTAACATTATGAGTTGTTTCTCTTTGATTTTATTTATAATAACAATCGATTCATTTCACAATCCTTTGGTTAGCTCAGAAGTGCCTTAATACTTGCATGTCTTGAAGAAAAGCATGTTGGGAGCTTGGACGTTTCCCTCTTTCTAAAGTTGTTGATGTTAGTCAAACAGCAGATCACTCTATGTTTTTAACATTTTTGTGTTAAAACCATATAGCCCCCAAGGAATTCCCATTTCAAGGTTCCCAAATATGTTTGCTTGGAAATGCAGGTAAAGCAGTAAAAGAAACTGAATAAGTTTTTCATTTCATAGAGCAACTATGAAAAGAACTCTTACAGTAGGCTTACAAAGGAAGAATGTTACATCAACAAAGGTTTTGCATAAAGAAAAAATAACCTGAATATAAAGCTCAGCTGTTTCATCAGTGATTTCCATTCCTGAATGCTGAAGAAGTTCTGTCAAGCTGGGCTGCTTGTCCAAAATCATACTTCCTCTGTCATTACGAGATGCCAGACTTCCAGCACTTGACTGAGTATCGGAAGAGACAGAACCCATCTTAAGACTTAAACAAGCCCCATCCTCACAAATGCCAGAACGAAAATTCATGACAGCTTTCAAGTATTGAAACAGCAGTCTTGGGTGAGATTCCAATGTCTTGATTACACGATCTGTACCCATATGAAAGTGCTGCAGTACCACAAATAAAGTTGCCTCGCTGTGCACAGTCAAATCCAAAAAATCAGGAAGCAGCATCAAACCAAGTAGGAAAAAAAGGATAAACTTATTAAAGCCTCAGATTGCTATAAATACCCACAAATGGCACGTGAATCTCAATAACAATGACCCAATTAATCATTGGAAAGAAATGGCTTCAGCAAAATTGCTGAGAAGACCAGTGGATTTCCTGAAGTACACCATCAGGTAGCTACTTTTTGAAAGAGTAAAAAGGGACCCTGATAGAGGATTGCCTGGAAACATGGTTACAAGGGAAGTTTTGTCTACTCTAAAGAAAAGAAGAACATGCATGTAAATCTCCATTTAAGGTTTTCACCACCACAATGTGACAAAAGATTTTCTTACTCCGCTATGTTCCCCACGTTTTGGAAGCTGAAATCGCTTTGTTTTGAAATTAAATGCAACTGCTCAACCTAATATCTATGGTCATTCATCTTGTCAAGCGAGTATGGATTTCCAGCTTGATTGTTATATTGATGCTTGGCTGCCAAGGCCTTTATAGCCAGTGAGCAATATGAATTGGGCAAATATAGGAGCGCCATACTCTGTGGTTTGCAGGAAAAGTAGCTGCTAACGTTCATCACACAATTACAATGGGAGCTAAAATATAAAAGGTTGTTGCAGGGGTTATTTGTCATTCTCTTGTGAAACATTTTCAAGAACCTACAAGGCAGATAGCATATTCACTTAGAGCATCTCAAAAACATTGATATTCGTGTTTCAAAGACTTGATGGAAATTTTCACTGTTAGCTGTATAGAGGAAACAAAATTGCGCTTCTGATGTATATACACGATTTTCCAAACCAAATAGGAAGGATTGAACTAAAAAATATAGGCCATTAACAATCAGACCAGATAAGAGACAATAATACCACCACCAAATAACAAGAATTGCCTGAACAAGCAGAACTCAAATGTGTCCAATCATAAGTTGATATGTAGGACAGGCCCATTCCCCTAAAAGCTGATAAACCAATAACTTCTCTTTTCATTTTATTCTTCTAAACTTTTATGTTCTGTAACTAAGGAGCCAGAATCCCTATTACCCACCTTTGCATATATATCCAAACACAACATTGATCAGATGCTAAATTTCGCAGTCTCTGCAACAATCATTTTCTGTTGTGATGCCAGGCATTACATTGAGAACCAAAAGCCAAAAGCCTCAGCAAGAGTATCTAAAAACACTTCAGTAGTAAAATTTGTGGGATACAACATACCTGCTTAAACTTACAAGGTCGGGTATTCGTGCAAAAACTGTTTCTTTGAATGTGTTTAGAGCTGTATCTGTAAGGCCCACTTTAGGAGACAGCATCTCCTGAATGAACTCAAATAAATGCTGAGGTTGCTCGATATCTTTGATAAGACTTTCAAGGGCCGCTTCATAATTGCCCCTTCTTGCAGAAAGTAGAGCAACAACCTAAGGCGTAAACATAATCCTATTGTTATGTGTTCCACTTCACTTTATTCCTATTCAAGAACAATTTGATAATATAAAAAAGGTCTTGACAGAATCACTATTCAAATTATTGTTCTACAATATCATTGAAAATAAAGACTGAAAGAACCTGCCAAAACTCCACTTCATATGCATGCCGTAATATCCTTTCATCATCCCATTCTGTATCTGGTACTGTACGCAGCAACTTTATCATCAATTTCTCTCTCCTCCTAGAAGAATTTGACTTCCTTGAGAAGTCTTGTTGGGCTTCGTCATCGACTCCAAAAGCCAGATACCTTAATATCTGAGAAAGAGTTGTCTTGGGAACAACAGCGTCGTGTGATGAAACAAATCGAGCTAAAAACTCATACAAATTGCCAGTATCTGAGACAGAAGGCCATTGCTTCTCAGAAACCACCAGAGGACCATCTTGTTTATGTTGATCCGATATGTTTGGTGTGCATGAGCATATCGTAAGGATATGAACCAATGCATCAATCATCAACTGAATGAGGCTGATCCCAGATGAATTTATGCCTTCACTATCGTATGCATCTTTTTGCAGAAAACGTTTGACGCCGCTACCAGTTCCTCCACCTTCAACGTTAATATCAAAGTCACTGTGTTTGGAAAAAGCCAACTCCAACACATGAAGGGTGGCTGGTGTGTCCAGCTTCAAAAGATAGCAAAGTATAGGATATGCACTTCCTTGTGAATTGTGTGAGCCCACCACTGCTTTACCATCTGGGCTGAGTATCAATTCCAGCAACTCAGTCCTAAGTAATGG
This sequence comes from Diphasiastrum complanatum, assembly GCA_029204225.1. Taxonomy (NCBI): domain Eukaryota; kingdom Viridiplantae; phylum Streptophyta; class Lycopodiopsida; order Lycopodiales; family Lycopodiaceae; genus Diphasiastrum; species Diphasiastrum complanatum. The sequence goes on along the minus strand of CM055092.1, from coordinate 6,240,967 downwards.
CAAACGTTCTGAAGGCAGAACACCCTCACCTACATGATGATCCACCCAAAAAATAGATGAGCATACAACTTAAGAAGCAGGCATACTAGTACCAAAGCAAAAATGTATGGGGTCATATTAGAAGGACTCTGACCTTTGAATGGCCCTCTCACTCAAACAACCATAGAGGGTCTTGACATCACTTAAAGATACTTCATAAACTTAGGCCAACGTTTCAGGTAACAGTCAGAAGGAAATACCAGGACATATGGTCGGATCTTAGATTTCAACTCAAGATGCTTAAGCATGAAAGAGAAATAACACAAAAAAAGAGTTCAGATGAGAACCTGGAGGAAAAGCAGACCCTAAAAAGCAATATTTTAAGTATACAAGTGATTTGTACCTGCATTCAACAAAGAGATCATAAATATCACGATTGTAAATTATATATTCTGCTTTAATCCAACTTCAATAGCAGTAAAATTCATATATGACCTTAGACCTAAAAAGTATTCATCTCATTTACATTTTGCCATGTTTTCAGAATCTGTTTACACTGATGCTTTTCCTGTAATAGCTTGCACATCTTTTTTTAGAAAGTTCATTGGGACCAACCTTGAGTGGGTTCACAAAGACCGATAGTGAACCTAGCATTGGACCCAAAAATCTCTAAGTTAAAGCACATTAGAATTTAGGATAATGGCCTAATATCAGGGTAGTGAACAGTAGCAGTTCAATGTCAAACCCTGAAATGGCCTTCCCTCCAAAAATTCTCGAAAGGGAAAGATGTATTAGGGTTTCAAAAGGGTATAGTGGGAACTTCAATTGCAACCAGTTCAAAAACAGATGCTTGCATATCTAGTGTAGCATAGACAATAGTACACTTTAACAAGCCAGAGTTAGGAAAATGAACGTTTTTTAGTTCATCTTAAAACATCATAAGACACTTGTTAGAATAAGGCTCCCCCCCTTTTTTTGCTGTTCCTCCATCTCCCGTGCTCCCCAGTCACTACGTCGGGAACAAAGAGTTGTCTTTAGAGATGGAATTGTATGCTACTTGGACAAAGGCTCATCTTGTCGAACCCAAAGTAAGCTAGTTGGGGCTCATGAGCGTGGGAGTATCCCGGGGCCCCATCCACACAGCATACGTATTGGAGTATGGGACTGTAATGGCATATATTCATCATCCACGGCTAGAGAATTAGTGGACTTCATCACTCAGGGACACATCTTATTGTTTATGGAGACTCGTGAGTGTCAGGAGAGGGGATTAGTGGAGTTCTCATGCAATAGATGGGATTCAGTGTATAAGACATAGACAAGATCATCAAAAGGTAAAGGTTCAAGGATGTGGCATGTCTTTACAAGGAGTCACTACTTCTGATCCTAGAGTTTATTAGTCATGATGAGCATGCACACTATCTTATGGATTCGCATATTGGGACATAAGATTGTATTAAATAGGAACCCTTTGTTGCAACATGTAACTTCCCTCTCGGGACTTCTTTCGTTGCAGATGCTGACTCTCCATACACTGACCTTTCCACAGACATTGTCAAATATTTTTAGAAGGCTTATATTTTGCTCACTGGTGAATTTAATGCTAGAACTACTTCATGCCAGGTTGAGTTCCATGCAGTCGCTGATTAGCTTCGTATGCATGCTCTTGATAATGATGATATGGGAATTTCCAAGAGTTTAGCAGATGATATGGGACTTGTCACGTGATATGGTGAGTACCTATCATAGCTGGGCAAAAGCCATTGAGTTAGCCATTTATGCCCTAACTTGTTCGTGAAAGCCATTGAGTGTGTGTTAAATCGTCATCCATGAAAACAAAAGTGCCTTTGAGCTTTGCTCTAAGCCGTAGGGCTGCATTACGGTGTTCAACAGAATGAAACTTAATAAACAACACGTTCTCATCGTATTTGCTTCTTCAAGCAGTATCAAAGCCTTCAGAAGTGTGTGACAATTTCTTAGTGAGCAGCTCCTTTGCCTCTTCAACGGGTTTACCCCTATTAGGTATTCCCCTAACTCTAATATTAAGAGCCTTTTTAGCTCTCTTGACTTGCTCACTAAAAACCGTTCCCAAAGTAAATTCCGCAAACAGAAAATTAGTAGAGCTAGGTGCAATATTACCATCTTTCTTGAGAATCGATGCCCGAGTATGAGTTTCTTCCACTTGCTTTTCCAATGAGGAAATCTAATTGTCCATTTCTTCTTGCAAACTTTAGCCTTGTTGTTCTTCCAATTGTCTCTTGAGCTGCAAGTTTTCCTCCTTGATCTTGCCGTTTTCAGTTTCCAACAAGCTGATCCGTTGCTTAAGCCCAAGCACTTCCTGTTTTCGGAAGCCCAATTCGTAGATGAATAAAGCTTCAATAGCCTTGGATGGAGTGTAATCATATGATAGAAACGAAGAAACGGAAGAAGAGAGGGGAGTGCTGCCCGATGAAACCAGAGCAGACAAAGGAGGACCGGAAGTGATCGGAGACAAAGGCCCACCGGCTGCAGCAGGCACTGCCTGCGTGGCAGCTGCAGCCGCTACTTGTGCAGCGGGAGGGGAGGAGGGCATTGAGGTTGAGGGTAGGCGGGAAGGCAGCCGCCGTGGAGGCGCAATCCGCTGCCACGTAGGAGAGAGAGAGAGAGAGAGAGAGAGAGAGAGAGAGAGAGAGAGAGAGAGAGAATGAATTGCCGATGCAAACGCAAGTTATAATCTTTGCCACTAAGCGCTCAAATGAATGAGCTACGTCTCACCCACTGTAGATCACTTCCCTGATTGCTCTTCTGAGCAATATCTGAGCGTTGGCTTTCAACATTGGCACTAGTTCTAAGCACAATCATTGAGATGGCAAAGGCTCCAATAGATCCATCGCTGCTCCAGCAGGTGGCTCATGAGCAAATATCTTCCAACATATGTGTCACTGTCCCTCCCTCTCTCTTATGGCCTATCATTGTACCTTCCTTCCTGACCATTATGGTTGTTGGCAATCAGTGAATCAGAAGGGAAAAAGGAAAACCCCTCCCCCTTCTCCCTTTGTTTCTCAACCATCCCTAGTACGGCTCCAAATCCCTTTACCTTGCCCCCCTCCCTCTCCTGCTTCCTCTCCCTCGCCCATACCCTCCACTCCCACAACCTCTACCTTTTCTCCTAATGCCACTACCCCCTCTACTCTTTCTTCCTCCTCTCCATCTTTCACCCCTTCATCTTCATCCTCTTTCCGTCTCTTTCAGCTGAATTTTTGTCTGGTTTCCCCCGCATTATTGAGTCTCTTCAAGAGACCAATGTATGCTTGCTTGCGTTAATCAAGCAACAAGCATTCCAAATCTTCACTCTAGAGAATACAGGTTTGGTCCTTCAGGGCAAAGTTGGCATTCTTGAGGTTGATGTTACTTACCTCACAAATGAATTGGAATCAGATGAAGAGGAAGAAGAAGGAAGCGGCAATGCAGATTCAGAAGACATGGCAAAGCAGCTTCAAGAGCGGGTTCACTCATTGGAGCAACAATTTCAGCAATCGAAGAGTTCTTGGGCCGACGTGCTCAAGGGATCTAAGCAAGTTATCTCTGAATCTATTCAAGAACATCAAAAAAGAGATCTCAAGGCCCTCAATGTCAAGGTTAGGGGAGCTTCTTTTGCGGGTAAGGACCTCGTGGCTGAGGCAAATGCTTTCATTCATTCCACCTTTGGTCTCAAAGAGGATGCCATATCCACCACAGAGTTTCTGCGTTTCAAGGATGCTTTGCTTCGTCAAAAGGTTCTGCGTAAAAGAGGTCGCCTGAAGGGATCTACTATTTTTATGGATGAAGACTTGACGCCCATTCAATGGACTGAGAGAAAGAAAATAATCGCGGATGCCAAGTGTGATGTCCATGTCCAGTACAAGAGAATAGGAATAATTCCTGACGTGGATAGCCGGTGACTCCAGTTGTATGTGGTTATTAGTTATGCTACGTCATTCCAAACGTGGTCGTATTAAGTAATTAATAATCATATGAGGGCCCAGACCTATAATTGGACATAGGAGCACATGCATGGTGAAGACTGCTTTAATGCAAGAATAGGGAGGTCAATAGCTCAATTTAGGTTGCATGGGGATCCTAAAGAAAATATTCTCTCTCTCTTGAGGAGAATAAATCTAATGGAAACTCGCCCATCCTCCTATTGTGAATTGTGATTCTTGAGCCAGTTTCTCCTCTCCTCTCTTGTGTTCTTCATTGTGGCTTGGGGGTGGATTGGTTAGGGTATTGACTAACCTCTCCATATTGGTTGGGTGGTTCATGCTCCACAGGTGTCCTTCTGGTTTGCATGTGATTGGAATCCTGAAGATCTTCACTTGGTGGTTCTTACAGTGGTATCAGAGCTTGGATCACATCTACCAGGAGGTGGAGCTTGAGGATCTTGGATTTTGCAGTTCTTTTGGTGTAGCTCTTTGCTTCTTCTTCCAGGTGTTGAAACTCAATTTCAAGTAGGTGGATTCTCAGATCCTTGGTGTACTTTCAAGCTAAAGATCATAATTGTGGATTTGCTCCATGAATTTTGATGAAAATCATAGGATTTTTGATGAATTTAGTGAATTTTTCACCTAGAATTAATGGTTTTTGCAAGGAATTGGTTATAGGATCTGGTGTAGTACGTTTTCCAGATTGTACTTACTGTTTTACAGTCATTAATTACAGAATTTAATGATTGCATGATGTTTGAATAGTCAAAAGGTTGAGTAGATAGTGATTTTGGACCAAAAATTGGGGTTTTTGGGCCATAAATGGGCTATAGAAACCATGGTTGACTTGAATCAGAATTTTTAATGCTTGCATGCAATGGGTTTACAAGGATTTGGATCTGATTGCATGAATTTGTGGATTTTCCCCACAAATTTTGGTCAAAAAACAAGGTTTTTTGATGATTTTTTGGACAAATTTTGGGGTAGATCTCAAAATTCTCAGCCAAGACTTGGTATGAACGTTTTCAGAGATGTAATGAAGTTGTCCCTAAGCTGTCATGAAGTTTGGTAGGGATTAGACACCATTAGGGGGCTCAAAACACTCAAAAATAGTGTATTTTTGATGATTTTTGAGCATGAATACCTCTAAATTGGTGGTCTGAACCTGTTGGTTCTTGTTTCAAGCTTAAAGATATGTTGGATTGCCTCTGATTTGAGCCATCATGCATCCAATTTGGATAGATGTGCATTAGACACGAACATATTGAAGTTTTGCTTGTTGAAGGAGACCAAAAATGCATTTTTTGCATGATCTGAGCTTATGTGTGAAGCTAGGGTGACAGGGTGATGTGGCAAGTGCCTTGTAGACCCACTCTCCCTCTGTACTATGCTTTACAGCGACCAAATTTGGTGTCCTGTAGAGAAAGTTATGGCCGTCTGAAGTTTGGCAATTTTTGAACTAAAATTTGCAAAATTTCGGAATTGTTCTGATGCATGCATGCTTGTAAATCAGTGTAATGCTTTCCTGTTGATGGAAATGTATGGATAGACCTGTATGCATGCTTAAATGCATGTTGCATGCGTAACCAATGATTTTGATCAGTAGAATTTCTTGCATGTAGCTATTTTTAGCAATTCTGGATCAAAAAGCATATTTCCAAGCAACTAGGCCATTTGCGAAAAAAAACTTCGTTTTTTTGAAAAAGTCAGTGCATGTCGAGTTAGTTGCATGCAGGATCTTTCGAAATGATTTCGATTTGAGACAGTGGCTGTGTTTTTGCAAAATCGATCTTTTTAATCGATTTTCACAGTTGGTCCATTTCGAACGGATTTCGAAAATCCCAGTTTTTCGTAAATTTTAGTGTTTGGTCATAAAAAGTTGTTTCATTTGATCTGATATTGATTTTGCGAAAGTTTGCGCAAATGAGTGAAAGACTTTGCTGAATAATATCAGCCAGTTATGAAGGTTTTGAACGTTTCACTTATTAGTTGATGATTGGATCGACTCCACGGTAGTGGCATCTAGGAAGCAGTTACAGGCTAATCCATATGGATCATCCGGACCCAGCCAGAAAAAAGGGAAGAAAAGAGTTCGTGGGAATAAGAATACTAAATATTTTGACGAACTGGATCAAGCTGCATCTGAATTTAGACAAAAGAAGAAGTTGTCCCAGGAAAAGGCTAGAAGGACCAATGTTTGTTTCCATTGCAGTCAGCCTGGACATATTATGAAATTCTGCCCGGAGCGAAAGAAAGGCACAGCTCAAGTGATTGAGATGCCAGGTAAAGAGAATCTTAAGCTGGAAATTAATAAAATTAATTGTGAGTGTGATTGTTCTTTCAGTACTGCTTCATTCTTGCCAAATGATTTATTTCGTTTGAAAGGCACTGTGAATGGACATGAAGTTAGTATTTTAGTGGACAGTGGATCTACTCATAATTTCATTAACTCTGATCTTGTGCAGAACTCGGACTCAAAACTGAAGCCAGCAACCATAGATATCGAGTATATCTAGCTTCAGGAGCGGAGTTGGAGACGTGGGATGTGAAAGTTCCAAGGCTCCCAGTTTGGATCCAGGACTATAGAGAGTTAATTGATTTCCATGTTTTAGATTTAGCGCGTACAGACATAATTCTAGGATACAAGTGGTTATTTAATAAGCATCCTGAGATAGATTTTGAGAAGCATGTTCTCTCTTTTCGGGAGGGTAAAGAAATAATTACATTTTTGGAGACAATTTTGTACATCCATCTGGGATGAGTTCATTTGCTAATGTAATGGAAATTTTTGATTCTCAGTATAAAGCTTATTCTTTGATTTCTAAGCCAATTTTGGATTTATCTGAAATGCATCTAAGTAGTTGTGAATTGTCAAAAATTCTTAACTCGGTAACTTAGATCAGGAGCAAATTGAGAAGAATAAGTTATTGTCTGAATTTAAAGAAGTATTTCCAAAAGAATTACCTCAGGGAATACCGTCGTCTAGATCGGTAGACCATAAGATTGAGTTAATTCCAGGTAGTCACCCTATCTCTAGACAACCTTACAGGTTTTCTCAGAAAGAAGAGGTAGAGATTACTAAGCCGATTGATAATAACCTAAAGATGGGTCATATTCAGCCAAGTAAATCGCCTTGGGGTGCTCCTGTTCTTCTAAAAGCGAAGAAAGATGGAGGCTTCAGGATGTCTGTGGACTACTTCACAAAGATAGATCTTAGAACCGGATATCATCAGCTTAGAATTAATCCGGATGATGTGCAGAAGACTGGTTTTCGGACGAGATTTGGTCACTATGAATTTCTCGTGCTTCCTTTTGGGTTGACGAATGCACCAGCTACGTTCCAACAAATGATGAACGATCTTTTTCGTCCATATCTAGGGAAGTTTGTGGTTGTATTCTTAGATGATATTCTCATCTACAGTAGGACACGTAAGGAGCATTTGAGTCATCTTAGGACTGTCTTAGATATTCTTAGACGAGAGAAACTCTACGCTAAGGAATCTAAATGTGAGTTCTTTAAGCATGAGTTGTTGTACCGCGGTCATAAGATCACCCGTAGTGGGTTGGAGATTGACGAGAGTAAGGTCAAGACAGTGCTTGAATGGACAATACCGAAGACGGTTAGAGAAGTTAAATCTTTTCTCGGTTTTACAGTTTTCTTTCGTAAGTCAATTGAGGATTATGCTAAAGTGGCAGCACCTTTAAATAATTTGACTAAAGGCAGAGTTAACAAAAAGAAAAAGAGAGGTCAGCCTAGCGTGCCTATTGAGTGGAATGATGAATTGAACCAATGCTTTGAGAAACTCAAGCAAATGGTTGCTTCAGCTCCTGTTTTACACTTCGTGAATCCTGATTTACCTTACGTCGTGCAAACTGACGCAAGTGATTCGGCGATAGGGGCAGTTCTTCTATAGGATGATAGACCGATAGTGTTTGAAAGCAAGAAACTCACGGGGCCTCAGTTGCGTTTAGGAGAAAGAGTTATTTGTTGTGATACATGCACTTAAAACCTGGAGGCATTACCTTTATGGTAGTCAGTTTATAGTGTATACAGATCACCAACCTTTGAAGTTCTTTTGTAATCAGAACGATCTAAGGGGTCGTAAAGCTCGCTGGGCTGAGCTTATGCAGGAATTTGATCATGAGATCCGATATGTCAAGGGCAACTCTAACCAAGTTGTGGATGCGCTTAGTCGGATTGGTGAATTAAATGACCTTTCATTCACCCAGATTTCCACTGATCTATATCTTTCACTGAGAGGAAAATGTGAATCAGATTCTCATTTTGGTCCCATCTGGAAGATGGTGGAGACAGGAAAAAATGAGAATGGAATAGAGATTGACTCACAGGGATCTCAGGTTCCTAAGAAAGATAAGAAGATAACGGAACAGTTCTCTATCCGAGGTGGGTTACTATTTCGGAATGGAAAAACTTGTGTACCAGCGGATGATGAGTTAAAGAAGAAGATTCTTTATGGTCCCTGTGCAGGTCATCCGGATATACACAGGACTTTAGACTTGGTCAGAAGAGAGTTTTATGGCCGAAACTCAAGCCATTTGTCGAGTCTTATGTGGTTACGTGTAGACCTTGCCAGTTAGCTAAAGCAGAACGCTTAAAGACTGGAGGGTTGTTACATCCCCTAGATATCCCTCAGAAGCGATGGGAAAGTATATCTATGGATTTTGTGGTTGGACTTCCAAAGACCCAACGCCAAAATGATTCTATTTGGGTTGTGGTGGACAGGTTGACAAAGTTAGCTACTTTTATACCAGTCAAGTCAACTGCTAAGGCTTCAGATTTAGCCCAGATCTTTGTGGAAAGATTATTTAGGCTTTCTGGACTGCCAAGTGTTAGTGATAGAGATCTCAGCAAAGCATAACTGATTAATCTCTCCAATCCGGCTCAAGGCATCGGCAACACAGTTCGACGTACCTTTACGATACTAATGTCGAAGACAAACTCCTGAATGAGTTCCGACCATCTAGCCTTACGGCCACAAAGGTCCTTAGCATCACAGATATACTTAAGGGATTGGTGATTAGTCATTACCGTAAATCTGGCACCATAAAGATAATGCCTCCAGATTTTTAACGCGTGAATGACTGCAAAAAGCTCCTTCTCATAAGTAGAATACCCAGTCTGAGCAGGATCCAGCTTCTTGCTTTCAAAAGCAACTGGTATACCGTCCTGATAAAGGACCGCTCCAACAAGAAAGTCGCTAGCATCCGTATCAACCACAAAGGGCCGGTTAGGATCGACAATATGCAAAATTGGAGCCGTAGAAACACGGTGCTTGAGAGTCTCAAAACTCTCATTCATTTCATCCGTCCACATTATCAATGGACTTTTTCTGCGGCTGCATTTTTTCTTCACCCCCTTAAGAACGTTTGTCAAGGCATAGTCCAAAATGAACCTGTGAAAGAATCCTGTGAAGCCCAAAAAGGATTTCACATCACGAATTGTCAAAGGTCTCGGCCATTCTCGCACCTTGCGGACATTGTCATAATCGATTTCAAGACCTTTATCCGATATGACATGGCCCAGGTATTTGAGTTTAGTTTGAAAGAACTCACACTTCGACTCTTTAGCATAGAGCTTTTCTTGCCTTAGAAGATTTAAGACAATACGAAGATGCTCTTCACGCTCCTCAAGGGTCCGACTATAAATTAATATGTCATCCAAATACACCACCACAAACTTTCCTAGATATGGACGAAGAATATCGTGGCAGGCGCATTCGTGAGTCCAAAGGGTAACACTAAAAACTCATAATGGCCATATCTGGATCGAAATCCAGTCTTAGGAACATCTTCGTTCCTAATCCTTATCTGATGGTATCCTGATCTAAGATCAATCTTGGAGAAATACTTAGCCCCAATCAGACGATCCATAAGATCATCCATCCTAGGTAAAGGATATTTGTTTATGATGGTTAAATCATTTAACTTTTTAAAGTCACCACACAAACGTGTGCCGCCATCCTTTTTACTAACTAAAAGGATTGGTGCTCCCCAAGGGGACTTACTAGGCCGTATGTGGCCCATCCTAAGGAGTTCTTGTAACTGCTTAGAGATTTCATCCTCTTCCTTGATGCTAACCCTGTATGGAAAAAGAGATACAGGTTGGTTTCCAGGAAGCAACTCTATCTGATGGTCAACACTCCTTTGGGGAGGTAGGCCATCAGGGAGTTTATCAGGAAAAACATCGCTATATTTTTGCCTAAGTTTGTTAAATATTATTCCTTCAGGTGAGTTAACACTTAAGGGATTATTTACAGGCACATTCAAAGGCAAATGCGATAAATCAATATTTAGACTCTGGACTGCATGGTCATCCACATAAATTTCATCTTTCAAAAAACAAAGATAAACTTTATTACCAGAATCTTTCAAATATTCTACAACTTCTAAAGCAGATACCAAAGGATCAAAAGGCCTATTTACATCGCCTTTCAGCTCAACCAACGAGCCTGTATGCAAAAAAGAAATACTATGAGTAACATAATCTTTTCTTGAAGACTCGTTTTTAGAATAAAACCATTCTTTTCCTAAGATTATGTCTACGCTATCCAAGTTCATAATATGAAAATCTAGCGGTTCAACATAATCTTGAATTTGAAGAGGCAGCTGAGGAACAAGCTGATCCCAAGCTTGTCAATCTTCCCCCAACGCCATTTTCACCACATACAAGTGATTACTTGGCGCGGTAGCCGCCCTGAGCTTCTGCACCAGTTTAGCATTTATGAAGTTGTGTGTGGAACCATCATCAAACAGAACAGTCACAGCTTGGCGTCCTACAATTCCATTCATATGAATGAGATCATGGGGGCCAAAAATAATTGTATTAAAACAACAATTCTTGCAATTAGTGCCATCCTTAAAGGATAACTCAACAAAAGAAATACTAGAATTACCTGGCGCTTTAAAAGATTTAGGTTGCCCGCCAGATTTCTCTTGCTTTTTCTTTGGGCAATCTTTTGAAAGATGCCCCTTCTCCATGCAGGAGAAGCACAACCCGCCGGTTCTCGCCTTGTCGTAGTCGGCGCATTCCAATTTGACGCGCTTTTTCCCGCCTTGGGAACCGGTGTCCGCCGTCTTGTCTCTGCCTCGCTTCTTGAAAAATTTTCTTTCCTTTCTGTTCAGCCTTGGGCAAAGCCTGCTCCTTACGAGAGGCAAAATGGGCGTCATCGAAGATTTTCGCAAAGCGAACCGCATCTTCGATTGTCTGCGGTTGGTTACGCCGCACTTCTAGCTGAAATTCCTTTGGAAGCCCCAAGATAAAATGTAACTTTAACAAGATAGGATCGATTCATGAGGCGAATCGAGGCAAATTTTCTTGGAATTCCTGGATATAGGCATCTAATGGCCTAGTACCCATCTGCACGGTGGCAAAATGCCGCCAATGCTCAAAATCATCCAACACCGAAAGAAAAGCCGTTTTAAAGGCTTCTTGAAAGGCGTCCCATGTAGGGGCAGTAGCCCTCTCCTTTAGATCCTGCCACCATGTAAACGCCTTACCGCGTAAAAACATGAGAGCAGAAGCGATCTTCGTACTGTCAGGCGCATCGTGCATGGAAAAATGACTATTCCATCGATCTAGCCACGACAATACTACATCGGGAAGCCGGTCTTTCTTTTCACCCGAAAAGAATTCCAGATTAAACATTGGATAAGCGCCAACGGACCACGAGTGCGTCGAAGAACGCCACTCTTGCTCGGCCGCGGCATGCTTGGCCTGCATTTCTAAAATTTGATTTTGCAGCATATTTAGGGCCTAAACAAGCTGGTTAGTGTCTACATCAGGAGGAGGAGATGGTGAAGATGGTCCTTCACCCAAGGGCATAACAGGGTCCATGGCGCACTAAGGAAGAAGGCAAAGAAAAAAAACTGCAAGGGCTTCGCAACAAAAGGACTTAGAGAACTTGAGACCACTACTCAAGGAGACTAAGCCACAATAAGCACCTCAATGATGGAAATGGAGCCTATACCCCCCATCCCACTTCTTTTCCTTCTTAAAAAAGCCTTGCCGGGTGGCGGGCCTTATGGTCGCCACCTAGCAAGCACATGGGCACCTAAAACAAGTGGCATCCCCTTATGGGGTCCACCTACCCTCAAATCACATGGCCATCACCCTCTTTACGCCACCTCACCCAAGGGTCACTTGGGTCACGTCCCCACCCAACTTTTGGGTCACCGCCTTGACCTCATGGCCTTATGGCCTAAAGATACACCTAAATCTCCTCTAAGGCTTGTCCTTAGGCAAAGGAGAAAGTGCAAGTACAACTATACGTTCATGAGGAGGAGGTAGAAGAAAAAACATCAATTTTCCTCCCCAAAAGAGAAAAGGATGAAGGATTTACCAATTTTTCTGGTGTGCAGGTGGAAGATTACAAAGAGGAGGATTAAGCCCAAGAAAGAGGCTAAGAAAAACAAGAAAAAGGGTACACAGGTCTGTACCTGCAACAGGTACAGCCTGCAAGTACAACTGTGTACTTTTGTTTTATTTCTCCCCCCCTTTCTTCAAAATTTAGTTGAAGGAAATTCAAGGTTTACAAAAGCTTTTATTTACAAACTTTGAGACTAAGTTTTATAACTTAGTATAAAAACTTTGTAAACTAGAATAACTTTTGGATTGAAAGTTAAGCAATAAAAACTTTGAAACAAAGTTTCAAAGTTTACTACGTACTTTACAAGTACAAACAGGTTGCAATCAAGTTCATAGTTTACGTTGACTAAACAAGGCTTTGCAACCTACGTTGAGAAAAGCAAAGCTTTTTTAGCCTTTGCAAACTTCCTCAACATATCCAGGTGTATTGTACTTTTAAGGCACACAAAATCCTTTACAACCAATACTTAAGGATTCTGAGAAGAGTAATTATTATACATAAAGAAAGCTCCTCCAATATGCAGATGTGTGGGAGTCCCAAAAACCGTAAAACATTCAAAAGAAACCGCCTACTATCACCGTAGCTAGCAAAGGTGGTTCGTTTTCAATCCAACGACCTCAGATTGAGACGAACCAAAAAGCAAAGTTGTTCAAATCGATTCGACGAAATCAACTAAACCTTTAAAAACATCAGCTAAAAGCTCAAACCAACCAATAACATAAGTTGGAGCGATTGCACCTTATTCACAATGATCGGTGGCTCTGATACCAACCGTTAGCATCCCCATCGTCATGCCGGTCATTGCTAAAGCACAAACAAGTGACGAACGCTACGTTACCACCCAACCATAGAGGTATTGCCACCTCACCCCCGTGCACTGGAGCTACAGACCACCATCAAGCAAGCTCGGATCTCAAGTAAGCCATGGTGTCCCATACCACCATGTCTTACCCTCGACCCTCACCTACCTACATCCTGAGGCCTAGATACTTGTCCTGACCTGACCACCAGTGGAAGAGCTCTTCATTCTCCCGGAGAGAATGAATGCCAAGCTCATGGAGATCCACCTCTACATACATAGTCCAGGCCGGTCATCTCCCTCCATAGGAGTCACGCATGACCAACGACACGCGGCAGTTGTGCACACTAACGTGGGTCCATAACAACGAGTCACCGCGTGCCAATGAGACATTGACATGTGGCACCCAAAAGACCTATAGCTCCAGATCAGCGTTCCGTCCCATAACTGAGACCGTCACCTCAAGTTTCTTGTTGCGTACCCTTATGGGTACGAAACAGAGAGGGTCGAAAGCATAAAGAAGAATTTCCCTAGTTTTCATTTCTAGAGATAGAAATGGATTAAGGGGGGAAGAATGTTATGTCCATGTCCAGTACAAGGGAATCGGAATAATTCCTGACGTGGATAGCCGGTCACTCCAGTTATATGTGGTTATTAGTTATGCTACGTCATTCCGGACGTGGTCGTATTAAATAATAAATAATCATATGAGGGCCCAGACCTATAATTGGACATAGGAGCACATGCATGGTGAAGACTGCTTTAATGCAAGAATAGGAGGTCAATAGCTCAATTTAGGTTGCATGGGGATCCTAAAGGGAATAGTCTCTCTCTCTTGAGGAGAATAAGTCTAATGGAAACTCAACCATCCTCCTATTGTGAATTGTGATTCTTGAGCCAGTTTCTCCTCTCCTCTCTTGTGTTCTTCACTGTGGCTTGGGGGTGGATTGGTTAGGGTATTGACTAGCCTCTCCATATTGGTTGGGTGGTTCATGCTCCACAGGTGTCCTTTTGGTTTGCATGTGATTGGAATCCTGAAGATCTTCACTTGGTGGTTCTTACACTAAGGCCAACGGTTTCCGGGCTCTCTTTCGAGACGGACGTCCGGTCCGGTCTTGGTTAAAATTGCAAAACTTAAAATTTCAGATTCTTCTCCCTCTCCTACGTGAGAGATGTTTGAGCTATGGTCATTTATTTCCTCTTTTGTGTGAGAGATGAGCTTCTTTTTTTTTACAGAGCGATTTACGTTTTAGTTTAGTTTTCTGTTGACGATATTGTCCCGTCCGAGTTCCATTTACTCTATTGTACTCCTTTTCGTCTTATACGCCTTTTGGCATGGAAAAGATGTTAATAAAGCTTTATTCTTCTTCTTCTTCTTCTCTCTCTCTCTCTCTCTCTCTCTCTCTCTCTCTCTCTCTCTCTCTCTCTCTAATCAAGCATTTAGAGTTCCTAACTTTGGTTTTGTGTGGTGCTTAAGCTTTCTTTGTATTGTTGATGCTCAAGCTGATCTGTTATGTCTGCTATTGAGGTTAAGATACTTCATAGATAGACCTGTATGTTCATCAGTAAGTGCGCTTTGTAAGTATCTCATCTTTGAATTTGTGAAATCCGTAATTCTATGTATATAGACAATAAGCTAGAACATTCCATAAAGATGCAATGGTGAGACCACGAACTTTTCTAGAATGATTTGGCATGGAACTGAGGGTTTGGCACGAATAATTAGTGATGACATTGTAACCTGCAAATGGGAGATATTGACCCCTTTTGATGAAGTGAGTCTAGTGCACTAAGCGCAAGCCTCTACTACATATAGGGCTCTGGCGGTGACAATGGTATCAAAAAGCTTGCACTTACTTGGGGAATTTGGAATAAACTTCCTGAAACAAACCCTCTCCACTTGGGTTAAGGAAGCATGGCCTGTCCCAAGTCTACTTGTAGCTGCCTGTCCCATACTAAAGAGAGGACTGATAAAAAGACAACCTCCAAGGGATGCTCGTTAGAAATAATCTCCTATCACTGCATGAAAGCCCTGGATATATTGAAGATCATAGTCTTGGTCTTCATGATGTTAACCCTCAAGCCCTAAGCGGCTTAATAAAGATGTCTGCAGCTTGATCTTCAATGCCACAAAGCCCAAGTTGAATTTCTCCACATGCACTTTCTCCCGTATGAAGTGCTAGTCGACCTCAATGTGTTTTGTCTTGGGCTAAGCTTTTGTAAGTGGATGCAATTGGCATTTTGACCACTGCCCTTTGAAGTTTGCATATCAATAAAGATTTTTCCTAGCAAGGGAGAGAATGGGGCATCTTCCCCCCTGTATCACTGTATGGATGTGTTCTGCTTGCGATGCTCTAAGTTCAACGTAGTTTTCCAAACTGGTGACACTCCTAAAATTAGTCTAACTAAAGGGATGCTTGAAATTGCTTAAGGTTTCCAACTATCCAAACAGGATGCGGTACACTCAATGTGAAAAGAGGGACAAAGGAGAATACAACCATACCGAAAGAGTATCCCACAATCAGGACTATTTGAGGTTGGCTAATGTGTTTCCAATAGGAAACAGCAGGAGGGTGAAGGGGCTGCTTAGTGGGTGACAGATGCATGTCCTCTGCAGTCTAGACCTAGGTAGCCACTCTACAGCTATAACTAGGTGATGTGATACCTACTGCAGCTCTTGGCCTATCTCCAAATTATTCTTAGACTGATGGGTCACTTCATCGACTCCTTTATCTGGGCAAGGGTGGAAAGTGAAGTCTATGTATGATGTTCTGTGATTCACTGCTGAAGCGAGTGTTTTCTGCATCATAAGAACTCCCTGAGATTAAAATTGCCCATTGTTGGTCCTGAGAAAGTTGAAGAATCTGAATGACAAAGAAGTGTAGCTAAAGAGGTGACTTTACACAACATGAGAGAATGTCAACCACCCTTAGCAAGCATTTTCTTGCAAAGTTTTCAAACCTCAAAAGCATCTCTAACAAATGTCAAAATTGTGAAGCAGACTGTAACAAGTAGAACCCTTACAGGGCCAGAACAAAGGGACTAACAGACAACCATACTAGATGCACAGTGACTTGCAATGATTTGGCATGTAAGCATCGATACATACCCAAAAGCTTGAGCATTTGGTCTCTGCACATCTTGTGCCACAACTAGGAGTTCCTCTAGAGGTGACTTGTAATCATCAAGGCCCTGCTGAAAGAGATAGATTAACGCACTGTAAAGACCATGCTCCCTGCAAAGTTTCACCACCTGAAACATTCAGAAAATTTAACAGCTTAAGCTCAAAGTCTTGTCCATAGAAAGGCATTATCGACAAGCTCAGCAAAATGTACCAACGAAGCAGTTCTTTAAGAATATCGAGCAAGCTTGCCTGATTGAAATCCAGGGATGCAATATCCATATGCAATACGCACTGCTCCACCCTTTGCAGCCAACCTCTGCCAGAATAATGCTCAACAAGAGCTTGCATCACCTAGGAATGAACAGAGATTCAAATATAGAAAACCCCCACTTATACAGCAGCCAAAAAAGCCAAAAAAAAATCCATGTTTCTCAACTTTTTTCTAAGCTGTAGATCACAAGCAGTTCAACCTCTGGTGCTAGTTGGCCCAGCATGTCCTTCAAAATGTATGGCTCCAGTAACTCCAAAAAGGCACCTGCTCACAAGTACAAATTCCTATAAGATATGCAGCAATCTTCTATGTGTTATCTCACCCCTTGCTTGCAGAAGAGTTCTGGAAGCATATCCCAGATTTTAAAGCCTTGGTCAGGGTAAGCGCCATAAAAGGCCCAATTTTCATAGTTATTATCAAAAAAACGAACTGAACTTTCAACTAGCACACCAGAAGTTGCCTAAAAGAATAGGAAAAATAGAGTTCATTGTTGAGAAAATCAACTTCCATAAATTTATGATGAGTGCATCAAAATAAATTAGCACAAGAAAAAAATCCGGTATCTGTAGACCATGGTGAATTGAAGTCGGATCATAGTTCCATTGAATCTAGCTAACCTCTTCGAACATTTTTTACTCGCTGCAAGATCCACATCGCTTTCACTCCCAGGAAACTTCCTTGGAGAAGTTTTGAAACATATTCCTTTTCAGCTACACAGTTTTTGAGAGATTGGCTATGGCGAAATCTGTGAAACGCACCATCCTTGCTATTCTTTACAGTATTTTATTTTCTCAATACTGTGTTCCATTCAGATCTTTCAAACTTTTTTGAATCCTCAAACCTCCATTTCAATCGAGTTGTAATACACATTGGTTTTCTTCATCATGCCATAACCTTGGTGCACTAAAATGTATTTGCAAGAGTGTAAAACAAGGATTTTTTAGCAAGTAGCTTCACTCATGCTTGTTTATTTACACAACAACTCATGCTTGTTCTTTGACACATAATTTGGGCTACTATGGATTCTTTGGCATTGACATCTCTATTTCTGTTATAAATTGGCATGTAGGGCTACCATGGTTGCATCAAGCTTGGACTTACCTTAGGGAGTAATTGGTAATGGCACAATACAATCTTCCAAGGATAAACAGTCAGGTCTATCTGTATTCTTTTAGTCAATTCTTGTTGGCATAAGGAATTTATAATCCCTTCGAATTGCTAAGGATACTACTGTTATATAGCATTATTGAACTACTATTAACTTGAAACAGCACTCATGGTCTATTAGGTTACCATGGAATCCTTATCTCCAGCAGAGTTCATCCCTCTGTTAGGGACCAAGGGGTTGGGTCCCACACCTAACTTGAAACCAGACGTTGGTGGACTGGGCTTGTTAACTTGACCAGTGACTTGTGGACCGCATGCATGCCATTGTCGTAATCAGGGATATGCGCTTGCAATGGAGATTCGTAGGAGGGGAGAAGATCTCAAGTACCATTCATTCTATCTGCCTAGGAGTAGGTGGATGGTAGTGCACACGTGCATAGCCAGGATGATGCTAGCTAAGGGCAAGAGAAGGCCAAAGGTGTTGACGACAGCATGGGACATCGTTAGGGCTGGAAGCTGGATCCCACTTGTTATCAAGTCTAAGGCCTAGGGCACAGAGGGTGGATCTGGATTGGATCCTACAGCGGGCTGGAACGTGAGCACTCGGTTTCTCGTGTTGATGGTTTCCGGTTTATGAGTTTGTAACACCCTCCTCAGATCCCTTGTTAGGAGTATGCAAAAGAGTTCTCCATGGCGATGCATTCTTCTGATTTTTCAGATGCAGGTGCCCAGAATACTGAGATGCTAGGACCTCAGAGATTATAAATGGGCATGTGAGCCTCATAAAGGATGGTTGATTTTTCCTTAGAACCACAGTAGTTTGAGATCAGTTTAGCTTAAATTCGAGTTATAATTAGCAGATTATTATCAGATTACATTGGTCTATGATTGATAATCGGTGTTCTCCATTCTAAATTCATTTATTATCATTTGTCCAATATTTTCTCTCCACACATTGGATTCAGCAAAGACCGTTTGTGCTAAGAAAAGCTGAACATATAAATAGGATAGACAAGGCATTGCAGAATGCATTTGCATAGAACTGTGGAAGGAACAAAGTCTACTCCCCAACTTCCAAGTGGTAGACAGAAATGAGTTGTTACTACAAGGGCATCCAAAAATACCCACACAGCTACTTGATACTAGAATTTCTAGCATGGAAACCCATAATGTGTAAGCAACCATTTCTTCCTCAAATCGCCAAAAATAATCCTGACTTGCCTATCTCAGAACAAATGAAATTTTTATTATGGCCAAATGCAGAGCTCACCTTTCTGACCTACTGCACTGAATTTCTCAAAAACATTAGCAAAGAGCACATCTGTCCTTTTTATATGCACACAGAATTCTATCGCAACTCCTCCGACCCTTGCATACTGCTCCTTGGCCACCAAATTCACATCAACTTCCATGTTCAAAGCCTTTGGTTCTGCTACAAAAGAAAGAGTTCTTTGGCCATTCAAATTTCCAGTTTCATCAAGGGAAGTTGCCCCTGATGATAACGGTGATCCAAGCGCCAGAGAAAGATAGGCAAACGCTTCGTCTATATAAGATGAAAGCAGCTCCAGGAGTGTTGGAGCAATTGCCTCTCTTAAAGCATCAAGTCTTTTTGGAAGGCCTGTGACACCCTTTGCTTTGCCATCATACAGCTCCATTGCAATGTGAAATGCACCCATCCAATCACCCGCATCTTGGAGGGCCTTGATACGGTCTTTCCAGGGCAACAAACGGGCTCTCCACAGTTTTTGTGTCCCAAGCAAATATAGAGCTGCTCCACGGACTGCTACGGCATTGTGATAGACTTTCTCAGGGTTGCCAAAGGAGTTAAGAAAGTGGGTGTGGTACACCACTGTCTCAACATCTATTTCCTCCATAAACAAGTTTGCTTGCTCCAACTCACTGCCCTCTTTCGTATAGAGATGAAGCTCCTCATTGCTCGTCAACACCACCAAGATCTGCAGTCAAACAAGACGTTCAACCACTCTACCACAAAGTCTTGAGATGATAGGTTTCCTAACATTAAACCATGAAGTATTAAACCTCAAGTTAGTAAGTGGCACTTAACATGAAATCCATTTGATGTGTACCTGCTCTCCTAACCAAGCAATCCCTGCAGCTTTTGTGGGAATATCCCACTGAACTAAAATTTTCAGTTCGTTCCTCACAAGTTGAGTTATAAGAACCTTCTTATCCCATGCAAACGCCAACAAAGGAAGCTTATCATTGTCCTCTCCATCTTTAAGGTTGCCTATCACTCCTGAGTCATGTGGATCGTGAATTGCTGCTACAACATTCTTTGATATCTCACTGCCAGCATTTAGATTTCCAATGGAAGAGCCAGTACCACTGTTGATGGTCGAAAACCCTGTCTGCCTGTGATTGCGCCTCCATGCTGTGTAAGGAATAGAGCCTTCAGGTATGCCATCTGGTCGACTAAGCTTTGCACATATTTCGAGTCCCGGGGTTAAACGTATCTGTAAACATCGGAGGTAAGAGCAAAACGACTTAACAAATGCAGAACAATTGCAACAGAATCAGTTGGTTTCCCCATAGATGAGACCTCCAACACAAGCAACTAAGATGTCAAGCTACGCATGAGATAAGTGTTAATAAGCAGCAGACACTATAAAACTCAAAAGTGTGGGTAGGTTACCACAAGTGCAATTTGGTGTGTAACAAGGACAACAACACCTCCTGATTCATTGCTTGAAGCTCCATCATACAAAAACTTCCTCCCTACATCGTTGTTGACACCACTCACAACACCCCCAACCATCCCCCCCATGACACTGCTCAATCCCGTGGGCGTGAGAGAAGTTCCTCCAGAGTGCAAGGAACTCGGACTGCCAAAAGCATAAGAACTCTCATCATATAGTAATGGTGATAAAGACAATACCACTCCTGTACGTTGACCATCCAGTAAGCACTGCATTGCAACGAATTTAACCATATCAGAAACTGCCAATGTATGTTATCATATATCCATGTACTTCATAGGGATGCTGCATGCATCAAGTGCCAACAACAGAATAGTGGTTTAATTTGTTTGGTGATCTAGATATAGACTGCTTGGTTGCTCAAGTAAACAAGACAATAGACAAGGCATGCAAGAGAAGTAATTTGACCTGGGTGGTGACAGAATAGCGGCGCAACAAAGGAACAACCGTGAACGTGTGCAAAAGCACAAGGCCTTTGCAATCAGCACTAATAGCTCGGAGATGACGTGTCGTCGATAGATCATGCTCTAGAAACACTGTGTGCACGACAACAGCAGTGTGCTCACCAGTTACAGCTTTTGCTATGGTAGCTCTAGCTACATCCCAGAGTGTAAGAGCTCCATTTGCATATCCTGCTAGAAGCATATCGCCTTGAGGATTGAAGCAAATTGATGTCACCGCTGTATTTGACTTGTCCATGACATTTCCTAAGAAAAACGCCTGCAAGTTATGGAGAACGCTGCAACAGTTAAACAACCCTATCATGAGCAACAAATTAAGTCAAGGTTTAAATTTGCAAAGGCAAAGCAACCTATTTAGTCACTAGAAAATGGACATAAAGGGAAACAAAGGAAACAGCAAGACCTTGATAATAAACCAGCACAATCTGAACAGATGAACATATCAACTACTGACCCACGAAAATATTAGCAGTGTTTGAATGTAAATCTGAATTTAAAAAAGCCTTAGCTTCCCATACTTAACAATTGGCAACGTGCCCCTATGAGCAAATTTTTTTGAAATTTATAATTTGCACAGAATAATTTGTCAGAAATCTTAAGCTCTTCATATCCAGATTCATGTAATTAGAAGACAATGTTTTAAAATTGCTAAATCTATGATTATTTTGAATGTTTTCATGTTTCAGCTCTTCTTAATAAAAAGACACCTAAGGCTCCGACATTGTCTATCACCGGAATGTACTCAGCTTTCATGTTTATGATACTCTTGAGGCTAAAGGCATGAATGGACTTTCTCTCTCTAGATTTTCTATACGCATTTATAGTTTCAGAGACGTTTTTCCACTCCAGCAGCTTTCGCTATACACACTTGACATGTATCTTGTCTTATATGCCTTTTTGGCATCAACAAACGTTAATAAAGCTCTCTCTCTCTCTCTCTCTCTCTCTCTCTCTCTCTCTCTCTCTCTCTGAGCGCAATGGTCTGAGCACGCGGGGTCTGAGCGCGAATGTCTGAGCGGGACCTGGGCTGGATCTCTCTGTCTGAGCGGGACCTGGGCGGGATCTGCTGCCCTGAACGCGTTGAACCCTGCTGCTGGCTGATCCCTTTATGCGATCAATTCAGGGAAGTGATTAAGTTAAAAGATCTAATGAAACTCCCCCAGCTCTTCACCTCATCCTGGAAGAAGCCCAAACGCGGAATCCAACACCTCCAGGGTGGCTGATCCTGGCGTTTGCAAGCCCGCTCCTGCACCTACTGTTTCAGCTACACCCGCTCCTGCACCTGCTGTTTCCCCTTCTGCTACACCACCCCCTACCGTACCTGCACTGGATTAGTCCTACGTCTGTAGATCCATTTTCCCTCACTCCCCAACCCAATGCTTACGCATCTCTAACAACCCAGACACCTGTTCCAGGGACACCAGGATGGGAAAACAAACGGCTTGGCATTTTTCCAAGAAATACAATTTCTTCTAAGAACAGTGGCTCGACTTGAAGAACACATTGCGAAACTACAAGCGAAAATCGTTACACAGGAGCAGCAGATCACCAACATTATTCAATACCGTGACTCCACCGAGGTACCCCATATCCAGAGCATAGACAATTTTTTGGCAGATATTCGAAGGGAAATCAATGTCCAAGCTGCCTCCATTGCATCCATCCAGGATGTCGAAGATGAGGACACCCAACATGGGCGATGTTCTCAAAGGTAACATAGCTCCCGTTTCACTCATATCAGCTACTTTCAACGAAAATCAATTACGGGAACAAAAAGCCCTAAATGTTCATGTACGTAGACTCCCGGACACGCAAGATGCTATCAAAGAAGCTAAGAAATTTTCAACGGACACGCTCCACCATCATGATACCGGCTTGGACAAGGCCTGGCGTACCAAAAGGATGCGGAAACCCTAGTAATCCGCTTCTCATCAGCAACACGTAGGCAAGAGGCACTCCGTCAGCGAGCCACATTAAAGGGTACTCAGATTTTCTTGGATGAAGACCTAACCTACGTACATGTGGAAGAATGGAAGAAAGCTCGTCAACGAGCGAAAGACATGGGCAAACATCTCATCTACAAAGACGGGACAATGCACTTCGTGGAAATTAAAAAGGGAATAAAGAGAGTAGAGGTAGAAGTAGAGTTAGAGAAATGAGGAGGGTACAGTTGATCTTTAAATGGTCATAATGCCATGTTTCCTGAACTATGCTGCTCAAGCAAGGTAATCACCCTCATATCTCAGCCTCTACGATAGATTATGACATTTTGTTGTCGGCTGAAACCCATGAGTCCTCATATCATCCTCTCCCACATATACAGGATTACTCTTGGCATTCTGTTTTTCGCCCATTTGTGAGGGAAAAAACTTGTCGAGGATCTGGCGGAGAGCAGTTGATAACTCTTGCAGAGACACACGCTCTTGCCATCGTGAATGGCCTCGCACAGTGGCCTTCCTCATCAGCATATACATGTTATCCTCATGGTGGAGGACATATTGTAGTTGACTACTTTATTGGATCACCTGCCTTGATCCCTCACATCTTTGATTTTCTCCATTACACCTCCTACCATTTCTGATCACTCACTCCTACACCTCTCACTTGGTCACATAACCTCGTCTTCGAAAGTTCCATGCTCCTCTTCCACTCGTAACCGTGTCCCTTTTACCCACTCTGGACTTACAAATTACACCACAACCTTGTCCCAACTGCTTACTAACTTCCCGTTCACGGCATGAGTTGACCAACAAGCCACTTTTCTCTCTACATCCCTTTTAATTGTTGCGTCCTCATCTTTCCCCACCAAGACGATACCATGGTATGATGCAGAATGCCACTCCCTTTACAAGCATGTGGTATATGCCACGTTACACTCCCCTACAATACTCAAACAACGCCAGAAAGAATACCATAGAACCACCAGAACAAAGAAGATAACGTACCTACAATCACGACATTAGCCCCCATAGCCATTGAATCCTGGATCAAATATGCCACGAAACTTTATACCATGGACTCTCCTCCTACCTTACTCTCACCACGACCTGCCCACTGCTCGCTTTTTACTCCACACATGGTTGAAACACCATTAAACATGCCAAGCTTCATAAAGCCACTGATTATGACTCTTTAAACATAGACTTCCTAAAGCCTGTAGCACACCTTATCTCTCCCTACATTGCTCACATTTTTAACACAACTGTGACTTCTGGTTTTCCCACGACATAATATCCTTCATCCCATCCCCAAGGCAG
Organism: Diphasiastrum complanatum; assembly: GCA_029204225.1. Taxonomy (NCBI): domain Eukaryota; kingdom Viridiplantae; phylum Streptophyta; class Lycopodiopsida; order Lycopodiales; family Lycopodiaceae; genus Diphasiastrum; species Diphasiastrum complanatum. The sequence goes on along the minus strand of CM055092.1, from coordinate 6,216,924 downwards.
GTGATCCCATGAGTGTAGAAAACTACCGCACCATCATGATTGGTCACACTCTGGCTAAGATTTATGGGGTATCAGATTTAGATACTTCCAGATACGTTGTTGCTGCTCTCACTTCATCCTGTACCATTGCTGGACAGGGAGTCAAGCATTCTTGGTATAACAACGTCTCAGCCCTTCTTCAGACTTGGGGGTTATCTGCACTTGATCTTCCGAGCAGGACCATGCTTATATCAGACACCAAATTTATCGAAGCTACATACACACTATACGGTCATAGCCTGATCGATAGGGTCAAGATACATTTTTACGGCACACATCTATTACAGCTGGATGCTACGGGCATTCCTATCCTTCCAGCATATGTTACACAGCCGCTATCTTTTGGTTTGAGATACCAAATGGGACAGCTTCGAGTCTCTTCTCACCAGCTTGCTATCGAGACAGGTAGATACACGAACACTCCCAGATTTCAGGGGATATGTCAGCTTTGCTCTCTTCTGGAGGTGGAGGATGAGTTTCATTTCATCTTTTGTTGTCCAGTATATTATGAGATCAGAGGGCGATACCATTGTTTATACAGAGGTACTCCTCTCACGCTGAGATCCTTCCTCGAGTATCCAAACCCCAGATGTGTAGGTCTTCTATTGAGAGAGATGTATACTCTACGAGCTTCACTTCTACCTACGCTCTCAGATATGGATCACAGTCAGGCTCATATTACCCAGTTCTTCCAGAAGCGAGACAGAGAGGATATTCAATTGAGGATTTTGAAGTCCCCATTCAAAGATCGAAGACACAAAGAGTTTCACATGCTTCCGCTAGATCCAATGCTACCAAGTCTTCACGTGCTTCCCGCCAGCCTACATCACGCTCCACTACTACCATCACTCATTACTTTCAGCTCGCTCATAGCTAGTCTCCTCTGCAGAGCAGGTGGTCAAGCTCTTGCTTTGTATCCTCACAAGCTAGTTCTTTTCTTTTCATTAGTAAGTAAGTCCATATGCGGACAATGCTCCTCATGCTTGTACTCTCTTTTGTCTTATGTACCTTTGGGTACCAAAAGACATTAACATTAATAATAATTCTAATTCTAATTCTAATTCCCTCCCTCCCTCCCTCCCTCCCTCCCTCCCTCCCTCCCTCCCTCCCTCCCTCCCTCTCTCTCTCTCTCTCTCTCTCTCTCTCTCTCTCTCTCTCTCTCTCTCTCTCTCTCTCTCTCTCTCTCTCTCTCTCGCGCGCGATGGCTCCATGGTGCCCTGCAGCGATGGCTCCATCTCCCTCTATCCGCTACCTCCATCTCCCTTGATCCGCTACCTGAATCTCCCTCTATTCGCTGCCTTCATCTCCCTCGATTCACTGCCTCCATCTCCCTTGATCCGCTGCCACCCCTGCAATCCGCTACCTCCCCTTGCCCTTGAATCCGTTGCCTCCCCTGTGATCTGCTTCCTTGAATCTGCTTCCTCCCATGTGATCCGCTGCCTCTCCTGTCCCACTCCATCCCCTCTCCTGTCTCGCATGTCCTCAAGGTTCTGCCCTGCCGCGCTCCTGATCTGTCCCGCTCCATCCCCTCACCTGTCCCGCTCCTGCCCCGCTCCATCCCCTCTCCTGTCCCGCTCCTGTCCCGCTCTTGACCTGTCCCGCTCCATCCCCTCTCCTGTCTCGCTCCTGCCCTTGCTACCTGTCCCTCTGCCTCCTCATTGTTGTCCCTCCAATCATATCCCTCTATCGTTGCTCCTCCAATCATTGTCCCTCTCTCTCTTCTTGCCATTATGGCTGATTGGCAATCAATGAATCGGAAGGGGAAGAAGAAAACCCCTCCCCCTTCTCCCTTTGTTTTCTCAGCCATCCCTACTACGGCTCCAAACCCCTTAATGTTGCCCCCTCCCTCTCCTGCTTCCTCTCCCTCACCCCTACCCTCCACTCCCACAACCTCTACCTCTACCTCTTCTACTACTGCCACTACCCCCTCTACTCTTTCTTCCTCCTCTCCCTCTTTCACCCCTTCATCTTCATCCACCCCATTGTCTCCGTCTCTTTCAGCTGAATTTTTATCTGGTTCCCCCCGTATCATTGATTCTCTTCATGAGGACAATGCATCCTTGCTTGCGATCATCAAGAAACAAGCATTCCAAATCTCCACTCTGGAAAACACGGTCTTAGCCCTACAAGGCAAAGTTGGTATTCTTGAGGTTGATGTTACTTACCTCAAGAATGAACTGGAATCAGATGAAGAAGAAGAAGAAGGAAGCGGCAATGCAGATTCAGAAGACAAAACAAAGCAGCTACAAGAACGGGTTCACTCCTTGGAGCAGCAACTTCAGCAATCGAAGAGTTCTTGGGCCGACGTGCTCAAGGGTTCTAAGCAGGTTGTTTCTGAATCTATTCGAGAACATCAAAAACCAGATCTCAAAGCCCTCAATGTCAGGGTTAGGGGAGCTTCTTTTGCGGGTAAGGACCTCGTGGCTGAGGCAAATGCTTTCATTCATTCCACCTTTGGTCTCAAAGAGGATGCCATATCTGCTGATTGGGTGGGTAAGCTCCAACCCACCACACTGTTTCTGCGATTCAAGGATGCTTTGCTTCGTCAAAAGGTTTTGCGTAAAAGAGGCTGCCTGAAGGGGTCTACTATTTTTATGGATGAAGACTTGACGCCCATTCAATGTATTGAGAGAAAGAAAATTATCGCAGATGCTAAGGCCAATGGTTTCCGGACTCTCTTTCGAGACGGACGAGCAGTCTTGGTTACAATTGCAGAACTTAAAATTTCAGATTCTTCTCCCTCTCCAAAGTGAGAGATGTTTTGAGCTACGGCCATTTATTTCCTCTCCTGCGTGAGAGATGAGCTTTCTTTACATAGCGATTTACATTTTACGTTTTATTATTAGTCTAAGTTTTCGGTTGACGGCACTGCCCCCTCCGAGTTCTCTCTCTCTCTCTCTCTCTCTCTCTCTCTCTCTCTCTCTCTCTCTCTCTCTCTCTCTGGATCCTGGAAACTATTACACCATCATGATTGGGCATGTCATTGCAAAGTTGTATGGTACTATTCTCCAGTCCGCGATTAGTTCAAAAGCAGAGATTAAGAGAGTCCATGCATTGGGCCAGGCTCGTTTCCGAGCTCATTATTCTACTACCGACAAAATCTTCATTCTTCGAGCTATCAACGAGGAACCTAGACATAGGAGACAACAGGGTTTACTATTGGTTTGTTGACTTCAGGAAAGCCTTTAACTTTGTCCCACGATGCCTTCTCATCCAAAGGTTACGTGATCTTGGCTTTTCTACTGATATAGTCTTGGCGGTGATGGCACTTTATGAGTGAGTCCTTGTTTGTTTTTGGAGTGACGTTGGCATCTCATACCATATATGGAGCAGGGTTGCTCCCTCTTCCCCACACTATTTGGACTATATATTGATGAGCTTGAGAGAGTCATTGAATAGTGCGACGGTACGGGTTGCAGACTTGGAGATATTTTGATTGTCATCCTCCTTTATGCACTCGTCTCTGGGACTAGAGAGGGCCTACAGAGACAGTTAGACGGTCTTCATGTCTTTTGCACTCGAGGAGATTAGGAGTTAATATTGCGAAGACCAAGATTATGATCTTCAATACATCCAGAGCCTTTATGCAGTGACAAGAGATTATCTTTGATGGGTAGCCATTGGAGGTTGTATCATCCTATACTTACCTAAGGGTTCTCTTTATTTGTCTTGTATTCGGTATGCGACAGGCTGCTGCAGCTAGACTTGGGAAGGGTCATGCTTCCCTTGTCCAGCTAGAGACATTCTGTTTTCGGAAGTTTATTCAGGACGCCCCAAGTAACTGTCAATCTTTGATACTCTTGTTACCCCCACAACATTATATGCAGCAGCAGAGGCATGGTGACAGGTCTCACTTCAGCTGACTGGGCCTGTATCTCATGCTTGCAGATCCTTATGCTATCACGTACAATATGGGCTAAGCCCTCCATCCCACATCAGATCATCCTAGCGGAGTTTGCAGTTTCACCTTTATATCTTGACGCTATCTTTCAAGTTATCATGTGTGTTCAGAAAGTCAGACTATTCTCCTTGGATGAGCAGAGATACGCACATGCAACATTCCCCTCATCTCGGCATCTTCATAGTCAAGGTTCTCTCAGGCGCTTACTTGACACACTTGGAATTGCCAAAATTTGATCTACAAATTCTATATAGGAGTTAACTAATCATATTAGCACTCACACACACCAAGACCAGCATAAGAGATTAAGAGAACTTTGATTATAGAGGAATGAGCAAAGCTCTATAGAATGGAATAATACTAGCCAAATACTTACTATGGCTTGTGAAAAGCCAAAAGCCAAAAAGCAAAAGCTAAAGGCAAAAAGCTAATTGCTATTATTACTATGTATTTTGGGCAAAGGGCTCATATTGAATTAATAAGTATATATCCAAACTCTATACTTATATTGGTGCGCCCATCTACATGCATGTCTAATTAACTTGACTTTTAAATTCACTATATATAGAAATGGCCCCTATAATAGCACGCAAGCATGGCCAAACTAAGGTAACCTCAGATGGGCAGGGAGAGATGGAGATGCGTGAGTCGATCGGTACGATAAAGTGTCACGTGTGGTAGCATATTCAGTCCATGTCTGGAGGTCATCTAAGAGGGGAGGTGGGCACTAGGAATAAAATCACGCCAAAAGGCACCAAAAGAAGAGCTATACAGAAGATTGATGAGATGCCTCCCTTTAGACACTTCATAGGCACATTCTTAAGGCGAAGTATAAAATGGTAGGAGCAATCGGAGAAAATAAGGAGCATAAGTACGGGTATGAGTAACAAGATGGTGAGAGACACCGAGGACCTTGAATCCGGCCACTGATCCACGTTGTTGACTTGCTTTCTCCCCTTTTGGCCACTCTCCTGAATCATGTTGTTGCCCTTGGCTTTCCATCATCCTATACATATCATCCACCCTATCCACGAGCATGGTGACCCTATGAACCCTAGCAACTACCGCACTATTATGATTGGGCATGTTCTAGCGAAACTATATCATACTATCCTTCAGTCAGCTATGAGTTTTGAGGCCGAGACTAGGAGGTTACATGCATTGGGCCAAGCAGGATTCACAGCCCACCATTCTACTTCGGATCATATGTTCACGGTTCAGGCTCTTATTGAGGAGGCTAGACACAGGAGAGACACGGTTTATTGTTGTTTCGTCGAGAAGGCCTTTGATTTTGTTCCAAGTCTGGCTGCGTGCTAATTCGAGGGACCTTTACCTATATTTAGTGAAACTCAAGTTAGACTATAGTTAGACAAGTTCGATATTCTAGTGCTTGATTTGCAGCACAAGTTTTGCTATAGATAGGTGTTGGTGCTTTTACCATATATAGAGATGTTAATTAGGCAATTGCTTTCAGATTGCTTATGCTTTTGCTTTTGGCATAGACCACAGTCTATATAAGTATGTAATGCGCCTAGCTCATTTGCAATGGGACATAGTTGGAGTTTCTCATCACTTGTGTTCTCTCTCATGTGTTTGGCTATTGTTTCATCACAATAGGAATCTTGTCTTGGGTTACTTGTATGAGCAAGTCGCTTTCTAACAGCTTGCTTATCCAGCGACTGCGCAATCTTGGTTTGTCTACAGATATTATCTTGGCAGTGATGGCACTTTATGAGAGAGTTGTGCGTTGTGAGGTATTTCTAAATCTCGACTAGAGAGGGCTTGCAGCAACAGTTGGATTGTTTACATGCTTTATGTACCATATGAGGTTTGGGGGTGAACACTTCAAAGACCAAAGTTATGGTCTTCAATACTCCGGGGTGCCAAGAGCTCTTTTTCGACAAATTGCCTTTGGAAGTGGTCTCTTCAATATCTATATGTTATCATCCCAGGTTACTTCTTTCTCTAGACGTCAACCTTTGATAAAGTCATAGTCTGACTCAAAAGAGGATGCAGTCAGACACCACATAAACACCCAGACCAAAAATGGAGTTGATAAATCTTGAAACCTTTTACATCAAGAGCAAGCCATCAGCGCACACCTAGTCACTCAGATATCTACATGCTCGGTTCGTCAAAGATTACCACCACATGCAGCGGCAACATCCTCTATTGCAACATTTTTCCAGCCACTACCTCAAGCTCTTAAGAACAGCAGATAGTCTAGTGTGGCGGCTGCCCAATATCATCCACTATTAGTTTATTGATGCGTTAACATGTCTGACATAAAATGTTTCTATTGACATCTTAGTTCACAGTAATCGCATATCAGTTTGATTCTGAAATTTAGTTCATAGACATAATACACTCCCACAGTATGAAGCACACTACAAATGTATCTTTTCAGTCTTATGTACCCTTGGAGACTGTGAAAACATTAATAAATTTTTTTTGCTTTCTTTATGCCTCTCTACTAATTTTGGCATCCAAATGAAGTTTCAATTCTTATTCTTATGTATAGTACTGCAACCTGCATAAGTCTCAGCTTGTCAAGGCTGAAGCCTGAGACTATAAAACCATTGATGTAGCTCCTATACTAGTTAAAGCAATTTCTAAAGATTCCTTTCTGAAGGAGAGGCCACCAAGAAATTATCAGCCTCTAAACATTTGTGGATTGAATACTCCCGTCCTCCTATAAGATGACAACGAAATCGAGAATGGGGTGTAACATGTGTGTTTCAATGTCATGAACACAAATAAAGGGTTTCACAAGAAACATTTCATTCATATGACAAAATTCAAGTCTGTAAGAAACCAAATTCAAAAGAATTGAAAATTTGGGGATCATAACATTTGAATATTCGATCCTTTTTCCTAGCATTTAAGAAGAATACAATTTGTGATGCAAGTTGTCAAATTAATTCAAAGGCACTCCTACTGCGTTCTTATGCTGCCAATTAATATTTTTTCTAGAAAACCCACCTTCGTGTCAGTTTCGTCTGTGGCTCGAGTTGCAGAGTATTTGCTTGGCGTTACGAGTACAGTGCCTTTGGACATCCCCACACCAATGAAGTTAGCATGAATAGCCAGGGATTGGGGCATTCCATGTTCGCGCCTCATAGTAGCAGATGCCAGAGCAAAGGAAAGAGGGCCTCCATGATCAATCTGCAATAGACCGATAGCAGGCGGGCCTCTTTCAATACCCTCAAGCCTCATAGGTAGAGCAACTGCCCCCTCTTTCCAGTGCAACCCACTATTTGCACTATTTTTCTCCAGCTCTTCAGCCAAGTGAAAAGCTACAAAGTCCTGAATATTCTCTTCCTGCCCTTCATCTATTCCTTTAACCTCACTTTCATTTTTTCTTGCTTGCAGATCCAACTCATCGGCTTTCACTGAACTATCAACAAAAACCCCAAAAGTGTTTGCTTCTTCGTCTGAGTGTCTACGTCTCATGTCATAAACAGAGCCGAATTCTGTGTCCTCTAAGTTGTGCCAGAGATGTGAATCTTGATCATTTGGATGGTTATTTGATGCACTAGTTTCACTTTGGCGCATGATACATTCATCATCTTCAAGGTTGACTCGTTCTGCAACTTGATCACTTTGAGGCGTACTTTTGGAAGTTGTGCCATTGCTGGGTGTGCCAGATTGCATTCCTGCCTCCAAACAAACTTTTTCTTCGTGAGCAGAGGTATACTGCCTATCCAAGCTTGTAATTTCTGTACACGAAATGTCTTCCTGTGAAATTTCCTGTTGCAGCGCATCATCCTGCACGGTATGAGCTGCTGCCGAGAACGTTTTGACTGTGGACACTCCTGAAAGCTCGTTTTGTGTGAGCGCAGCACCTTTGGCTGTCACATCATTTTGAGGAGATGAAAAGTCAAGACTAGCTTTCCTCCCAGAAGCCATGCGCGTTGAATCAGAAGTAAAGCGAGCTTCTGAAATTTGGGCTATGTCAGTTGCAGCCACATTTGCATCAGAGAAAGTAAATTCGACAGAAGAGAGCTCTTCCTTTCGTTTGCTCTCCTCATTTTTCTGTTTTGACACGTGAGTATCGGTGGCCGCACTAACATGCAGATGTTCGGAGATTGTTTCGTGTGTATTCACATGAGTTGCACTAGGAGATTGAGGAGGCCTGGTGATAAGATGAGGACTGTCGAGTTGTCTAGATGCAGCAGTGGCAGCAGCAAGGGCAGCACCAGGCCTTGGGCTGGGCCTGCTTCCAGCAAACATGGGTGAGATCCCTGGGGATCGGGCATAGAAAGGCGAGGGAGCTCCAAAAGGGGATGGCTTACTATTGAACTCCCAAATCTTTGAATTCTTCATGCTTGCGCTTACTTTCAGGGGCGGCAACCTGTCATTGCTTCGCCCTTCCTGCTCATGCTCCCCAACCCTAACCTGAAAACCTCCACTTCTGTCTCCTGAGACGGATTGTTCAGCCTCAGAAACCTTGCTGCTGGATAATCCTTTGGCAGTGCTTTTACCTTCAGCTGAATTATCAACCTGCAAACCCTCATCTCCAACTGCTTTAGACGCTGTGGCTCTTTGAATGTCTGCATCTTTCCCAGGGTGCTCATTGGAAACTTGGCTATCTGGCTTGGCTTGATCCTTCTGCAATAAAAGTGAAAAAGAAGCATCCTCACCCAATTCAGCATCGTTAAGAATCTCATCAATACTGCGGCCAAGATCAGGAAGATCTGCTCCATCATCATCACTGCTCTGGGCATCTAGGATAGCATCCAGGTCGAAGTCATGGGAGAGCATGGTTGGCGATTAGGATCATATTATGAATGATGATGGAAAAACGAAACCCTAAACCAAAACTTACAGCGTTTTGCTATTTCCATAGGTCTAGAAAGAGCTGGAGGAGCCTACATTTTCTATGATTGCTGCTACCCTTCATCATTATCTCATGTATTTAAGGAGAGATGAGAGCAGGAGGAGCGATGGCGATGGCGATCGTTTGTTCTTTCTCTCGCTCGCTCTTTTGCTTTGAGCGAAAATGACGACAAGCCTCAAGATACATATATTTATATATGGGGGAATTCAGCCATTTAATAGCCAAATGGGGGCCCAACAAATGTCACATTGTGGTGGCTTTTGACCTCTCAACCCAACTCCCCATGCATCATGTATTATCGTATGTTGAGCATTAGTGCATGCCACTACATGGCATCTCCACTTCATTAGGACCTTTGTTTTACGTCACCCACATGAAATTTTTTTGTTCGGATAGATGGATGGATATTTTTCTTGTGAAAGATTTGTAATCTTGGCGATAATGGGAGGATTAGATCTTGGCATGCACCATGTTTTATGATAATGGGAGGATTAGATCTTGGCATGCACCATGTTTTATTATATGTAGAATAATAATGCACGGTGTATCCACTCTTTTAAGACCTTCATTTTACTTCCACCACATGGATTTTTTCTTAGGACCTTTTTTTTATTTCCGCCAAATGGATATTTTCTTGTGAACAATTATGTGCTCTGGCGATGATGGGAGGATGAGATGTAATGCAATAGTGCATGGCATCTCGACTTTTTGAATGCCTCTATTTTATTCCTACCACTTAAAAATTTTGTTTGAAAACTCATGCACCATGGCGATGATGGGACAAAGAAGGATGATATCAATAGGTGAGGACAAGAAAAGGAAGAGGAAAGGTTGTGATGTTTGACTTACAGTAATTCAAAAGGTAGAGAAGATTATTGTTTCATATCAAATTGCCTAGAGCAATGGTTAACACGTTTATCTCTCATAGTGTTTGAAGCCAACCTTATCTTTACAAGTCTCGTGCTCACACGTGTGTGGAAGTCAAGCTCAAGTAGATACTCCAAGGGTCGTACCATTCGGAGAGTGTAATTTAGTAGAAGGGGATTGAGATTGGCTAAGTACCCTAGCATTCTCTTAAGTAGCCTAGCATTCTCTTAAGGGTCATAAAATAGATTCAAAAATTTTAATAATTTTTTAATATAGTGACATCGCTTCATTAACAAACTACATTCCTGAAGCAACATGTGTGGATAATCTTCATTCTTGAACTTACGGTGCAAGCTTGGAGATTGGAGATTATGCATTATGCGAAGATTGGAGATTGTGTGAAGATTGGAGATGCACTGATTTAAAAATATTAACATTTTACTAAACGAAGTATATTACATATCCTTGAACATTTCATTCTGTGCTACGGACGCATTTTGAATCTAAGTTATGCACTCAATTATTTGAAATATATGTTATATATTCATTGCATCAAAATCTATATACAATAAATGACTTGAAATCTTTTACATTATGCTTTACTGGAGATTTGAGAACAAGCTTGAATATCTTAACATTTTTCATGCCCAGTTTCAAAACTATATTATGCATACATGTTGAATTTTAAATTTCAAATGGACAAGCACAAGAAAATTTTGTGGCAAATATAGAGAATATCAGAATCAGTCAAATAGTAAGGATCAAATTCATAGATCGAGGACAGTGGCAGCAAAAGTGAAGCTTATGCAATATGGCAGTCAATTAGCGATGATAAAAGGAAAAAAATGTAATTGCATTATTGAATACTCAAAATAAACAAAATGATCTTGAAATATTAGAGTATAAAAAATGAAGAAGATGCACTTATACCTTGCACTTGTCTACTTTCTGTTATGCACTTAACATGTCGTTATAAGTGCTATCTATTGTCGTAAAACATGGGGATGACCGGCAGCGGAAGCTTGAAGCTTTGAGCGGAACGAAAACGCAACAGTTAGCAGCAGAAATATTCAAGAAGAATGATTCATACAGAATTGTGCAAATGAACAATACAATAATGAGACATAAATTGCACTCCGATTAATATCAACAATGAGTAGTGCAAAAAATCTCGAAGGTGCCTCTAGAGCGAAGGCATGGAAAAATGCGGAAAAGACGAAGGTGGGCCTGAAATGGATTCTAAGGCATTCTGGCCACTGTGTCGCATTTTTCGCGAAGGTGCCTTAAAAACGATTAAGGCACAAAAATCTCGAAGGTAAAAATGCAAAGGTCCGAAACATGTAGTCGCGGCCTTTGGTTTTCATGATGCTCATTACTTGAACGATTTGTTAAGGTTGAGCATAAGAAATCTAACACTCCCCCTTAATGTGGATCCTAAAAAACCTTGATATTCAGATTTAACATATCGTTAAATCTGAGATGTTGCTCCTTTGATAGAGCTTTTGTGAAGTAATCTGCTGCCATGTAGTTTGTTCTGCATAAAACCAATGCTACTTCCTTGCTATGCACTTTCTCTCTAAGGTAATGACTGATTTCGATATGTTTGCTTCGAGAGTGAAATCTCAGATTGAGAGATAATGCTATTGTGCTTTGATTGTCACAATAGATTGTTGTAGGAAGTGTTTGTGCAAGGTTGATGTCTACAAGCAATTGTCTTAGCCAGATCGCCTCTTTGATTGCATTTGTGGCAGCTATGTATTCGAAATACATTGATGATAATGCAACTGAGATCTGCCTCCGGCTGTTCCATGAGATTGGGTCTTGGTTGTATAAAATTACAAATCCAGAAGTTGATTTTCTGGTGTCAATATCTCCTGCCCAATCCGCATTTGTATAGGCTTTAAGGGTATTGGCAGTTTGGCTGCCTCCGTAACAGATGCTGAGAGTTTTCGCTGCTTGGATGTACTTCATGACCTTTGTTAGTGCTTTCTAGTGAGTTAAGCCTGGATTTGATAGGAACTGGCTAAGTGTACTGATCGAATATGCAAGGTCTGGTCGCGTGCAGATCATTGCGTACATCAGTGAGCCGATGATGGGGTCAAGTGGAAAGTGACTTGGTTTGTAGTTGGCCATTCCATACTTTTCTAGCACGTTGTTGAGATATTGTTGCTGACTGGTGAAAATCAGTCTGCTGGGTCGATCTCGTTGGATATGGATTCCGAGACAATAGTGGGTTGTCATCTTGTATTCCTGGGCCAGCATGCTCTTGGCACTTTCAATGAGTGTCATATTCTTCCGTTCAGTTATACCATTGGACTGAGGTGAATAGCTAGTTGTAAATTGTTGATGTATTCCGCTGGCCTTGCAGAATTTCTTCAATTCTATGGAGATATACTCTCCCCCTCCATTTGTGCGTAGAGCCTTGATCTTCCTCTAGGTCTGATTTTCTGCAGACACCTTGAACTGCTTGAAGAACTTAAACGCTTCAGGTTTGTTCTTCGTAAAGTAGGTAGTAGTCCTTTGAGAGAAGTCGACGATGAAGGTTAGGAAATAGAGAGCTCCCCTTGTGGAAGCAGTCTACATTGGGCCACAAATGTCGTTGTGTACAAGGTCAGGCAAGCCCTTGGATGTATGAACTGAGTCTGAAATGAAGGGGCTTCTAGCATGCTTGCTGATAATACAGTTTTCGCATGGAGAAGTTGGCTTGATGACAGAAGGCAGATCTTGTACTAGACCTTGAGTAGACATTTGCTGAATACTGTTGAAATTAAAATGCCCAAGTCTGAAATGCCACAGCATATCAGTTGATTCAGAAGTGGTTGTGTGAAGAGCTTGATTGTTAGAAGAGTAGCAATGGCTGAGTTTGTAAAGATAGTCGCTTCTTCTTCCATAGGCTAGAACCTTCTGGGATTTGTCAAGAATTGTGCAGCCTTTTGTATCGAATTCGACCCTTTGATATGAATCGGTGATTCTGCTAACTGAGAGCAGATTCTTGGTTAGATTTGGAACGTGGAGAACGTTGGACAGCAACTGACAACAACTTGACTTCACCTTTCTAGAATTCGACTCTGGTTGTTCTTTCACCTTCGATTGAATGTGATGAGTTGTCTCCAAGTTGCACAACTCTAGCGTGGGTGAATGACTTGGAGTCTTTGAACCAGTCGTGATGGTGAGTCATGTGTTGAGTTGCTTTGGAATCTAGATACCAGGAATCGATATCTTGTTGTTCTCCTACTTTGGTCATGAAAGCTGCTTCATCTTCTTCTTGTTGCTGATTTGAATGACCGGTTGTAGTACTATGTGCTTGTTGTTGGAACTGCTTCTTCTTTTCGTTGTTGTACTTCAAAGTTTGGCAGTCCTTGATTTCATGGCCAGTCCTCTTACAGTATCTGCAGAATAGTTTCTGCACTGGTTGGAATGATGAAGAGCTTGAATTCGATCCTGAACCGGAATTTGGTCCAGACTACATGTTGCTCTTCTTGTCAGTATAACCTGACTTTGTAGATCTCTTGGATCTAAACTTCTGATTTTTTGAATATAGAACTTGAGGATCCAATCCTAAGCCTGAGGAGGATGCTGATCTTCTTATTTCCTCTTTTAGGAGTAGCGATAATACTCTTAACAGAGTGAGGTGCTCCTGGGTAAAAATTGCCATTACCCAATTTTTGTAGGTTTCAAGTAGACTCGATAATAGAGTCATGAGTGCATCGGAATCTTCTATGACTGAGCCAGTTGCAGTCATCTACTCCATAAGATTTTTGAATGTGTTGAGATGACTCGAAACACTTTATGCGTCAGACATCCTCAGAGTGAAGAATTTCTTCCTCAAGTGTAACTTAGAAGTAACATCCCTGATATTGTAGAGAGTTGCTAAGATATCTCATGCATTCTTAGCGGTCTGAGCAGCATGTATGTGGCTGATCTGAGCAAATACATCTTGGTTAGCAACAACACAAACATCAAGTTTGTACAAATTACCTTGTCTTTTCCCTCTTGAGATCAAGGTTCCTTTTTACTTATAAAAAACCGTCCACTTCTAGAACCTTGTCAAAACCATTTGACTCACATTAAGAAGACTTTTAGTCATGGAAAGTATGAACAAAACATTCTTTAAATTGACATTCCTATTTGTAGAGAGTGACATAGGAATAGTGTTGGATTATTCCCATTCCTACTAATTGACTAATCGGTTTTTAATCTTCATCCAACTGTTTATCCAAATCTGCGGATTTTCTTGTGTTTTTATATAGTCTATAATTTTACAAGTGTTTTTACATAGTTTGCAAAAATACACGGAGTTTGACAACAGTGTCGAGTTTTCTCTCTCTACTTTCGCCACAATCAATCAACACTGTGAAAAATACAAGTAAAAATTATAGTGTCGCATTTTTTGCATTTTTCGCCTGTAAGAAATCTCGTGTAAAAATGCAGTTTCGCCTTTTTGGCATTTTTCACCTGTCAGGAATTACGTGTAAAAATGTAGTCGCCTTTTTCACATTTTTTGCCTGTCATGAATTACAAGTAAAAATGCAGTTTCACATTTTTCACCTGTCAAAAATTATGAGTAAAAATGTAGTGTCGCATTTTTCGCTTGTGGCAGTTTACGTTCATTTATGCAGACAACAAACTATTTACGGCCAATTGTCATCGCCTATCAACAAGCAACTTATGAGAAGAACTGGATGAATGCCAGCAGACTCCAGCCAATTGGCAGTCACATTCGATGACCTACCTACTTAGTATAAATCAAATGTTCATACATCTCATTATAATATTTGTGAAGTGTGAAGGAGTTGAGTATTATTACACGGCGCTTCATGTGCTCTTATCGAGCAGATCGTTCACAACTATAAAGTATTGTAGTTAGCTCTCTATGAAGCTTTCAAGTGTGAACTCTCTTGAGCATTCTAGCTCAGTCTTTTAGAGATTTATTTTAGAGTTGCTATTGCGCTACTGCTAATCAGTAGAGTCGCTTATTTTGGACTTATTCTCAGTTACTCAGAGATAACTTTAGAGTGCGGGTTTCTATCCGCTATTGTTTTGCGCTCATTAGCATTTGATCTTGTTTTTCTGGATCAATACTATTTTCTTATTGCGTTAAGTTTTGTGTCATAATGCATGCATCTCTGTATTGCTTTTGTAACTGGTAGAAATTGTTTGAGAATTCAATACTTTATGTTTGGCTACGTAATCACTTAGTATCTAGTGAAAGTTAGTTGCTAAAGATTGGACGTGATTCCCATCACTACTGCTTTGTTCAATTTTTTATAGATGTAGTCATGCATTGTGTTATGTCCATGACCAGTACATAGGATTCAGTATACTCCTAGTCTTGGATACACGACGGTACTCCAGTGAAGCAAGATGTTAGTTATGCCACGTCATATTGGATGTGACCCGAAAGTAACTAATATCCTTGTGAGGCCCATAACACACTAAATGGAGTTTAGACAAGGTATGAGACAATGTATGCATGTGTAGAGTTATCAATAGCAATTCTATGAATAGTTGGTCCATGCATAGGACTCTATTCTAGGTGAATCTATGTATAGGGAACATAGGGCTATGCATGGCTTAGTGCCCAGGATGCATTAGGTTCTATATAAGAAGTCCAAACTCGCCCTACTACACATCATGGTTCTTGATTCATTGCCAGGCTCTCACTCTACATTCATGCTTCTTGTTCATTGGCTTGGGGGTGAGGCTTCTAGAGATTGATTGGATGCTTCTACTTGGTTGGGTGGTTTCTCCACAGTGTGTTATCCTTTTGTGTTTAGGATTTGTAAGCAGGATTTAAGGAGCTTCCCTTATAGTGGTATCAGAGCAAGGCTTACAAGCTTGGAGAGGTGGTGCTTTTCATTGGAGCTTGGTGGTATTCAACTTGTACTCTCATCCAAGGAGGGGAGCAAGGTTGCAAGTTGGTGGATCTTCCCAAATTCAATTTTCATGTTCCATATCTCTCTCAAATTCATTGTGGTTCATGGTGAATTGTGCTAAGAAATCGAATTTGGTGTCTTTTTTTGGAGTTTTAGCATGTGTAGCTCAAAACTAGTGAAGAATCTAAAATTTCCAACAAGTTAATTCACTTTGAAGTAGTTGAAATTCAGTGTGCATGTTGGATCTTCCCATGTATTTGGATTCTAGGCTCTTTTCTGGCCAAATTTGGCTTGTTTCCCATGATTTTGGCACAAAATGGAGGGTAGAATTCAAAATCCAACAAATTCAGATCAATTGGTTGGTTATAACTCTGTATTTTGGATTGCATGTGGATTTGGAAAATGTTCTTGCCATTAATTTCCAATTGGGCATGGTGAAAAAACCTAGAAAGGGCTAAACTTCATGATTTTTGCTTGTTTTTTCATGAAATTGGATGGTAGGAGGTTGTTGAACATCAATTGAAGCTAAGAAAAGATGAATCATAGTCTTTTGAAGTTGTCCTAGAAGTTAGACCCAAGAATTCCAGCAATTGGGTTTGTAGGAAGTCAAAAAGTGTAAAAAATTGACAAATTTTGGTGAATTTTGGGGGATGGATTTCTCTAAATCCATAGATGATCATTCTGGATTCTTTCCAGCATGATTTGTGTTTCTTTTTACCTTCCCAGCAAGCTATCAGACCTGTAAACTGATGGGTAGAGGCTTATTTTTCAATTCCATCAAGTTTGTAGCAATTTTGACTTCTAGAAACCAAGAATTCATGGTTCTCAGCCCATACTGCTTCATAGAATCTGTATGAAGGCTTCATGGAACTCTTAGAAACCATTTAAGACTGTTTGGATCATCACTTTTAGGCTTGGTTGAGTGTTTGCATGTTTTTTGACATATTGGTCTTGAAAAAGTGCGCCCTCCTACAGCTTAATTGGCTGTTCTGAACTCGCACGTATGAGTCCTAGTTCGCAGGCTGACATGGCAAGTGTCTTGTTCACTAGATCTCCCTCTGTACTGAGCTTTACAACACCCAATTTGGTGTCCTGTAGCCAAAGATATGAGCATCTGAAGTTTTGCAATTTTGTGTGCAAAATTGGTAAAATTTCCAATTGTTCTGATTGCATGCCTTACAATTTCCTATTTTGAAGTACTGTGCTTGCATGGAATGTCTGCATGTGGATTCTCAGAGTGATCTCGACATGCATGAGTAGTTTAGATCTGTTTTGAGTGGTCATATGCATGTATTCTGATAGTTAGATACAAAACTAGATTTTATAGCTGACAATTTCCGTAGAACTGAATTTTTACGTAAAATTCCATAAAGTAAAAAATCAGTCTAATGTTGCATGTCTTGCATGCCTAATGGACAGTAATGACGTAAAATTAAGAGTCGAATAGTGAATCAAATTTTTGATTTCGATTGCTTAATTATTGACCGTGATTTTTTATGAATTTTCAGAGAGCGTAAAAAATTTTGAAAAAAAAAAAGTGCGCAAACTCAAAATTTTTAGTTTTTTCCAGTTTCTTGTAATGTCTATGAAATTGACTAAAAATAGTGATTTGACCATACTGGAGTCAATTTTAGTCAATTTTTGGTCGACAGTACTTCACTATGAGTTGATTTGATATTAACTATATTTAGTAATTTCCAAGATAGACATATCGAGATGGCCGAAGAAACTTCAAATCAAGCTGCAAATCCAGGTGTGCCATCTTATATGGTGATTTGTCAGTAGTTGAGTACGGCACTTAATGATATGAATAATCGTAATCAGATGAGAGATCAGCAAATGGAGGTTCTATTGAATCAAGTCAAATTGATGTCTTCACCCAATCTCGGTTTTCAACCGGAGGTTTATGCTGTTGGAGAGAGAGGGGGAGAATAAACGATGAACACGAACGAGAAACGAACTCGAACAAGAAGCGAACGAGAAACGAACTCGAACAGAAAATGTTCGTGCGCAGCGGAATGAGTTAAGCGACTCTCTCCGAAAGCATGACTATGCCTATTAGAATGAACAGAACTTTAGTGATAGGAATCACAGTCATTCTAGATTACGCAACCAAACATTTAATGGATGAAACACTAAATAAATAATTTGTCGCGAATTGTAAGAAAAATTATATGTCGTAAATGATTCGCGAAGAGCTAGATTGTGCTCAATTGATAATTAGTCGCGAATGATTCGCGAAAGACAAGACTAAAAGTTAATCGTTTATTACCAAAAAGAACAACTAGAAAAATCAGACAAAATGAAGAATAAGCATAGCAATATTAACACAAATCGGAATGCAGAACAAAGAGTTGTATCAGATTAAGTATATCATGTATACATGTTAATAATGCAGTAGAGCACAATACAATAGCGGACGAAACCGCGTGCCCTACGAAGCTTATTTTGTCTATAATGAGGAATGAAACCTCTTCTCTTAGTCTCTTCTTCTCTCACTTGATCATCTGATCATCATCGTCTATGAATGGTGTCCAGAATATGTATATATACATAATATTACAGGTGTGCATATGTGAAAGTACATAGTGGATGTGCTGTTTGTAGGAGATCGTGGGTGGCTGCAATCGTTGTCCAATCTGTTAGCGCAACTACATGGAGTGAGCGTAAAAAGGGTGCGACGTCAGCCAGTGCTGAAGTGAACGTTGGGGATGATGCGAAAAGTGGGTCACTCTTACGAATGGCCTTAGGATAAGATTTACGAGTGCCTTAGTTATTAGGGCACCTTCGGCATTCTGTAGGATAGTGTCATCTTTTCACCTGTCACCATAACTTGTGTAAAAACATAGTGTTCGCTATTCTTTTGCCTTTTATTCATTTGTTCAAATTTGCGTGTAAATATGTTGGCTGCATGACAACGTTAGTAAATATGCAGCAAGAATGGAGGCAGATTAAAAATGAGATTTAGGAGAGTAGAAGGAGTAAATCCAACACCCCCCCTTAATCTGGATCCGTGAATGCCTTGATCTTCAGATTGAGCAATGCACAAAATTTGTTGTCTGCATTAATACTGAGTGCTTTCGTGAAAATGTCTGCAACCATGTCTTGCGTTCTACAATACGTTAATCTTACCTCCATGTCGAAAACCTTGCCCTTGATGTAATGATATCTGATCTCAATGTGCTTACTCCTAGAATGAAATCTAGGGTTAGCCGATAAGGCAATAGCACTTTGGTTATCACAAAACAAAATTGTAGGGCTAAACTGATACAGATTGATGTCTGACATCAAATTTCTCAACCAAACGCTTTCTTAATAGATTGAGAAGCAGCAATGTATTCTGCTTCAGTAGAAGAAAGTGCGATAGAGGTTTACTTACGACTATTCCACGAAATAGGACCGTCGTTGAAGAAAAATGTAAATCCAGATGTGGATTTATGATTGTCTGCATCTCTTCCCCAGCTTGCATCAGAATAGCCACTGAGCTGATTAAGATTGTCGTTGCTGACATCTCCATAGCAGATGCACTGGTCCACGGTAGCTCGAATATATCTCATGACTCGAATAAGAGCCTTCCAATGGATAATACTAGGATTAGCCATATATTGGTTGAGTGAGCTTACAACAAAAGAGATATATGTCTTGTACAGACCATTGCGTACATGAGAGATATGGATATTCTCTCATTTGCTCCTCTTTCTGCTTGGTCTGAGGACATTGGTCCTTCGACAAATGCAGGCTTGGATCCATTGGTGAGTGAGCTATTTTACAATTCATCAAATTGTATCTGTTAAGAATATTGTGAAGATACCTTTGTTGAGTGATGTAAATCAGTCGATTTGCTCTGTCTCTATGGATTTGAATTCCAAGACAGAAGTGAGCTTCACCCAGATCAGTCATGTCGAATTCAGAGAACAACATCTATTTTGCATCCTTGACCATTTTGGTATTGTTGCTGAAGAGCAACGTATCATCAACGTACAAGGTGATGATAATGAAGAATTGTTGGACTGACCTTGAATAAACGTTGCAATCAACAGTGCTTGGTTTGAATACTTGTTCAATGAGGAATGTGTTGATTCTCTGAAACCAAGCTCTGGCAGACTGTTTCAAGCCATACAGTGCTTTGTGGAGTTTACAGACATGATTCTTCATGCCTTCTTGAACTCCTTCGGATTGGATCATGTAGATATCTTCTTGTATAACTCCGTTCAGATAGGCTGTTTGTACATCAAGTTGATGTACTTCGAGGTCGACAACTGCAGCATAAGACAAGAGCATTCGGATTGACGAATGTTTGACGACTAGACTAAAAGTCTCACTGTAGTCAACATTTGGGATCTTGGTGAATCCTCGTGCTACTAGTCTAGCCTTCCTTCGATCAATTGCTCCGTTGGCATTATATTTGATCTTAAAGATCCACTTGCAATCAATAATATTGTAGCCAATAGGAGCTTCGACTAATGACCATGACTGATTCTTGATCAGAGAGGAATACTCTCTGTCCATGGCTTCTCTCCAGAGATTAGAGTTTGGTTGGCTAAGTGCCTCTTTGACTGTCGTCGGTTCCTGCATTAAGAGACAGGCAGACTCAGGAGTATACCTTGTGGACTGTGTGCGCACTCGGCTTGATCTTTTGGGATGATTCGACTGATGAACCACTCCTGGGACTTGTTGCTGGGTAGCAGCAGCATCTTCATCTGATTCGCTGTCTCGAAATGGGTCGACAATAGACACGCCTGGGCCAGAAGCTCGGACTGTCGTGTCAATGGCAGGAGATGTAGGTTCTTTTTGAGCAATATCTTTGCCTTTGAGGTCGACGAATTAATCCTTGATAAAGACTGTATCCCAGCTATACAAGATTTGCTGGGTATCAGGATCGTACAACTTGTAGGTGTTATCAGACGAAGTATATTCGATCAAGATGGTCTTGAGACCTTGGAAGTCCAATTTCTTCCTTGTGTCTTTTGGGATCTGCGCGTAGGCAATGCACCCGAACACTCTTAGGTTCTTCAAAGAAGGCTTAGAGCCTGTCCACACCTCGTGGGGTGTCTTGTCTGAGAGGGCCTTGGTCGAATATCTGTTCTGGAGGTAAGCTGCAGTGGAGACAACTTCAGCCCAAAATCTCTTGGGCAACGATGCATGCGATAGCATATACTTAGCAGATTCGACCAAAGTACGGTTCTTCCTCTCAGCTAAGCCATTAGACTAAGGACTGTAAGGAGTGATGAATTGCTGGTCAATGCCTTGGCTTTGACAGTACTCCTTAAACTTGACAGAGATGTATTCTCCACTGTTGTCTGACCTTAGGGTCTTGATCGTCCTTCTAGTCTCCTTTTCTGCACGCTCCTTGAAAGCAGTTGAAAGCTTCTGATTTCTTTTTTATGAAATACACCATCGTCCTTCTAGAGAATTCGTCAATAAAGGTTATAAAATACATTTCCTTTTCTGAAGCAGTTGAAAGCTTCTGATTTCTTTTTTATGAAATACACCATCGTCCTTCTAGAGAATTCGTCAATAAAGGTTATAAAATACTTGGCATCTTTCAGCGAAGGATTTTTCATCGGGCCACAAATATCTAAATGTACAACATCTAGCAATCCTCTAGCAATATGCTGATGGCTTGACTTAAATGGTTTCCTAGTCTGTTTACCAACTAGACAGTCTTGAAAGATAGGTAACTGGACTTTTTCGCGAGGATAGTCAAGATCAAGAACAATAGATTGTCTAGACATTCGCTGTACAGCAACATGATTTAAATGACCAAGTCTATAATGCCAAAGTAAACCTTTATTTGTATGAATTGAAGTAATGAGAGCCTGACTAGAGGCAGAAAAACAATGACTTAATTTATACAAGTATCCATCTCTCTTTCCGAGTGCTAGGATCTTGCCAGCCCTATCAACTACTTTACACTGATCAGATTCGAACTCTACTATATGTTCTAAATCTGTGATTCTGTTTACAAAGAGCATATTCGTAGATAAATTTGGTACATATAGGACTTTAGAGAGTAGCTTAGATTGATGATTTGCAAAGCTTAATCTTACAGTGCCTTCACCTTTGATAGCTTGTGTGCTATTGTCACCAAGGTGAACGAACTTCTGGGTATTGTAAGGTGTATAGGACTCGAAACAACCAATGAGGCTAGTCATGTGCTGAGTGGCTCCGGAATCCAGAAACCAGGAACTGTCCCCAGATGCTTCTTGATGGTTGGTCATGAAGGCATCATGATCTACTTCTTGAATAGGCTGTGGAGCTTCTGCAGCTGCATTTGTCACTTTGATTCGACTGTCCCTTGCTATTGTTCTTCGCTTGAAGTATTCGGCAATCTTGAATTTCGTGGTTGTTTCATTTGCAGTATCTGCAGAACAGCTTCTTCTTTGTCTGCGGATTCAACTATTCCTTGTGTAGAGCTGGTTTCTGGTCTGGCTTTGATTGCTTCGAGCCTTTCTTCTTCTTCTGCTTTGTTGTGATTTTGTTGGTGTACAAGGCGTGAGAATCAGCTGAGGAACTCGAGGCTTCGTTCCTTCGTTTGTCTTCCTGCAACAACATAGTAATGACTCTTGAAAGAGTCAATTTTGGATGAGTCGTGATGATCATCACCCAGCCGTCGTAAGAACTTGGCAAGCTTGTAAGCAGTCGCATCACTACGTCTTGATCGTCTATGACAGATCCGACAACGACCATTTGTTTTAGCAGGTACTTGAATTGATTAATGTGATTCTGCAGAGAATCACCATTCGTCATCTTGAGGGAGTAGAATTTCTTCCTGAGATGTAGCTTAGAAGCTCTATCTCGCACTTCGTATAGTGTGCTCAAGATGTCTCAGACTTCTTTTGATGTCTGAGTCTTGGATACATGGCCGATCTGGGTATCTGTGATGTTGACGATGATCAGCGCGAAAGCTTTTCCATCCTTCAGCTTCCATCTGGCGATTGCTGCGTCGTCCGCTTCGGGTTTCCCTTCTGCACTTGTAACAACGTCGGACAATTTTTTTGCCATTAGTACAGTTTTTATCTTAAATTTCGACATATGGTAATTGGCTCCATCAAGCTTGTCCATGATAGGACTGGCTTTCCCTTGGGAATCCATGTGGAAGAATTAGTCTAAGTGATAGGAGAAACTATCGGTGACTTAAGTATGAAAATCTGATGTTTACAGAACAAGAAGACAATTACTCTATCGGCTAGTAGAGTCTTGTACTGTGGAAGCTTATCAAGCTATGAAAATGGCTCTGATACCATGTTTGAGAGAGAGGGGGAGAATAAATGACGAACACGAACGGGAAACGAACTCAAACAAGAAACGAACTCGAATAGAAAATGTTCGTGCGCAACGGAATGAGTTAAACGACTCTCTCAGAAATCATGACTACGCCTATCAGAATGAACAGAACTTTAGTGATGGGAATCAGAGTCACTTTAGATTACCCAGCCAAACATTTAATGGATGAAGCGCTAGATGAATAATTTGTCACGAATTGCAAGACATTAGTCGCGAATGATTCGCGAAAGACGAGACTAAAAGTTAATCATCTATTACCAGAAAGAACAACTAGAAAAATCAGACAAAATGAAGAATAAGCATAGCAATATTAACACAAATTGGAATGCAGAACAAAGAGCTGTATCAGATTAAGTATATCATGTATACATGTTAATAATGCAGTAGAGCACAATACAATAGCGGATGAAACCGCGTGCCCTACAAAGCTTATTTTGTCTGTAATGAGGAATGAAACCTCTTTTCTTAGTCTCTTCTTCTCTCACTTGATCATCTGATCATCATCGTCTATGAATGGTGTCCAGAATATGTATATATACATAATATTACAGGTGTGCATATGTGAAAGTACAGAGTGGATGTGCTGTTTGTAGGAGATCGTGAGTGGCTGCAATCGTTGTCCAATCTGTTAGCGCAACTGCATGGAGTGAGCGTAAAAAGGGTGCGACGTCAGCCAGTGCTGAAGTGAACGTTGGTGATGATGCAAAAAGTGGGTCACTCTTACGAATGGCCTTAGGATAAGATTTACGGGTGCCTTAGCTTTTAGGGCCCTTCGGCATTCTGTAGGATAGTGTCCTCTTTTCGCCTGTCACCATAACTTGTGTAAAAACACAGTGTTCGTGATTCTTTCGCCTTTTATTCGTCTGTGCGAATTTGCGTGTAAATATGCAGGCTGCGTGACAACGTTAGTAAATATGCAACAAGAATGAAGGTGGATTAAAAATGGGATTTAGGAGAGTAGAGGAGTAAATCCAACATATGCGGGAGAGAAGAAGGAGAAGAAACCTGAGGTCATCGAGGACTGGCTGGCCAAGTAGAGTAGTTACTTCAATCTGCATGGTGTTCCTGATGAGAAGAAAATTGAAAGTGTCGTGCTATTCTTACGCATCAAAGCGTCATCGTGGTGGCGAGATTTACCGGTGAAGCCAACTACTTGGGATGCATTTGCGAAAGTTTTCAAAAAAGCTTTCGTAGTTGCTGATGACATGGACTACTTACTGCCTGAAGTTCGTGAATTGCAAGATGGGTACAAAGAATTTAGACTCTTATATCCAGGAAATGCATTTTTGCTTTCGACTATTCCATGAAATGGGCCCTCCTGCTAGAAAGCAAAGATAGCCGGGAGTGGATTTTCGTGTATTCACATTTCCAGCCCAATCAAAATCACAATAAGCAATTAATGTCAAAGCGTCCTCTGTATTTTCATTATAACATAGAGCATAGTGTTTAGTGCCTTGAATGTATCTTAGTGCTTTGATTAGAGCTTTCGAGCGGGATTCGACATAAATTGTGACAGTGTGCTGATTGTATAGGCTAGATCAGGTCGAGTGCAACCATGGCATACATGATCGATCGACTATCGACTGATAGGAGTATTTGCATATCTTCTTCTTTTCTGCTTCAGTCGTCGGTGGAAACATGTCATTCGACAGTTTGAATCATGGATCCATAGGCGAGTCAGTCGACTTCCAATCTTCCGTGCCATATCTCTATGGCACGTGAAACTAGTTTAGGGCTGGCAATAGGGTTAGGGTTTAGGAATTAGGTTGTTTAACAGAGAGCTGAAAACCATGTCTGCTCGCTGCAGCGTTGCTCGAAGCTGCTCTTCTCCATCTCTCAACGATAATGGCGCGGCATCCTCCTTGCTCTACAGCATCTTCTTTCTTCCATGCTGCATGCAAATCTGACACACCTTCTTCTCTTATCCTACCCTGGCTTCGCCCTCGTTCTTTCATTTCTATCCCTTTCCATCCCTTTGTCAGTTCCATTCTGCAATGGTTTCGTGCATCCCTTCTAAAGCAGGCTTCGGAGCGAGGCGGTCATATTAACTTTCAGGCGATGCATGTCCAGTATACTTTAAACTTAGGAGCTGGATTCAGACGTTCCTTTCATATTAATAAGCTGGAAATCGCACACAATGAGAATTGCGATCCATCCGGAGGGATTTGTGGCCATCGTTGTGTTAAAGTTTCATCATCTTGCCAGCTACAAAGAAGTTTACACATCGGCAGTGTCGTAAGAGCAAAGAAAGGAGGCTTTGATAGATTCATAAGAATCCCAGTCTTCCGCGAGGGAGCCGAGAGACGGCCTATTAAAAGCGTAAAAGGATGCAACTGTATGAAACAAAACCTAAATCTAATCAATGACAATAAATGCATATCTTGTAGAATGCAGCATAGTAGGCACATCTCTGGAAGCCGAAGCTGTGACACTTTGACAAATGATTCGCAGCAAGGAGTGTCGATGTCCTCAATTGGTGATATCGATCTTCCAAGAGGTCTCTTGTCAGATTCAAGTAGCAGGAAGATTCTAGATGGTAGCAATGTCTTGCAAAGAGATCTGGATAATGGATTAGAAGGCGACAAATTGAAGAGGAAAGTGAGACTGAGGTCTCCTTACTTGGCCGAACTGGTTTTGCCTGAGCAGGAGCTTAAGAGGCTTCGCGATCTTAGTGCAAGTGTAACCTGTGAGATCAAGATTGGCAAGCATGGAATTACTGATTCTGTTGTCACAACTATTCGCAAGGAATGGCGTCGATGGGAGGTGGTGAAAGTGAAATGTGAAGGTGCTCTAGCAGTCAACATGAAGAAAACTCATGAAGATTTGGAGGTTAGCTTCACCATTATGATCAAGCTTTACTCTGTTCGCAATTGTGTTTTGGGCAGTTATACTGGAGCATCTGTTTGCTTCACACTTGAAAATTAGACTGACAATTTTACCATATGACTGAATAGGTGAACAAAGATATTTCTCATTTAGCATAGCTTTTCCTCATCAGAAAGCCTTGGTTCTTGGTATTATATATTTTTTCTATATCTTGGTAACTAAGTAAGGTCCATGGTGTTGCTTTTGCTTTCTTGCTCCTTTTTCTTGCTCACTTAATTTTTCCTGTTGGTTGTCATCTAATTCTTGGCCAGCACTTGGTCTACCCGAGAGGATCTCAATTCTCTTGAAATACCAATTACAACTTATGCTTGGGTAGTAATGAGTAAACCATGAGTTATGCTTGTTGGCTAGATTTTTTGTTCCCTTATACTTTGTTGGTTTGATTTAGATTCTTTGACTATTTGTTTGCATGATATTTTATTTCAAGTTTATCAAGAACTATTTGAATATTAACCATTGATGGTTCACATCATAGGTCCCGCGGTACTGGGTACCGCGGATCCCGGTACCGCGGGACCGTACTGGTACCGCGGTACCATGATGGTACCGCGGTACCATAATATATTAATATAATTAATATTTAATATTTTTTGAAATTTTTTTAAACCTAATCTACCCGCCCCCCTCGCTTCTTCTCTCCCAATTTTTTTCCAACCATCGTTGCCCTGCCTTCGCTGACCGGTCAGAAGATCGTGCGCTGCTGATACTGTCTCGTCGAGTTTGCTGCATCCCTCATTGGCCTTAAAGGCCATATGCTCAGTGCACGCGCCAAAAATGGTGCCACCTTGAATGCTGCCCCTTGTGGCAGCATGACCGTCCCCGACAGGCAGCGACTACTGGACACCTACGGGCCGCGGCTCGTGGCAGGGGAGAACACCATTTCGGAGGGCATTCTCCGATTTTGCACCGCTCCTTATGTGGCTGACCCAGAGTTGCTGCCTGCTTGGCTGGCACGCACGAGGAGAGGGAGTGCATCCTCCTCCGGTCCCTTTGCCCCTCAGACAGTTCTGCCTCACGCACCCCCATCTGCTCAGATTCCGGTGGATCCCGTCCCATCACGTGTGACGAGCTCGTAACCAGTGCCGAACCCTAGAGAACACAGATAGGTCAGATACCACAGTCAGGGTCGTGTCCAACGTACATGACCAACAGGGCAAGACAGTGTGAGTAGTGTGCCCCAGCACGGTCCATAGCCATGGCGGGCCTAACACAGCCTAGGGACCCTGTCAGCAAGATAGGGCCCCCAGTTGGGTCCCGACGTGCAGTCGGCCATGTCAGTGCCACGTGGCCGACACTTGGCAGTAGCATGCTACCAGTCCTCACACTGGGCTAGGAGGGGCTTACTCTATATAAGGGAGTAGGCAAGGTTGGGTGGATCAGTTAGTGTTTGCCCTACTGTGGTGTTAGGATCTATTACACTGGTATCAGAGCCATCTCCATCCTAGGGAACTCAGGTTTCAGCAGTGGAGAAAGTAGCTAGATTGCTCAGAACTTCTTCAAGTTCTCAGAAAGAAATAGAGGAGGAGACTCGCTGTAGGAACAGTCTCCGACTGAGGAAATCTTGGTGGATTTACTTGCTGGTCAGAGAGAAATTAGTTAAAATTTCTAGAGCAGGTCCAGCGCTGTAAATTTAGTCTTCATCTCTGATTTTTGCCATCAGATTCAGAGAATCAGAGCTGATTTTTGAGGAGAAAGGGTGGTGCTGATCCATCGCTGAGGGATCAGAAATCTACCTCTGAAATTTCAGAGAAATCTAAGGAAATTTGAAGGGTTTTCAAACACTTTTTCTTAGCAGGGCCAGCGCTGGACAGGGAGATGAAAAATTAGTTTTTCATCACTGTTTTTGAGGATTTTTCAGTAGTTTGAACATCAAACTAGATTGCCACAGACCAGCGACCTACTACTTGAAGTCAGATCAGAGTTTCAAGCAAGTTTTGGGCCTTAAATGTTAAAAAATTGGGCCAGACAGGTGGCTGTCCAGCCAGCGAGGGTAGGGAGACACCAAAATCAGAAATTGAAATACTTTTTGGGTCTCAAATCAGAAGTAAACGAGCCAGTTGGGTTGCAATCAGACCAGCGAGCTACTATCGTCAGAGAACCGGGAAATTTGGCACCGTTTTGAAGCTTCAAACTGGCATTTTTTGGGACAGCAGGTCTGAAATCTTGGGGAAAAGAGCTGAAAGGGTTCCTCTTCATTCTTTCTTTGGAAGTACAGTCCTCAGAAACAGCTAAGTCATCTTTCCTTTCCCTTGTACAGCTGTAAATTAGTCTTTTAGACTTTTTTCCTTCAGAAGTTAAGGTAGCTCTCTTTCAGTTCCGAAGATGACCACTCCTCAGGGACCTGATCAACCCCAGGAGAGAGGCTTCGACGAACTTGAAACAGAAGCCTTGGCTTACAGAAAAGGGAAGGAACCTATGGAAGTGGAAGAACAGGAACAGTTCGCCGAAGAACTCGACGAACTGGTTACCAAGGAGCAGTTCCTCCAATTGGTAACAGAAGTGGATGAACTAAAGTTGGCATTAGCCAATTTCAAGTCCAGTGTGGACGACTCGTTCGCTGAACTCAAAAGCTTGATTTTGAGTTCCGCGAAAGGAAGCCTTCCCTCTACTTCTCAGTTATCCCCTTCTCCACTTCCATCAGTTTCGGGTGAGACTTTACGGTCTCACCCCAGTGTTTTTAAAGATTTAAAACCTCCTACTTTTAATGGGGAAGAGAAGGATAGAAATGCAGATATTCTACAAACCTTCCTCAGCAAATGGAAGAACATTCATGCTCTTAAACAGACCCCTGACCATTTGCAAGCAATTGAGGCCAGTCTTTCTTTAGGGCCTATGGCCTATAAGTGGTGGTTAAATCTCCAGGAGACTGGGCAGACTCCCCGGTCATGGAAAGCTTTCGAAGAAGCTTTCCTAAGAGAATTTCTACCAGAAAATGAACTGGATAGAGCCTGGGAAGCCTGGGAAAGAACAGTAATGGATAAATCCCTCATCCAATATATCTCGCAGTATCGAGAAGCAATTTTAAAGATTAAAAATATGGATGACTATCAGAAAATCAGGGGATTTGTCCGTGGTCTCAAAGATGAATATAAAGTAGAGGTCCAGAGAAACTCGCCTACTACCCTTGAGCAAGCTCTCAGATATGCTCAAATCTATGATGATTCAGTGGGTAGGAAGAAGGCGAGACAACAGCCACTTTTTGAGCAGCCTTCTCAGAAAGACTTTCAATTTAAAAAGAAATTTTTAAAAAGAAAGAAAGAAGACAAATTTAAAAGTGAAGCTCCTCAGAAACGCCCTTTACTCATACAGCCCTTAAAACCAGATGATTTTGAGAAAGCCAAACAAGAACGTTTGTGCTTTGTGTGTATGGGCAAGGGGGACACAGTCAGACAGTGTCCCAAAGGGCCTTTCACTAAAAAAGATAAGAAAGATAAAAAACAAGTTCATCTTGTTCAGACTGTATGTTTCCCCAGTGACTCGGCAGCTTCTGAGATCAAAGTGTATCATGAAGATCATGAACACTGTTGCCAGCTGACCTCTGCAATGCTAGCGAGACCCTTCAGCTTTGGGCCGCATGACCTAGTACGTATGCATGGGAAAGTTGGTAACCAGTCAGTAAGAGTCATGGTTGATGATGGGGCAACCCATAATTTCATCAACCACACCCTGGTTAAAAAGCTTAAACTACCAGAAGTACCTAGTCAGCATAGGTACATAGTTTCATTAGCTAAGGGTGAAGATAAAAAAATATGGGAAACTATGGTAAGTAAGTTAAATCTTGGTATTCAGGGGTACCAAGATGAAATAAACTTTCAGATAATGCACCTGGATCGAACAGATATTGTTCTCGGGAGAGATTGGCTCTACAGTTTAGGACCTTCCCTCCACAGAAACTATCAGGAGAACACCCTCAGCTTTCAGCATAAAGGCCGAGAGATCCAGTTGCATGGGGAGCATGATGTTCCCAACAGCCCTATGGTCTGCAGTTCAGAACTCTGTCAGCTAATCGGAGACGAAGACCATCAGGTATTCTTATGTGACTTTCAGTTTATTCCTGAAGTTTCTATTTCCAGTTCTATTCAGCAGAAAATCAGTAAATTAGAAACTTTATTGTCTAAATTTAAAGATGTTTTTCCTGAAGATTTGCCACATGGTTTACCACCTAGCAGAGAGGTAGATCATGTAATAAACCTAGTACCAGGTGCAGCACCTGTTTCTAAACCTCCGTATCGGGTCAGCCGAACAGAGGATGAAGAAATAACTAGGCAGTTAACAGACTATCTTGGGAAAGCCCAAATTCAGACCAGTAGTTCACCATGGGCCTCACCAGTCCTATTGGTGAAAAAGAAAGAGGGGTCTATGCGTCTTTGCGTAGATTACAGAGCCCTCAATAAAGTCACAATTAAGAATAAATACCCTATGCCTCGGGCAGACGAGTTGTTTGATCAACTCGACGGGGCTAAGTTTTTCAGCAAAATAGACCTCAGATCGGGATATCATCAAGTCCGTATAAAATCGGAAGATGTCTCGAAAACAACTTTTAGGACTCGTCACGGTCATTATGAGTTTAAGGTGATGCCATTTGGGCTCACAAATGCTCCAGCTACCTTTATGACCTTGATGAACAGTGTCCTCAGACCATACTTGGGTAAGTTTGTAGTCGTATTTTTAGATGACATCCTCGTCTACAGCAAAACGAGGAAGGAGCATCTAAAACACCTCAGAAAGGTGTTTCGACTGCTCAGAAAGCATAAGCTTTATGCTAAACAATCCAAGTGTGAATTCTTCGTTGAAGAAGTAGCATATTTGGGTCACATTATCTCTTCAGATGGGATTAAGATGGACCCAAATAAGGTCAAAGCCATACTCAGTTGGCTGAGACCTCAGAATATTTTGGAACTTCAAATCTTTCTTGGTCTGGCGGGATATTACAGACGATTTGTCAAGGAATATGCTCAGATAGCAGTCCCTATGACAAATCTCCTTAAGGGGAAGGGAAAGGAGTTCATTTGGGAGTCCGCACAACAGGAGAGCTTTGATGCTCTCAAAACAGCCTTAGCTACAGCACCAGTTTTAAAAGTCGTCGACCCCAATCAGCCATTTGTGGTCGAAACAGATGCTAGCGACTTTGCAGTAGGTGCTGTGCTAACTCAGGGTGGACGACCAGTTGCGTTCGAGAGTAAAAAACTCGAGCCAGCTCAGACTAGGTACAGTGCCTATGAAAAGGAACTCTTTTCTATAGTCCATGCCCTTAAGACTTGGAGGCATTATTTGTATGGTGCCAACTTTGAGGTCCTGACAGACCATGAGAGTCTCAGATACCTTTGCAATCAACCTGAGCTTAGAGGTCGGAAAGCTCGTTGGGCAGAGTTGATGCAAGAGTTTGACATGTCTATCAGATATAGGCGTGGAAAATTCAATACAGTAGCAGATGCCCTTAGCAGAATGCCTATGATAAACGAGCTGAGTTTTACTCAGATTCGTAATGAGTTACTCGAGTCCTTGAGAGGGAAATGCCAGCATGATG
The DNA here is from genome assembly GCA_029204225.1 of Diphasiastrum complanatum. Taxonomy (NCBI): domain Eukaryota; kingdom Viridiplantae; phylum Streptophyta; class Lycopodiopsida; order Lycopodiales; family Lycopodiaceae; genus Diphasiastrum; species Diphasiastrum complanatum. The sequence continues at coordinate 6,185,701 of CM055092.1, read as the reverse complement.
CATTCTTCTTTATTATCTGGAACTCAGTCCAGAACAGACAGTTACAGACTCCAGAACCAGTTCCCGGGGCTGGTGCCAGTTCATCCAAGAATACGGCAGCTTCCGTTGAGGATGATGATGAGTCCGAGTATACGTCGTCAGATGACGTTGAGGATTCTGAGCCTATATTACCCAAGCAAACCCCAGTGGTTGAGGGTCAGTTGACTCAAGGATTCAAATGGAAACAGTATTCCATTCAGGATGAGTACTTGCTCTATAGAGATAGAGTATGTGTCCCCAATTCAGAGGATTATAGGCATCAGGTCCTATATGAATGTCATGACAATCCTAGCGCGGGACACCCAGGCATACAGAAGACCTATGAGCTTCTTCGTAGGCAATTTTTCTGGCCCAGTATGAAAAAGGACGTCCACCAGTATGTAACCAGTTGCCAGAAATGTCAAGTAAATAAAGCAGGGCGTTTAAAGGCAGGAGGGTTGTTGCATCCCTTGGAAATACCAGCTGGTAAATGGGAGAGTATCTCCATGGATTTTATAGTAGGCCTGCCTAAAACCCAAAAGGGTAATGACGCTATATGGGTCACAGTTGACCGTCTGACCAAAATGGCTCATTTTATTCCGACCAAAACAACCGTTAGAGCTCCAGAGTTAGCAAGGTTGTTTGTAGACGGGCTATTTAAATTGTACGGTCTACCTTCCGGCATAGTCAGCGATCGGGACAGTAAGTTTACTGGAAATTTTTGGAGGGCAGTATTCCATCATCTCCATACTAAACTTAATATGAGTACCACCGACCATCCACAGACGGATGGTCAAACAGAAAGGGTAAATCAAGTGCTGGAGGATATGCTTCGTGCTTACGTCAGCAAGAAGCAGACTAATTGGGAGGAGTATCTCTCGATATTAGAGTTTGCTTACAACAGTACCAAACATTCAGCTACGGGATACAGCCCATTTATGCTGATGTACGATTTTCAGCCACGCTCACCCACATTTGTAGGGTTTAAACAAGAAAAAGTTGAAGCAGCCAGAAACTTTTTAGAATACCTAAACCAGATGATAGAACATGCTAAGCGTAGCATTAGACAATCCCAGGATCGAGCCAGGCATTATGCAGATCCACACAGACGGGATGTGCAGTTCTCCACTGGTGAGAAAGTCTACTTGAGAGTCCCAGTTGACTCTAAAACCCTCAAATCAGGAGTGTGTGCTAAGTTGTCTCCAAGGTATTGTGGTCCCTTTACCATCAGTAGGAGACTAGGCGAGGTCACCTATGAACTAGAACTCCCACACAGCAGTAAGGTTTTTCCAGTCTTTCATGTAAGTCAGTTACGAAAAGCCTTAACCAGATCAGACAATCTGGTAGGGGACAGTGTTCTAGTTCTCCCATTGGATTCTCAACAACCTCCACATGAACCAGAGGAGATTCTTGATAGTAGAGAGACGCAGACTCGTCATACTCTATACCGAGAATATCTGGTTAAGTGGAATGATCAGCCTGTTGAGAATGCCACTTGGGAAAGAGGCAGCGTCCTTCGTAATATTTTTCCAGACTTTGTCTTAGAGGACCAAGACGGTTCTTAAGGGGGAGGGAGTGTTACGAGCTCGTAACCAGTGCCGAACCCTAGAGAACACAGATAGGTCAGATACCACAGTCAGGGTCGTGTCCAACGTACATGACCAACAGGGCAAGACAGTGTGAGTAGTGTGCCCCAGCACGGTCCATAGCCATGGCGGGCCTAACACAGCCTAGGGACCCTGTCAGCAGGATAGGGCTCCCAGTTGGGTCCCGACGTGCAGTCGGCCACGTCAGTGCCACGTGGCCGACACTTGGCAGTAGCATGCTACCAGTCCTCACACTGGGCTAGGAGGGGCTTACTCTATATCAGGGAGTAGGCAAGGTTGGGTGGATCAGTTAGTGTTTGCCCTACTGTGGTGTTAGGATCTATTACATCGCGTCCGCCAGTTGCCACTGCGGTTCCACCACCACCCACTGTTGCTCGCACTCCACCAGTCTACGACTTTCTCATGGACTCTCCGCCACCCGAGCAGGCCCAGGATGCTACTGGGCGGGCCTTCGAGGATGTGGAAGAGATCCCTTCTTCCTTCCCTTTCCATCCGGATGACCTCCTCAGCCAGCAGTTTTCGTACCCCATGCCAGATGTTGCCCCTCCACCAGTGCACCCCACCTATGCTGCTGCACCCATCCCTGCCAGTGCATCCCACTCTCCCCATTCCACGTCTACAGCCAATGCATCCACCAGTGCCCAGCCTGTCGCGTCATCGTCCATTCCCGTCACAGTTGGTGCACCGTGCTGGAGGTCCACCACCCGTCGCCCACCAGGGAGAGCCCTTGTGCAGCAGACCATTCGCGGCGCGCATCAGCCGCACATGGACAGAGAGGCCACACAGGCCGTGGCCAGTCTGATTTACGAGCTGAACCTGCCCTTTGCCATCACCGACTCTGAGCCCTTCAGAAGGGCCTTCCGCCTTGCACAGTCAGTCAGCCCTAGCTGGAGAGTCCCTAGTTCAAAGGTTGTCCGCACACACATGCTGAGGGATAGGGTTGAGTCCTTGTCTAGGGAGATGGAGCCTCTACGTCGGCACTGGGCCACTTATGGTTGCAGCATCATGTCCGATGGCTGGACTGATGTTAGGAGGAGGCCGATCCTCAACATACTGGTCTCCAGCTGCATGGGCACACAGTTTTTGAGGGCAGTGGATTGCAGCAGGGGGGGGAGAGTCATATCTGCAGAGTTCATGTTTGATGTCATCAGGTCTTCCATCCTAGCCATAAGCCCACATGTCGTCACGGTGGTGACGGACAATGCCACGAATTGCATTCAGATGGGTGTACTGCTAGAGGCCGAGTTCCCTCATATTGTTCATACCCCCTGTGCAGCCCACGACATAGACCTTCTGATGGGGGACATTGGAGCACTTCCCTGGGTTAGAGCCATCGTCCGGGAGGCCCTCTTCCTGGTGACTTTTGTCACCAGAAAGAGGCGTGTTCTTGCCATGTTCCGGGTGTTCAGCCATCTGGACCTTCGTAAGCCAGCCCCCACACGCTTTGCATTCGACTTGGTGGTCATCGACCGTTTGATCAGGTGCAGGGCCCAGCTTCTACAGATGGTTGCCAGTGATCTTTGGGGTGCCAGTACGTTTCCGCACACTGAGGATGGGGAGCACTTTTCTTCCACGATGAGGGGAGACCAGTTCTGGAGGGATGCACATACATTGTCAGGACTGCTTCGACCACTCTACATTGTGCTCCGCATGGCTGACAGCGAGGGGTCGACACTTGGACTGGCGTACGAGCTCATGGACCGGATTGGACAGTTTCTGCAGCTGCCCATCTTGCAGCCAGAGAGGTAAGCGGTACAGTGTTGTAATTGACCTTTATCTTTTCAGTACTTGCTAGTTTGTTTTTCTGTCAATGTTAAGTTTTTTCGTAATGCCCTAAACCACATGCCCCTCACCTGCAGGATGACAGAGCTGAAGTTCATATGGGAGACGCGGTGGAACTACTTCCACAGGAGTATAGTAACGGCCATGACTCTGTGCTGCACGCATCCAAACATCTGCGGGACCGGCATCTAAACCACTCTGCCCTCTATCAGGAGCCTCCTCCATCATGTCGACATAGGTAGGTATGCCACTGGCCCCCCCTGTGTGCCCTGCCTGTCTGCCAGTATAACCTGTGCCATGTGTCCCACCTGTGCCACGTGATGCACCTGTGACCCCTGCTCGTGGCGTGTGCCTTGCACCTGTATAATCTGCCTCATCCCTCTCTGGTCTGGCAAACACAACCCGAATGGGCTCATCCTCATCATGCTCATCCTCTGACACTGGCTCATCTGCCTCATACAATGGGGGCTCTCTGTGCTCAAGCCCAAGCTCTCTCTCTCTCATCTCGGCAAGCTCCCTCTCTCTCTGCCATCAACTGTGTGCCCAGGTCATCTGCAGGCATGGGATGGGTGCTGTCCGTAGGCAAGTCAACCTAGCGCTCCAAATCTGATATCTTCGTCTGCAAGGTTTAAAATTTGCATGTTAGAGAGACAACTTTATCAAGAAATGAAACCAACATACCAGGAGTCAACCAACATGCTATGAAAGATTAGCTTATCACCTGCAATGCGCTCGTAATGGTCGGAAGTCTCCTGGCGAGACGTGCGTTGGTGCTACAGAACACCAACCGCTCCAACTGACTCACTGACAACCGGTTTCTTCTCCTCGTGTGAATGAGTGCCCATGTGCTCCAATTACGCTCACACACGGAGGCAGCCCATTCCTGTGGTGCGTGCATTGAAATACTTCAGACATAACTTCAACGAAACACAAACATGGAGGATAAAATGAGATGCATACCTGAGAAAGGACACGCAGTGCAAGACGCTGTATAGATGGGTATGTGCTACCGAACATGGTCCACCAGGTAATGGGTTGCTGCCTCCTCTCTGGATCCTGGGCAGCCGGGTGGTCGAATGTGCCCATGCCGAAACGAAATGCAGCGAGCTCCTCCATGAGCTTGATAGGATCCAAACCTATGTGTGGACCCACCCTGTGAATGTACTGAAGCCAATCGGCCTCGTGCTCCCTGTCTGCGATTTGTGTCGGAGAGAGGAAGAGGGGACCAGAGCAGCCGCATGAGGTGCCTACAGTTCCTCCAGCTCCTCATGGGTGTATGTGCGTCGCACAGCTCCTCCAGTGCCACCGATGCCATCTAGGCCTGCAGCCCCTCCATCGCCGTCCACTTCTGCAGCACCAGGTCTCCATGGCAGGCCACCATCTGTGCCCAGGTTTTCTCTTGCAGCGCCCACATCCACAGTGGCTCCTCTAGTGCAGCACCCACGTCACATCCTCCTCCTTTGGCATCACCCAGGATGTACCAGTACCGGCCACCACAGCGCCCCTTTCAGTACATATCGCCACTGTACTCGCCTCCTGCACAGCCAGTTCCTCCACCTATAGCAGCCCCACAGGCACACACTCCACGAGCTCATCCTCCTCGCTCAAGTGCACAGGGAGTTCCCTCTTTTGCTTCCCTATCCCAGTCGGCCTCAGCTTGGGCCCAGCCTAGCCAGCCAGGTGATTTGCATGGGGGTGACGAGGCATTGACAGCTCCTCTTGTCCGCAAGAGACCAGGAAGGCCCAAGGGTGCACTGAACAAGAAGGCAAGGCACAGAAACCCCCAGGGAGGAGAGGACGACCACGCAGGGCTCCAGATACAGGTAGAGGTGCAGTATCACAGCCAGTTGGAGCAGGTGTTGTTGGTTTGGCCTGCTTGGGGGCTGATGCGGAGGCTGATTGGGAGGATGAGGATGACGAGTCTCCCCCCTCAGATACACAGCCCATGCCAGTTCCAGACAGGCAGAGATATCGGCTGCGAGAGTCAGCTCGGGGCCCTGAGTTGTCTTCAGAGCATTCGTCTGAGTCAGAGCCAGAGCATTGATTGTGGCTCTGTTGTTTTAGTTTTAGTAGTTTGTCTCTAGCAGACGGTCTACCATTGTACTCAGATGATTTTTCACATTATATACAGTGTTTGGCCTACATTATTTGCTGCACATTGTGCATATGTCGCTCTGTACATGTGATGCTTTATTTTATGTCGAATTCTATGTGCGTGTGTGAATCCTATTTTCATTTAATTTCGTTTGAAGTGAATGCTAGCTTCACATATATGCACCTACATCATGAGCACAGCAATCACCCCTACACCCCAAACGACATTTCATAAACACATGTAATACATCTTCATTTAAAAAAATTACAGACATTGCATCTTACATGACCAGGCTCGCGTTGCACAAAAAACAACTATGTATATATTCAACCGTTGTATCAAGATAACATCACATATACTGTCATTTTTTTAAGCAGCCATCTAGTTATTTGCTGCACCATAAACTGCCGAAAACTACATAGCAACAGTCCGCCACATACGGCTGGACCTTATCTATTCTAAACATCCCTCATTGATCCTCCACCGACTCCTCGCCCTCGTCTGGTGCATTGTTTTGTCGCTCTTGCTCTGCCTCCCGGTTAGCTCGAGCTGCCTCCTGGTTAGCCCGACGTCTGGCCGCCCTTTCCTTGACCATGATGAGCTGCCGTCATGTGAAATTTATTCCGATCTGCTCATCCAGATCCAGCTCGACAGCGGGGACAGGATCCATAGTGGGGGCGGGTGGCTCCGGCTCCGGATTTCTCTGTCGAGTCTGTCGCAACATCTCTCGGATATCTGCCTCTTGTTTCTGATGGCTCTCGTTGTGCCTTCAGATATCTTCCTCAAGCTTCCTCCTGGCTTCGCCCTCGGGCTTCGGTGGCATGCGCTCTGCCATCTCGATCGTCCTTCTCCTCACAGCACCCTGGTCCTTGAACACCCTCTCACAGCACCCTGGCTCTCAAACAGCCTCTCACAGCCTGTCACCGGCGCTTGCTCTCTCACTGTCTATCACTAGCTCTCTCACAGCCTCTGAAAATGCCAACCACAATGGCATTGTGAGTGCCTATTTATTATCCCCACAGCCTGATCGGCCATGTGGATCCCCATCATCCATCCATGTGCCTTTGTACCTGCCCCCATGTGATGCTCCCCCCTGTGTTGGTCTCCCATTGGGCCCATGGTCTGCACCCACAATGCCCATGTGCCTCTGTACTTGCCCCCATGTGATGCTACCCCCCTGTGTTGGTCTCTCATTGGCCCCTCGGTCTGCTGACTCGCAGTGCCCATGTGCCACTGCAACAGCCCCCTGCATCATGTACTGTACCCTCTTTTTTTACACCCAGAACCCCCTTTTTTTTTACTTTTTTTTGGTCCTTTTTTGGTAGTTAATATGCAAAAAAAAATTATTAAAAAAATTTAAAAAAATAAAAAAAATATTAAAAATGGTACCGCACTGGTACCGCGGATCCCAGGGCGGTACCGTACCGGCGATACCACTGATATGGTACCGGCGGTACCATACCGACGGTACCACGAGGTACTATGGTTCACATTCAACTCATACTCTTGTTGAAAAATTTGTATCTATCTTTGGGAGATGGAATTTCCTCCCTATTGCGTTATTCTAATCCATGATACAAAATAAAATTCTTTTAATGCCAATTCCCTATCTCGTAAAATTAAATGCAAAAGTGTTAGGATCTTGTAAATTTTGATTGGAAATTTGAACTCTTAAAGACTACAATAGTCAACTATTATGCAACACCCTAGAGAAGTTTTGGCCAATTCTTCAATCACCAATAATGTAGAGTCTACACAATTGCATTAGACTCTATGGGTAAATCTGGTAGAGCTCGACTTCCACTTGCTAACGTAATTTGTTGGTTGATATAAATAAACATTATACTTAGAATCTTCCAAACATTTATTAGCTTTTCATAGCAGATACAAAAGGAGTGTTTGGATTATTTACGTCACCTAGAAGTTGTACTAATGAGCCATTGTGCAAAAGCACAAACTATGAGTAACATAATCCTTTTTTAGTGACTCATTCTTGGAGTAAAACGACTATTTTCACCACGTACTTGCGGTTACTTGGTGCGGTAGCCACTTGGAGTTTCTACACCAATTTTGAATTAACAAAATTATGAGTAGAACAACATGTCCTCTCACGAATCCATTCATCCGAATGGGGTCCTAGGGGCCAAAAACAGCTATATCAAAACAACAGTTTTCACAAACAAAATTATCCGTTAAGGATAAATCAACAAAAAAAACACTAGAATTACCTGGTGCCTTGAAAGATTTAGGTCGACTTCCAGCTTTCTTTTGCTTTTTCGGGCGGTATTTTGCAAGGTGCCCCCCCCCCCCCTCCATGCAAGTGAAACACAAACCGCCAGTCCTTGCTTTGCGCGATCAAACTTGACGCGTTTTTTCCCGCCTTGGGAACTGGTGTCTGTCTTATCCTTGCCCCGCTTCTTGAAGAATTTCTTCTCCTTTGGCTTAGCTCTCCTTCCTAGCACCAAAATGGGTATCGGTAAGCGAAGTGCATCTTCGAGGCTCTGCAATTGGTTATGTTGCACTTCAAGTTGAAATTCTTTAGGAAGATAAAATGTAATTTAATCAACGTGGGATCAATTCTATTCACAAATTGAAGCAACACTTCTTGGAATCCTGCAAATAGGCATCTAACGGCCTATTCCCCATCTCTATGGTAGCAAATCGATGACAATGTTCAAAATCGTCTAGGACCAGTAAAAATTGCCACCTTGAAGGCATCTTGAAAAGCATCTTTATGGCAGGGGCGCTTGCCCTATCCTTAAGATCCTTACCACCACATAAACTCAATGAGGGCAGTAGCAATCTTAGTACTATCCGACAAATCATGCATGGAAAAATGACTATTCCATCGATCCAACCAGGACAACGCCACATTGGGATGTCGGTCCTTTGTATCACCCGAGAAAAACTTCAGGTTCAAGCATTCTACAATCGAAGCTTTATAAAATTGTGTGCTTTATATATATGTTGTTAATCTTTTGAACTGCTGGTCCTTCAAGGATACTAAATGTCCAGTTTGGTATTCTAAACTTTTGTAATGAGACAGTTTTTGAAGACAACTATTTTTGCAAACAACGTTTTCTGTTTATATATATTGATAGCTGGCTCCAGGCTGCAATTTTGGGTGATATGTTCTTCCTTTTTTTTTCACCAGAATAAGACAGGAGGTCTGGTAATCTGGAAGGCTGGAAGTGCTGCAGCTATCTATCGTGGAAAAGGCAACGTTCCCCCTGGAACAGGTTTAAGTGGCCATGAAAAAGATGCAAGTGCAGACAAAGAAATGAAGATCAAAGGAAGCATGAAAGGTGAAATGAACTTTTCTAATTTAGCAGGCAAGAGTGAACGAGGTGCTGCTAACCTTGAAAGTCAATATCACAAAGAGGTTGAATCAGTTATGGAAGGTCTTGGTCCACGATTTGAGGGCTGGACTGGAGCTAAGCCCATTCCTATAGATGGGGACATGCTACCTGCGATCGATAGTGCTTTCCAGAGACCTGTTCGGCGATTGCCTGAAGGAGTGAAGGCAAGTCTAAGTGATATTGAGCTGACTGTCCTACGAAAACTCTCACGACCTCTACCAACGCATTTTGTGCTAGGTATCTCAGCATTTCATCATCAGTGTACTATTTTTAATGTAAGTAATTGTTTGTTGCCATAGTCTTAGCATATAAATTTATTATTTTTGTTGTAGTAGATGTTTCAAATTTTGTAATCTTAGCATGTTACTTTGTGTATGACGATGCTGTTATTGGTATTCTGTTGGTTTAATGAAACCAAGAAATGCTGATTTCAACCATAATAACCCGTTCCACACGGTAGGATTCTTTTTTTGAAACTTCGTTATAACTATGTTGCAGCCATCAAAAGAATTTGGCCTATGACTACTGCATTTCAGATTTTTTTTATACATACATTTTCTATAGCCTCAAGAAAATACTCTTTGGATTTGGCACAGACAGGCAGCAAGAGAGGCATATTGGCACATATTGAGAGGCAGATACGGAGCTAAATAAGTGAGGTAGGTAGAGAGGAAGATTGGCAAATAAGGAGATAACAAGGTTGATAGACACGCCCTAAATGATAAACTCTATATCTCATTCTAATACATGCTATTATGGCCTAAAAACCTTGAAAAGCACAGCCTAATGTGTGCATACAAACTAAAAACAAGCACTAGATGTACTAACATTGATGAGGGAGGTGATACATGATGCATCTTACCCAGAAAAATCCCAAACATGACCTTTGCATCAATACTTTTCAGAAAACTTGCAAAAATCATGAAAAACTATGATATGAAAAAAAATACAAGAAACAGAAGCTAATGGCAGCGGCTGAATTTATAGTGATATTTTGCTCAATGATTTGACAATAGTTGCAAAGTTGTTTTGCTCAAGTTGGACAGATGGACAATCTGGGCATCCCTCCTCTCTCCCTACCGGTTGCTTTTTCCAAGGAAGAAGCATCGAGGTTCAATATATAGGAATTTAAGGTTTTTTTAGATTGAAAAAAAAAAAACATTCCATACGTACAGAATGTGTTTTGTTCCCTTATGTGTTGAATGGAATGTTCTGAATCAGAAGGTTCAGAACGGGCATCTATGGTTTCAACATGCTAGACCCCGTTTTGGCAATTTCAGTTTAAGCTTTTTTCTACGAAATTTTCTACCATTGCATCCTGGTAATAATGTCCTAGCTTCAGAGCCTTCCTAGGACCAACAACCAATGGCATTTTGCCACGTATCCGCTTCCTGGTTTTTGTTGATATTGTTAGAGGTTGCTAGGTAGCTGAGTTGTGAAATCAACTTGATTTTTGTGGATGTGAGTATATGCATATCTTTAAATATAGCTTCCTGGTTTTTGTTGATATTGTTAGAGGTTGCTAGGTAGCTGAGTTGTGAAATCAACTTGATTTTTGTGGATGTGAGTATATGCATATCTTTAAATATAGAAAAGTTATGTGTGGGTAATCTTTTATCTTTTAGAAGAGTTTGTTGAATCTGCTAATGGGTGCAGGTAGGAACAAGGGGCTTCAAGGATTGGCAGATGCAATTGTGAAATTATGGGAGAGAAGTGAAATTGCAAAGATTCAAATAAAAAAAGGTGTACAACATACAAGAAATCAAACCATGTCTGGGGAGCTCAAGGTCAGTGGTTCTTGAACTGTGCTGACTTTTTTATTGTTTCAACTTGGAAAGCTATAGAATATTTTGCAAATCTTATGATCATTGGAAAAGGGCAATACTCTAGCTGGTTTTGAGTTACCCGATTCTAAATTCTCATAAAGCATGAAAAAGTTCTCTGTAAGGTCTGTGGTTATTGATAGTGCAATGCATTATTACTTATAGGCGAGTTAGATAGTTGCTGTGGCTTAAAAGTGGCAAATCTCCTCTTTCTCCTTCATTTAAACTAGAGACCAGAACGCCTTTTCAAATGGGTTATCTTATGGAACTTTATTTATGCTGCCATTCTGGTTGGGTGCATTTGTATGTGGTACAATCTCTAACTCATCAGGTATACTGGGAATGTATCTTTGGAGGCTCTGATACAGTGCTACTAGGAACTTCTATTATTGCTTAGAAGCAAAGATCACTACATAAGAATGTGTTTGAATGAATGTCCAAAAATTGGGGTCTTGAATGAGTCACTGCAGTAGCAAATGAAGCAGAAAAGGCTTTGAACAAATATCCTCCCAGGAAAATGCCAAATCTTAGGTTCATCTTAGTCTCCTAGTTGAACTTCGGGTGACCCTCGTATGAAATATTACACATGTGATAATGGAGGCTAGTTTTGTTTTTATGGGAACCAGATGGCAAGAAAAAGGCCTCTGTGCGCCCTCTCTTCCTAGTACTGTCTTTATTGACTGTGATTGAGTGCTTCAGGATCTTTACTGACATAACCTCTGAGTGCCAACAAAAGGGTTCAAACAAACATAGTATGAGCCCCGTGGGATATATCTGCCGCAGCAGACTAGGATTCAGTAACTGGCCTTAACGTTAGATCAAAGTCTTGGAGCTCATAAGAGATGCCTTGTTGGCATTAACTTTGATCTCTCATATTTCATGAAATTCATGACGCTTCACGTAAAGATCTGGTCCATATTGATTGGAATCAACTTTAGTATTCATTGTGTTGATGGGCCATTCGGATGACATTACGTAGGGTAGATCTATGGCCATCTTTCAGATGACATATGGACTTGTCTTTTGATCTTAAATTTCTTCTCGCAGTCATGTATAACAATGTCATACTCTTGCTAAGATACAGATCATAGATATGGAAATGTTTCACTAGGTGTGTGAAGCTTATAGCATTGGATTCTCAATCAACCACGAGATAATTTCACTTCACTCTTGAACTTCACTTTGTTTTTTTCTTCTATTCTAATGGGGTTGCAGCTTTAAGAAAAGTTTTTTATTTCAAAACCACAGACTCTCTGAAAAGTGGACATCAAGGATAGAAATGGGCAAATAACATCACATAGGTTGACTACCACTAAATATCACAACTATGGCAAATTATGCAGTCTATTTCTGTCTAGTTGAGCTGCAAGATATTTCATATGCTTAGAGAAAGTTCGTTTCTTGATGAAGCGACTCACAGGTGGGATACTTATTTCTAGAGATAAGTATTTTATTAGTTTATACAGAGGAAAAGATTTTCTTCCTGCAGCTGTTGCTGCTGCTTTATCTGACCAAGAAGCAAATGCCCATCAAGTAGAGGAAACGGAACATAGACTTTGCAATGGTTATGGAGATGCAAAAGAGGGACATTCAAGCATAAGTGCTATTGGTATGGTAATGTCCGAATGGGAGAACTGGAGGAACCTTGAGGAACAGAGGAAAAACAGGAATGCAACAATTGTGGCTGCCAGAGAACAAGAAGCAAGGAGGGTGTCCCATAAGCTTGCTGTTGTAAGTTTTCTTTCATCCATGTTTATTTGCATTGCTTCTCCATATGCAGGTATCAAATATTTTGCTTTCAAATATAGTACAAGTGTAGGCTTTTGAGCTACTATCACAACTGAAGCTCCTAACTTTTTTGGATTCTACACTCCTTGTAACTTCTGGTGGACCTACTCCTGGAATCTTTTGGTTTTCTAGGTTTCTGAAGTAGTTTATAAGGGTTTCGGTCAGTAAATGAGAACTCAAAGCATGGCTAGTTATAAAATATGTTGTGATGAAATCAGACTTTCCAGCTTTTTGTTGACGAAACTATCAAAATGTATAAAGCCAGGCCTCATATATAAAAACAAGCCTGTCCTATTAGCTTACTTATATTCTTTTTTATGAAGTATTGGCCTTTCCCTTTCATTTCAGCTTATGGCCAAAAAACGAAGGGCAGAGGAAGATCTAGCCAAGGTGGAGGAGTATTTGAACCACTTCAATTTACCTTCAGACCATGAAAGCATTACATATGAAGAAATGAAAATTCTTCGTGAGGTTGGCTTGAAGACGGAGGGGTGCTTGATGATAGGTAACTCAAGGGTGTTTGAATTCTGTAGTCTATTGTTAGCATGCCTGTTATGCATGTGAATGAATGTATTGCTTATTTTTGTGTTCTGGACTGTCGTGTTTTTTAGGTTTGCATTCTTTGCCTTTCTTGGTCTTAGTTTGCCTAAGTACTTTGTGATTTAGATTCGGGCAGCATGAAGTCAATATGAATCAAATTTTCTTTGTGTTGCATTCAGGTAAATTATCAAGCCTTAATGTCATTATTGAGAGCATGCATTCACAATGGAAGCAAAAAGAGTTGGTGAAGTTAACTCTGCTGGACTTTGACAAAGGATCGGCCAAGGAGACTGCAAAGATTCTGGAATATGAAACTGGTGGCATCTTTGTCACAATGTTTTCTGCATCGAAGGGTCAGGTTGTAATCTTTTATAGAGGAAACTCCTATCAGCCGAGATCGCCTTCAGCGACCAAAAGCATTTTGAAAAAGGGAACTGCTATAAAAAATTGTCTGAGGATGAAACACCGGGAGGTACTTGTCCTTAAACAACTTAAGTTTAATATGTGCTATTTGGTCAAAACTAGATGACTATGCACTCTTGAAGTTTACCATTGTTGCTTCACTCCTTGAAGTTAGATCATGTGATGTAACAAATGTCTAGCTAACGTGAGGAGTGCTATACAAGCAAAGAGGTTTATTGCTGTGATGTTAAAAGAGAGATCTCTGCTTGGATACTGCAGTAAAGAAAAACTTGTTATGAAAGTCCTCACAATCTTGCAACTTACCTTTCATGTGGATTGGTTTTCTGTGACCATAACCACATCAGTCACTTGAGAGGCACCTTCTAGCAGTGGAGAAGGAGATTAATAAAATCAAGCTTCGCTCGGTATACGCACAAACCTTGCTGTTCAAGCTCTTCTGAGTTTTTTCATTTAACAGGCTACTGTGCAACCAAGTCTGTATTATATAACCTTGGCAAATCATCTATCTTATTATGTTTAATTGTGTGCCTCTTAGTAAAATGGTAATTGTTTCCTTTAACTTAGAAATAGAAAGAAGCTTTAGGACCAAATTTTGGCAAAAAGTATGTCTTACAACAGCTACAAGAATAGAATGAAGCTATAGATTGTCAACTTTGGAACTTCTAAGTTTTAATATTTCATGTTTGTTGTTACACTAAAAGGACATCATACTCTAAACCTTGTTGCATCAGCTAGATCTGTCCTTTTAATCAAGTCTCTCTTTCCGTTGTAGGATGATTTGAGATTGGAGTATCCGAGTAATTGACGGGGAGAAACATTCGAGCAGGGTACCATATCACTTTTGGAGGTGGGCTCTTTAGTATCCAAAAGGACCATAGTAAGGTGATTAGATTTGAGGTTTGCATAGTCAGTAGTTTGATAGCAGATTCTCTCTTCACCAATTGTAGGTCGACAAGATTTCAAGGAAGGATGAAATGTCTTCTAAGATTTGGTGTCGTGCAGAGAAAAATATCTGAATTCATGGCCTTCTAGGGTTAATTGAGCTTCATGAGCTATAAGCTCTCATGTAAGCATGGGATTAGGAACAAGGTTGTGGGCTTTGGCTTATCTTTCAATGAGAGAAAATCATTGAAGTTGACAAGGTGATTGTTTTTTGTTGGTGGTACCAAATGCATCATGTTTTTCAGTTGTTACCAAGGCCTGCTTCTACCGCGAGTACCGTCTGTATAATAATTGCAGAGAATGCTTCATTGGATTACTATTAGCATGTTAGTTGTTATAAAATTTAATTGACATCATGCCAGCCGTGGATGCCCTTAGTCGAATAGGTGAGTTGAATGAACTTTCATTCACTGTAGATCCATATTTTTCGTTCAAAAATCATCCTTATTTTGGTCGAATATGGAAGATTGTTCAGACTGGACTGAATGAGAACAGAATTGAGTCAATTTCACAGGGATCTCAATTCAATAAGAAAGATAAGAAAATTTTAGAACAATATATCATTTGAAATGGATTGTTGTTTTAAGGTGGGAAAATGTATGTACCAAGGGATGATGCTCTGAAAAGAAAAAATCATATTTGAATGTCATGACATATGCTGACCTAGTGAATGATGAATATGTAGTATTTGTGTGCATCAACATGCGAGAGGTATTAATATGCTCAAGGCATTGTTATGACTTTCGGGATTGTCCAATCATCTGGTGATTCTTAAAAGTAGTTTCTTTTGGAGAATTGGCATCACTAAATCAAATATCAGCATTTGTACTGTCCTTTTTTAAAGAGGATGGTTTGTGTGAATGGTGTTATCTGCATTAGGTTGATAGATCATTTGTCACCTTGTTTCTGAACAACGTTGGTGTTTAAATATATTATTGTTGTTGATCATTATTGATGCCATTATTGCACATCAAGCTGCTTGTTGTAGTAATAATTTTGGGGATGCATCATTCACATCATTCTTCATGGTGACATGCTTGTGACTGACAAAATCTATTGTTTCGATTCAGAACTGAAAAGTTTCTTGATTTCATCCATTATGATGGCTAACATGTTGAGCTTACTCTTTAAGCATTAATGGTTGCCATACTTAGCAGTAGAATGTCAGTAATATAGCACATGTTTCTTCTTGATGTTATTGATGTCTTGTTGAATTTTATCTGGCCTTGTACATGAGGGCATAGAGTTTTGAAGGTTGAAAGAAATTTACCAAATGGTGTATTGTGACTTCCTATATTGAGTGTACTTGCATGTTACACGTAAATGTGAGGATTTAAGGTACTCTAATTTGTTAGTAACGTAGTACTGTATTCCTTCCATGCATTTTCTATGTATAGACTGGGATAATGGTGTTACAGATCCTCAATTTGTAGGGATGTCATCATGCAGTATCTTGCAGTTTGAGTTAATCTGATGCTAGTACAGCAGGGCCAACTTATCATGCAAACTGTGTGTGCACCAAGGGACTCGATCCTTACACTATATGCAACAAGTTGTTGGTTTGCCATGTGGATCAAGCTACATGGGGACATGAATCAATTGAGTGTTATTCCAACCAGTTGATGTTCCCTTTGTGTATGCTAGATGTATAAGTTTCATTCGACTTCTTTTGATCTAAATGAGTTACATTGTATGCCAAGTACTAGAATTAAGTGAGCCTCGCAAAAAGGGTAGACTTACATATTGTGCATGGACTAAGGACTTAGTCATACAAAATGTTGCTGTTTTACATTTTATAACTTTTCAATGAGTAATTATATGTTTCGTCAGTATTTCAGTGATATTAATTCAATACAAATGAATAACATTCTTCAAACTACTCTTAGATTACCAAATCGTTTGTTCTGTAGAGCTATCCTTCATCATGGCCGACTATTCTTTTCACCTTCAGGAAAGTGAAAGAAACTCAACGCATTGGTCACATTGGTTTTTGAATAATTGTATGAAAGATAGTGTGCTTGTATCTCATGCATGTGACTTGCCCTACTCCTATTAAGATATGAATTTCGCAATATTTAATCCAAGCTATGTGTGACAAAGTTCATGGTCCATTACTTTGTGAGTGGACTCCATAGAATCAAAGATTACTAGTCTTATTTTGTTACCAAATCACTTACCCCAGTGTGTTAAAGCTCTAAAAGTGCGTCTTTGTATATCCTTTTAATGAGTTCAGTATTTCAAGTCAATTCTTTTTCCAAGTTTAAGATGTACATTTTGGCCTTTTCTAGCTCTCAAGAAGTGAAATTAAGTTCTTGAATCCATTTATTTGGATGACTGGCATGCCTATCGGATGGATACCACAGATCCATTCCTGATCCTATGATTTAAACAAAAGAGTTAACATGGTTTAACATTACATTATCCAATAGAATTAGAGAGACTATATCTAAGGAGTCCAATAGGAAGTAAGCTTGGATTTCCACGAGTTTTTATATGTACTTTCATTCCCTTCATTAATGTATGAAAGATCTATGAGTTTTTTGAGTCAATTTGGAGATTTGCCAATTTTGCTTATATTGCTTTCTCTCTCTAAATGAGCCCAAAAGTGATAATTTCTCTCTCCACCCGAGAAGAGAAGCTTGTTGGGACTTAGTTTATTTCATGAAGTGTTCCACACGTGTGAAACAGCTTTTGGTAATGAATGAATGCATGTAGAATGGTCTTTTTGCCTTGGATCTTTTCATTGATCTTGGATTTCAATCAATAGGTGATCTATAGTGCATGAGCCAAGCTTAGGAAATCAATTTCACACATTAGGACATTCTCACATGTGTGAATTTTCACACATTCAACTTACATCCTAGGTACCATTACTCATAGAAAACAATTAAGACGCTTTAACCAAGTTGCTTGAATAAAATATCTCTCATCTCATGCTAGTAAAAGAAATGTACGCAATGATCTGTACCAGACCAGACTTAGCTTGTACAAGCAATTTTGTAAGTCAGTTTATGTCTAATCTTGACATTACATATTGGAAGGCTCTAATCAGAGTTATATGCATTTGTCATGGATCAGTCGACAATGACAAATTCAATATTCTCAATGGTTGTTTAGATGCAAGTTGGACAGGAGATGTAGACACTCGTAAATCCATATGTGGATTTACATTCTTCCTCAACAATGGTCTTATTGCATGAAACAGTCACGAGCAAAATTTGATAGCTCTATCATCTACCGAATCAGAGTATAGCGCAGCCTCTCAAGCTACTAAAAAAGCAGTATGGTTGAGAAATTACCTTTCGAATGTTAGTCTGAAACAATATGCTCCAACAATTTTATTTTGTGATAATCAATGTGCTATTGTTTTATCGACAAACTCAAGGTTTCATTCCCGAAGTAAGCACATTGAAATTAAGTATCAGTATGTCAGAAACAAAGTTTTTGACAAAGAGATAAACTTGCAGTACTATCAAACGCAAGACATGACAACTGATATCTTTACTAAGGCACTAAGCTTGGATGCACACAAGAGATTTTGTGCAGAACTAAGTTTAGAGGTCAAAACATTCATGGATTCAGATTAAGAGAGAGTATTGGATTATTCTACTATCGATGAGTGATTCATTCGAATAATCAATCTTTAATCTACATTCATTCATTTATCCAATTCTGTAGTTTTTTTTTTCGTGTTTTTATACAATATGTAGAAAATACATGGGAATCACTCAACAAGAGGCTTTGACAACAACGAACTATCGAAGGTGTCAAAGAATGACAATTTATATTTTCATCTGTTGTGAAGATAATGACTTGTCCTAATTGGTTAGCAAGTAAATTTCCAGGTACATGCTACTTACTGAATCAATCTACCTTCTTATTGTGTTCAATATTATGTCAGAATGTTGCATGCTCCTCTATAGTTAACTTGTATCTGATTATCATCTCTTATTGTTTAGTCTGTTTTGTCAAACTATTGTTGTTTCGATACTACAATATTCAATAGACCATTTTACTCTGAATTTGTTTGTCTACGAAATCACTTTAGTACTAATGATTTCAAAGTTAGTTACCAAAACATTGAACGTGGCAATCATCGCAATAGCTGTGTTCATTTTTTTTATATGTTCGTTGTTATACTTCGATTCCATTACTATTGCATCCTCTTTCCTTCTTCCAACGCGCACCATATAATCCTTGCAGAGTTTGTGGTCTCGCTCATGTACCTTGATGCCATACTCCAGCTCACATGCATCCAACACGTCGAAGAGTTCAAGCTTCTAAGTAGAGATACATGTGAAAAATAGAAAAAGTTATCTATGTTAAGGTAGGGGCCATATTGACTTTTTTGTGTCATTACACATGTTAGTAGATAATTAGGCCAATTTTGGCATTAGAGGTAACTCAAGCTAATACACATGCCACGTGATGATTAGGCCAAATCCAGAAGTAAGTTAAGCACTTGACACATGTCACGATGATAGAGGGCTAGTGACACATTCCTATGTGTTGAATTGAGACCATGTGGCCAATCACAAGTAAGAGATCCATGAAATTGGTCCAATCAAGTTTGAGGCTTCAACTACAAAAACTTTAGATTACAATCTAGAATCAAATCTAGATACCCAAAGTCCTGCTGAATATCAATTTAGATACTATTCTTGGATTCATTATGATTTGTTATCCAATTGAGCGCTCTAGGATACAATCACTAATGAGCTGAGTCCCTTCCTTAACTAAGGAATACTCTATCCCAAGAATACTGTATGTCCAATGCACACAATTTTAACTGATGAACTCAAATGATTCACTAATCATGCCTCTTACAAGCAATATAGATCAAAACCATCAGTTCCAGATGAATCCACATCACACTGATTGTTTTACCAATTAACTTCATCCTGGAGTAATCAACTACTCAAGTTAATTGCCAATGATTCAAAAATCTCATTTGTCTAGGTGCAGATCTTAATTATACTAGTATAACACCACATTTAGAACTTCATCCAAACCATTTATAAGTTAATCCATTAATCTTCCATACAAAGATTTGTTAACTCTGCAAGTATCTGTCAAAACAATACTTGATCATATGTTCATGTTCACCGACTAGGTTAAGTGCACCAAATAACTCTAGTAACCAGGAATACACAGTAGATGCATACAAGATTAATAGTGCACATATGTGAATAATCTCACTATGACCCAGTACATAGACACATTTTTATCTGGTAGATTCCTCCAGAACCCACATATGTTACTCACATATCTCACTGAGATCTTGTAACTCAGCTACAAAAGATTTTCTATTTCTCATGAGTAAATAACATATCCGAAAAATCTCTGAGACGAATAATATTCAATCTCAACAGTTTTCCAATCCAACTTATCTTCTAATTACATAATTCCTTCCACTCAATCAACCCCTTAATAATCCTAGTACTAAACTAAGATTAGATTGATCCAATATAGAACTCTCAGACTTAAATTATGATCAAACTTACTTCTATTCCAATCAAAATGGAATTAGTAACATTTGACCTTTTACTTACTACTTATAGATAATGATTCCAATATCAAACATGTTCTAGTTCCAGATTGTCCACACAATCCTTAGAGAATTCTTCTTATTCGAAAAGTTCCAATTATGTATCTTACTCTGAATTTATCCGAAATTACTTTCAGACCAAATCTCATTTCTATACCACAACCGGTTCTCTTCCAAAAACTATGCAACCTACAGATTCCCAAATAGAATTTTATCCCACCACTTCACCCTCCTTTTAATGAAATTATAAATTTCAATAAAAGTTAACTGGAAAGATGATATATGAAAATATTAGATTCCCAAATAGAATTTTATCCCACCACTTCACCCTCCTTTTAATGAAATTATAAATTTCAATAAAAGTTAACTGGAAAGATGATACATGAAAATATCTAAACATATGAAAAAGTCAGTAATAAGTGCATCCACTAAAAGATTCACTCTATTACAAACAGGAAGTTTCCTTCAAATATTTTCAACCCCAGTGATAGAAACTACCATTCTATTGAAATCCATTTATGCAAAAAGAGATATTCTAGGCTTAAGAAATTGGAACAAATTAAACTTTATAATTTATCTGAATTCCAAGTCTATTCCCACAAGTAGTAATTTATATGACATAACAGTCTTTCAGAAGAATAACTTCATGCTGGAAAGAACCATATAACCAGTCTGATGTCCATATTCGAGAAATTACTAAGAAGCAAAGGATTAATTAAGAAAGCGAGAAATAGATTTGAGGGCCTCTAATTTTGTAAATAATGAGATACCACACTGGGATCTAGATTAAACCTTAAAATTTCCCAAAATACCCCACATTTGATCGAATGGTTTTCTTTTTTTCCCATATTGCGACTAGGTACTAAAACACACCATTGATCATCAAATCTTTACAGTCCTAGAATTCGCTTTCCAAGATTACTGATGTCCCATACCATCAGCTTTTCCTTCCAGAAAATCCTTAACCGTCTTATCTGATATTCTAGAGATCCACTGATCTTCTAGCTGTCCTATAATCATTATAGGATATTATCTCTTGTTCCCAAATACTGGAGAATCCATAATTTTGGATGGCTGGCATGCCTATCAGATGGACACCACAATTCACACCTGATTATGTGATTTAGACAGAAGAATTAACATTGAAAAAGTCTGAAACAATTTCATTTCTATCCTATACCTGGGCTGAATATTTGATATATCAAAAATCATTTATTAGTATGTGAAACAATACTAGTCTGATCCTTTGAATATAATTCACCATAGGATTTTACTGGAAATGAAATCAGTTTTATAATTCCTATTATCACAATTTTTTCAATAAAATTGGACTGTTCGCCCTTTTCACTTACTAGCTTTAGAATTACTTTGTTAAAATTATCTGTAATTAATGGAATAAGATTTGGATTTGGGTACTTCCTACACTGTATTCACACCAAAATAATATTGTTGAATAAAGAATTACCTCCAAATACTATGAATTTTCCACCATTAATTATTTAACAAGTATTCCAAAACTTTTGGTTTGTTCAATTTTAATGACCTAAATCATTAAAACCACAATAACCAACTAATCGAATCCAACAGGTTCATTCATCCATCAAAGAGATATGACCAACTGAGCATCATCTTTTGGCAGCATGGTTAGCTATTAAGCTTAATGTAATATTCCATAAATCCACAACAAGTGAATGAGGCTACAAATGCGTTCAACAGAGGAAAGGTTTTCTAGCAAGATTCATTATACATGCATAATTCATTCCCAATAATTATGATTTTAAACTCTGCTTATCTATAAAAATACAGGTTTGACAGAAGCAGTGAAAAACACTCATTATTTCCAAGGAAGAAAAGACATGATCTTTTCATGAAAAAGTAGACCTGGAAAATTGATTAAGCCCACCCTTAGTTATGCTTTTAATTCTGTTCAACGTAAAGAGAATAATCATAACCAATTAGATTTACTCATGTAAATCCCTCTACACCTTTCGAAAGTTTCTCAAAGAATAAAAAAAATTGGAAATGAATTTAACACCAATTCTAAGCAACTTTCACAAGATCAAACTAGTAGTGCACTCTACCACACTTGATAAAAGCTTGCTCCAAATCAGAATTAGTAGGTTAAAAAATCCAATCGATCTTCCAAGAAATCATCACTCCTACTAGAATTCGGGTATCCAACCACTTCCACTTCCTACTCGTCGTAGAGTTTGTCTCCATCCCATCCAAGACCGCATCTTAGCCATGCTCTGATACCAATATAAAGACCCTAAAGGATTGCCTCTAAGATGAGGACAAGGGAACACAATAAGAGAGACTATGGAGCCAAACTGCCCAACCAATCCTAGATCAAACTTGGATCTAGCCCCCAAGTCATGCCATGTGAAGCAAGAGGAGAAGAGAGAACATGGTAACCTAAAACCCAATATGTTGACGGGAGAATCCCCACCTCACTATACTACTGGTGACTTAGTAGGCAAACACAAGAACAAAATAATTCTTTTTTAGAGCTTTTAATGCGCGGTGGTAGCAGAAGCGATGAGTAGACAACCAGACAAATCAATGAGATTGGCCAGACAGAACATAAAAAAGCATTGCAGTATTGACATGAATCTGAACACAGAACCAAACAGAGTTGTAATCAGATTAAGTATAACAAAATATACAGGTCAATAATGCAGGTGAGCACAAAACAATAGCGGACGTAACTGCGTGCTTCGCAAGGCTAATCACAATCTGTAAAGGTTATGAACCTATAACTGACAATCTGTCTGAAAGAAAAAATCAATGTTTGAAAGCATCTACAATGTCTGTCTCAATTGTTACAAATTATACTTTGTTATATGAATACTGAAATGATATTTACTATATACACAAATTTTACAGGTGTGCAGATGAAAAAGATACAAAAGTGGTTGTGCTGTCTGTAGGAGATCGTGGGTGGCTATTGTTGTTGTCAAATTTGTTTGCACAATGTGTGGGGTGAGCGTGAGGAGGTTGCAATGTCAAGTTTTTGCTCAGATTGCATGTGTTTGAAAATGCAAAAAACGTGACACTCTTTGGCCGTTGGCCTTGTCCTTACCTCAAAGGCAACCTTTGCCTTTTTAAAGGCAACTGTCGTATTTTTGTCTGTCTAATTTTACATGTAAATATGAAGACTGTGCAACTGTTGCATTTTTTCGCATTTTTCGCCTGTCAAAAATTGCGAGTAAAAATACAGATTGTTGCGATAAACAGTTCAAATATGCTAACTATGGGACAACGCAAGTAAAAATACGGCAGCATGAATGGAGGTAGATTAACATAGGATTTAAATAAATCCAACAACATAGAGACTCTATTCTAGTGGAATCTATGTATAGGGGAGTTGGGACCTTGCATTACTAAATGCACAAGGGGTTCTAAGCCTTATATAAGAAGGCCAAACTCGTCCTACTACTCAATCTTATGGTTGATTCATTGCCAGGCTCTCACTCTACTTTCATGCTTCTTATTCCTTGGCTTGGGGGTGAAGCTTCTAGAGTTGATAAGTTGCTTCTACTTGATTGGGTGGTTTCTCCAGAGTGTGTTCTCTATTGTGTTTGTCTTGTAAGCAGGATCTTGTGGAGCTTTCCCTTACACTTATCTTAGTGAATGAAACTCTACTACAAAAAGAAGTTTGGCATAAAAGGATGGGACACCTCAACTTCAAGTCATTGGAGGTAATGGCAAGGAAGAAGGTTGTGATTGGTCCTCCAAGTTCCTTAAATAATGTCAAGCATGTTTGTGAGTCTTGTGCTTTGTCTAAGTCACATAGACTACCTTATACTAGATCTATTTCTAGATCTACAAAGCCTTTTCAACTTGTACATTCGTATTTTTATGGATTTACTACAATTAGCAATAGTGGAGCTAAGATGTATGTAACATTCATTGATGATTTTAGTAGATTTTGTTGGGTTTATCTGCTAAAGAGCAAGGATGAAGTGTATGATGTCTTTGTCAAGTTCAAGAATGCAAGGGAGAATCAATTTTTCACAAGATCAAGTGCTTGAGAGGTGAAAACGGTGGTGAGTACATATCTAACAAGTTCAAGGCCTTTTGTGATGAGCATGGGATCAAGAGGGACTATACAACATCAAGGACCCCACAACAAAATGGAGTGGTTGATAAGGAAGAATAGGACTTTATGTGAAAGTGCTAAAGCTATGAGGTTAAGTGCTAATCTTGACAAATCATTTTGGAATCAAGCTTTGTTGTGTGCCAATTTCTTGTGCAATAGGTGGCCAAGTGCTATTTTGGATGGAAGGACACCTTTTGAGATGCTATTCAAGAGGAGGCCGAGTGTCAACTTTCTAAGAACCTTTAGATGCACATGTTATGTCAACATTACTCTTGATGATAGAACCAAGTAGGATCCATCTTCAAGAAGAGGTATTTTTGTTGGATATAGTGAGGTGAGTAAAGCCTATAAGGTTTACATTCCTTCTACTAACAAAGTGATTGTTGGTAGAGATGTCATTTTTTATGAGGGGAACATTCCAAAGGTGTCTTCAAGCATGATTGATGTTAGAGTGATCCTATTGCATGCACCAAAATGACTATTGTGGAACCAAAGCTCCCAACCAATAGGAAGCCGAGAGCCAATCCCCAATCAACTTCTCCCCCGACCTATGGGATAGAATACATGTGTAGAGAGAGAAAACTGGTAATGAAAACTCACAAAGAGAATAATAGGGCAATTTTCTACAAGCATATATGGATCCAAGCCTCATCTATGCATGTGCCCATGCAAGCCAAGAATATCCCAAAAGCTCATTTCATTACTATTGATACTCTACACATGCATATAGCAATCCTAACCCATGCACTAGCTCCATGTGTCCTATATTAGAGTTTGGGTCCTCACAAGGTTATTAATTACATTACAATGGTATAATTAATAAACTCATATACTAGAGTATCGGATATCCAAGTCTAGGATTATGTTGAATCCTATGTGCAGGACATAGACGTAATAACAATCTTTCTCCCTTGAACTACTTTTGTCCTCATAAGTAAAAACAAGGGAAGATCTTCTTTGTGCTTTTAACTTTTTCTCACGAATCACCATCCTCAATCTGACCCATCCACCTAATCAAGCACTTAGAGATAGAACAATTTCTCAATTGTTTATCTATGGTTATGAGTACTCTTTCAGGTTCCAAAGGAACATTGAGCGATAAGTCCTCCAAATGGGTAAAATCCTCAACAGATCCAACTATCATCATCGTGTAAACTAAGTTTAGACCAGCTTACATAAACATTGGATGAGTACTCAACTTATTTTGAAGATCAAGTTCTCTTTTAACTTTCACATTTACCCAAAAAATCATCACCCTTAGTCTGACTTCATATATCAAATAAGTATTTAGAGATAGAACAATTTTTCAAATGTATATCTCTACTCTGAAGTACTATAACTCAATTTGCATAAACCTCTGGGTGAATTATCACTTTACATTGGAAATCAATATGAAACAAACAATTATCGTCCAAGACTATCCACAATTTCTTATAGACCTACCATAAATGCTTCTTGGTACAAATACTCTTAGAATGCAAAAAACTAAGATATAACAGTTCATCCTACCAAAATCTCTAGGAGAACCATTAATTGAAGATTTATGCTGAATATCGTACACAAGATCTATATATCTTGTTTCAGACATGGATAACAACTGATGCTCATCTATGACACCTCTCTATCTCATGTAACTAACTTGTGAGGTTTTGTTTTGTGGGATGGTGGCAGGTAACAGCTGGGTGTCCTAAAACTTGCTTTGCTTTATGGTACTCTATATTGTAAGACTTTATACAGCTTTATTTTTACCTGTTATGCTATGAATTGAAGGGTTCAAAGGGTTTGGTCTTGACTTGTCAAGAGGGACTATGTGAAATTTTGTTACTCTCTCTTTGCATCTTTTTAAGATGTAAACCCGACTACCTTTTGGTCGGGGTAGTACCTTACCTTTACCTTCACTTGTATTTTATGGCTAATAAGGTCTGTTTTATGATGCAGTCCACAGGATGATTTCATGACATAGTTGCTCTTGGTTAGGATGAGCCCCTTCCTCCACCTAACCCATTTGTTTATACTATTATTTGTTGTATGAGAAAAGCTATTGAAGTTCACAAACTTATTACCTCTTATGATATAGCTACTTGTAGTGATGTTGGCCCTGATGATAAAATATTTTGCCTGGTTGATTTGATGACCACCATGGATTGGATGAATATCTATTTGGAGTTTATTAAAAAGAAGGACACTCTTAGCATGGTTGAAAAAATCTATGTTGATCTCCCTAACTATGTAGACGTATTTCTGCTGAAGAGATTTTCTATAATATGCATATTTGGAAGATTTTTACCTGTTTGAAAAAAGAAAATGGTGCCATTACTGTTGATACCCCTACTCACATTGAACCACCTGTCTCTCCTCACCCTTTGATCTTTACCGATGACCTTGATGAAGATAGTGGTTCCCAACTGGAGTCCTTTTCTCAAGAGATTTGTGAAGCCGATAATCTTTCTGCCTTTAAATTCTGTCAAGCCAAGAGTTGCCAAGTACCTTTGGTATCTAGTCGCACTATTGAGTTTAAATCTGCAAAGACTGCTTACAAACTTTGGAGCCTTGCTTTCGTTAACTTTCTGACACCCATCTCTATTGAATTGTGGATTGCTCTTACCCATCTTACTAATATAGAGGTTCAAGCCTGCAAGCTTGCCTCCTTGCATAAGAATCCCTCATTTACCACTCCTATTGCCTTTCATATTGTCATAAAAATGAGCAAATTTGAACCCTCGAGATGTCCTTCTGAGCAAACCTGGGTTAGAACTAGAGGCCACTTTGAAACTGGTTTCAATAGAATAAGTCTACATTAAGCTAGAATTTGGAACTGGAAAAGGCCTTTCTTTAAGTGCAGATGCGGTGAAAAATGTAGAAACAATTCCTCTATTTTTTGGTTTGACCACACTATTTGGTACATAATGAACAACCTTGCCAAGTTTTTCCCTGGTGCCTCTACAGAATCAACTTAATGTTTTTTTCCTTTGGCTGCAAAAACCTGCTAGAGATGTTGTCAAAGCCCATCTTACCTTTTTTTTTTATCAGACAACATATGTTTGATGCTGCCATTGAACTTTCCAGTAACCCTACTATCAAGGTCCTTGCACATCTTGGTGATGCCGAGAATATCTGAGAAATTGAACGCCTTCTTAAAAAGCCCAACTTTTTTGCCTTACAAGATAAATACTTCTAGAATACGAATAAAAAGATAGGATCCTTCAATCTGAATAATCCAAGTTCGGTCATAACAGACAGTGGCAACAACAAAAAGAGGAAATACTTTCCAAGTAAAGGCAATGAGGGGCAAAGCAGTGGTGGCAAAGGAGATCTTCCTATCAGAAAGCTAAATTTTTACCGTGATTGATCCATGTGCAGGAAGAAATAGAAAAAATAAGAGTACTGGAGGTCAGTGGGATTGGGAGGCGACGACTTGCGGTTAGAAAAGACAAAGGGAAGATGTTTTTGCATTTACGGTATTGCACCATCTCGATCGGACTGGATCCACTCCCACACATAATTTTCCACTCTGATTTCCATTTCGACCGAACCATCATCTCGACCGAGCCTTAGAGCTCAAAAAAAAAAAAAGACATGAATACCAAAAAAAATCCCAAAAACACAACTTATACCAATAGAAAGCCCTTTTGATACTGAGTCTCCCCCCTTGACTTCTCTACTGGCCAAAAAAAAAAAACAGACAAAAAAATCCTAAAATATCAAAAAACACCAAAATTTCATACAAAGACAAAATACACAACAATACACAATGGACCAACATATTGATCCTGATATCCCAGAAGATGATCCACACGATATGTTGTCTTCTACAGCTGAACAACTCAAACATCATAGGTTCTACCGAATGCAGTCACAAATCCACAAGCCATCCACGGGCACGAGTCCATTTTCATGGTGTTGAAACATCACATGCCAGAACACACCTGAATGGTGCTTTTCCCACTCACGGAGCTCATTCTAAGAAGAGAACACCCAAGTTGGATCTACCCATGTTTTTTGACGGTAGTTTGGACCTTCAATGATTTTTGCAAATCTTTGAGAATGCATGCGACGTTTATGGTGAAACATCCAATGATGCTAAGGTCCAATAATTTTCTATGACCATGATCGATAAAGCACATGACTGGTTTTTTAACCTCGATCGTGATGATAAGACTGATTGGTCTAATCTAAAGGAGTCCTTTATCAAGTGTTTTCAACCCTTTCATTTGATAGAGAGTCCTTTTGTCAAAAGTATCTTTCTCTACAAGATCTTTGTCGGACCGATGAGTTTTTCGGTCATATTTGGCAAGATGTCCTGGCAGGAAGCTCTTTAATGAGAGACAATCTTGGAAAGCAGAACTTCAAAAAACCTCGCAAAGAGAAGATACTTGATGATTATTCCATTCAGATGGTTTGCTTTCCGTAGAGGAAAAGTTTGTGTGCCAGATATCGCGGACATTAGGGCCCAAATCCTACATGAGTGCCACGATAGCCCCAGTGCGGATCACCTAGTATATAGAGGACACTTGACCTTGTTAAGAGAGAATTTTATTGGCCAAAAATGAAAGGTCATGTCGAGACATACGTTCAAAAGTGTGAACAATGCCAAGTAAATAAAGCAGAAAGACTTAAAGCAGCTGGTCTGTTGCATCCATTGGAAATTCCCATCAAGAAATGGGAAAGTATTTCCATGGATTTTGTGGTCGGACTTTCCAAATCATGGAAGGGTCACGATGCTATTTGGGTAGTAGTTGACAGGCTAACCAAAATGACACAGTTTATTCCAACAAAAACTACTATCAAAGCTTCTGAACTTGCTTAATTCTTAATTGAAAAGTTGTTCAGGTTGTATGGATTGTCGAACGATATTGTTAGTGATCGTGATTCCAAGTTCACTGGCAAGTTATGGCAGGCGGTCTTTGAAAGACTGGAAACTACCTTAAGTCTATCATCTACGGATCACCCATGATCCGATGGTCAGACCGAACGTGTCAACCAATCGATGGAAGATATGCTTCGCGCATATGTTTCCAGGAGACAATCAGATTGGGAAAAGTATCTCCCAATGGTTGAGTTCACATACAATAGTATAAAGCATTCTGCCACTAGTTTTAGTCCTTTTATGCTCTTGTATGGCTTTCAGTCTCGTTCCCCTATCTCAGTTGGACTCAAAGGTCTCAAGGTTCAAGCTGCAGCAAATTTCTTGCATCGCGCTCCTCGAGAATTTGAGATCGGTGATTGGGTGTATCTTAGAATCCCAAAAGACTCTAAGACACTTCGAACGAGAAAATATCCAAAGTCATCTCCACGTTTTAGCGGTCCTTTCAAAGTTCTTAACAAGATCGATAGGGCTGCTTATAGACTAGAACTCCCTATTGGAACTAAGGTTCATCCTATATTCCATGTTAGTCGTTTAAAGGAACGACTTGGTGGGAAATATGACCCGATTCCCACAGATGATCTAGTTCTATTGGAGGATTTGACTGCTTTTGTACCCCATGAATCAGAAAGGATCGTGGATACTCACCGACATCAGTTGAGAAATCGTTTGATTTCTAAACATCTGATTCATTGGAAAGGTAGGTCAGATGATGAGGACACCTGGGAGAAGGAGGATGATTTAAGACTTAGATTCTCTGGTTTCTTCCCTTAGAAGGAAGTTTTTATGGGGGGGGAATGTTATGTACCATAACAGTACGCCCTTCAGTGACGGTCTCGCAAAAGGCATGACGCAAGACTGGAGTTATTGACATGTCTAGGTGCCACGCGTCACCATCCTAGGTGGTCACGTGTCGTCGATAGGACCATGCTTTATGGGACCCACTGTGTTATGCCTATATAGTGGTGGGGTTTCTTTCTTTCCATTCACTCAGTCTACCCAGGAGTTGGTGGATGGAGAGCACGTGCATGAGCCATGATGTATCTCTAGGCCAGGAGATGTGTGCTAAGGAGAGTCGAGTGCGATGGTTGGTGGTATGGGATGTCAGTTATCGTAGGAGGCTTGACCGGGCATGATTGTGTCGATAAGCTTCAGTGCATGGGGGTGGGTCGGTTGTGACCCTATGGTTGGGCGGTTATGGTGTCTCGTCGCTAGTATGGGGTGTGCAGAACCTTTAAGGCAGTCGATGATCCTATGGAGTTGTAATAGTTTCTGTATCAAAAGACAGACAGACTCTAGAGTATACATCTTCGTCTGACTCGTTGTCGAGTAGTGGATCGACGATGGACATGCTTGAGCCTGAAGCTCGGATTGGCATGTCAATGGCAGGCTTTGAAGTGTCTTCTAGAACAATGCCTTTGTCTTTGAAGTCGATGAACTGATCCTCGATAAAGACTGTATCCCGGCTGGACAAGATCTGCTAGGTATCGAGGTCGTACAACTTGTAGGTGTCTAGATGAAGTGTACCCAATCATGATGGTCTTGAGACCTTGGAATTTGAATTTCTTCCTTGTCTCTTTCGGGATTTGCACGTAGGCGATGTATCTGAATACTTGTGAGTTCTTCACATAAGGCTTAGATCTTGTCCACACCTCATGGGGTGTTCTTCATAAGAGGGCCTTGGTTGAACATCTGTTCTGGACGTAAGCTGCAGTGGAGACAGCTTCGGCCCAGAAGCTCTTTGGCAATGATGCATGTGCCAGCATACATTTAGTCGATTTGACCAGGGTACGGTTCTTCCTCTAGGCTAAGCCATTTGACTGAGGAAAATAATGAGTGATGAATTGTTGCTCAATGCCTTGGCTCTGGTAATACTCCTTTAAACTTTAACGTGTGAATATCTAGATTCTCATATTTGTGGTCGAGGAATGGATCCTCCATGACTTTTCCACGTAGAGATGTACTCTCCACCATTGTCAGACCTTAGGGCTTTGATCGTCTTTCCAGTCTCTTTCTTTGCATGCTCCTTGAAGATTCTGAAGCAATTGAAAGCTTCTGAATTCTTCTTGATAAAATACACCATAGCCTTTCTTGAGAATTCATCAATAAAAGCTATGAAATACTTTGCATCCTTCAGAGAAGGATTTTCTATTGGGCCACAAATGTCTGTAGGCTTGATCTAAATGGTTTCCTAGCCTGTTTACTGACTAAACAGTTTTGACAGACAGGTAACTCGACTTTATTATCAAGATAGTCTACATCAAGAACAATAGACTGTTTGAACATTTGTTGTACAGAAGCATGATTCAAATGTCCATCAAGCTTGTCCATGATAGGACTGGCTTTCCCTTGGGAATCCATGTGGAAGATTAGTCTAGTTAATAGGAGCAACTATCAGTGACTTAAGTATGAAAATATGGTGCTAAATTACCAAAAAAAGAAGACAATCACTATATCGGCTAGTAGAGTCTTGTTTCTGTGAAAGCTTATTAGGCTATAGAAATAGCTTTGAAATGAAACCGCTTAAAGAATCAGATAGGTTATGATATCTTTGGCTCTGATACCACGTTGGAGAAATGAGAGGATCAGTCCGTTCAATTCTCTCGATGCATGCATGGAGTAGATACATTACACAAAAAGCTTTCCTTCTACCTAGGGAGCCTCTTAAATAAGCAAGAGAGCTCCTTAGGTGACATCCTAGTGGCATTTCCACATTTCACAAATTACAAGTGGAATAATGCTCTCTACTAGAGGTCACCATCAAAAGGTGGCTCACTCTACTTTCTTTAAGAGGGGTCTACTTACATTTATTACTTTGCCTAGAAATACTAGTCCCTACATGGTCATTCCATCTTTCGGGATTCACCATGTTCTTGCTTGTCATTCGTAACTAATACTACTCGGCTCTCAGTCTTCGAGCGTCTCGTCTTCTCAAAGACCTCCTCGGTCTAAGGTGAGAGGTGCTCTTGGTTAGCTCTGGCCGAATATCTTGGGGATTCGTCAGAATCAGCCAACATCATCCCACCCCTAATGTGTTGCAGGACCCACTGCAACTCATATTGAATGATGTCGTTCCGCTTCCGCATTGGCATCTTCGATCGTCACTTGGAAAAGCGTAGATCATCGTTCGCTTGCGTAAACCAAGTGCTTATTGCTGCCAATCTTTATAAAAAAAAAATTGTTTAGCGCAATTTAATCAAAATGTCCTATTGCCACAAATGGTTGTTTTTCTTCAAAATTGGAGAGCTCCCAGCAGCTTCACAATCTTGCATGCCTGAGTGCTTTCCTCGTGTCGTTTGTTTTATCACTTGCCATTGACAATTTCATCTTGGGTTTCTTGGCAGGTACTAATTTCTAGGAGGTATGTATCCTCCATTTTGCTTATGGGTGTTTCCTCAGTTCTTCTCTCAGTTGAAGTTCCAACCTTGTTGGTGCTCTTGCCTTGATGAGAAGAGGAGAACCTTCGGTTGGTAGGCTGCACAAACCATGGGTTATCAATCTTCAAACGGGTGGACTTGTCATCAAATTGGTAGTAGGAACAGATTTGGCTGGATGGGTTGGTGACGATAGGAGAACATGATGAGGGCTTAGTGGAAGGGTGAAGGAACTGGTAGTTCTACATTTGCAGCCTTGGACTCTTGCAATGTCGAGCTTTGACCTCCGCTTGCTGGGTGAGAAGCTCATTTTATTCTATAGGTTCACGATTGTCTTCATCTTTTCTTTTTTGCAGCTCTTTCTTCCTTTGATCCATTACTTTTGGATCTTTTCAGGCTTCATAGGAGGGAATTCGACTATCATTGCTCCAGAGATTTTCTTTTAATCAAAATTGATTTGACTCATTTGTTTCTTAAGTTTCGTCCTTTCCTCCTCAGCTTCTTTATTTTATTTCTTTTTGCTGCTTCGTCTGCTTTCTTAGATCTTCTTTTCTGGCTGATCAACCAATGTAGGTGGTAATTGGTCTCCGCAAGACATTTGCAATGATCTCTAAGTTGCTTTGGTGAAACTATCAGGGTCTGAAAAGACTAGAAA
The DNA here is from genome assembly GCA_029204225.1 of Diphasiastrum complanatum. Lineage (NCBI taxonomy): Eukaryota > Viridiplantae > Streptophyta > Lycopodiopsida > Lycopodiales > Lycopodiaceae > Diphasiastrum > Diphasiastrum complanatum. The sequence goes on along the minus strand of CM055092.1, from coordinate 6,152,781 downwards.
TTTCTCAGATGGATAATGAGATGATGGAAAACCGAGAAATGGAAGGGTGGTGGTGGGGGTGACAACGGTAGATGGTTGGGCGATAGGCATGAGAATGGATGCAGATGTTTTGACAAGAGGGCTGGTTGAAAAAGGAGACTGATTTTTCACTACTTGTGCTTCCATCTTCTGAAGGATCTTCGTCATGACTGGATTACTTATTCTGATTGAGTCTCTTTGGATTGTCCATCTGCTTTCTTAGCCTTGTCGTTATCGTCTTTGGTTTTGTGACCTTGGCTGTCAATCTGTTAATGTTGTTGCTGGCAATGTAACTGATCCTAGTGGATGCCTGCAAATCCACTCTCTCTCTCTCTCTCTCTCCTCCCCCCCCCCCCCCCCCCCCCCTTCCAAAAAAAAAAAAAATCTGTTGGTGGGTGTGAAAGATTCAACTAGTTTTAATCATTTTGTCAATATTTCCAAATTTGGCATACTGAGGCCAAAACTTGTTTTAGACTTAGAGATTGACTTTTCAAAGTTCATTAGTCTAAATTTCATTTGAATAAACACTTTTGAAAGTGTGGGAAAGTTTGGAGGTGAGTTTTAGGAGATTCAAATTTGAATAGTTGGGTACATTGAATTTAGACCCAAAAATAATAGGGTTAGCATTTTGGAGGGAAAGACAAGTGGCCAAATAGGGTTTGGACATGTTATAAATGGATGTAACTCATGGAGAGAGTGATCTTATGTCTTCTATATCTCATTTCATGCTTAAACATGGTTCTCTTGGGTTCTACTATCCATTGGTGTACTATATTGGTGATTGCATGCAATTTTATGTGTAGAATGATTTGTAAATGCTATTTTCGGTTTCACACATGTGAATGACAGTAGATTGCTCATTTTGTACAGGACAGCAATAGTACATAATCATTTCATTCAAGTTTGATCAAGTTCTATTGGTGTTTGCGTCTCATTTTCTGTGTAGATGCTGATTTTTCTACATTGGTGAGATTGGTAGTGTATTTCTCTTTCTAACCAAAGATCTTTCAAGTGGAGTGGATCATAATGATCTGAAATCCTTCACATGGTGTCAGAGCTTGTGTTTCAGGTTATCAAGAAGGAAATCAGATCTATCAATGATTTGGTGAAGATATCAAGTCTAGAGCATGCTAGAGAGGATGCTACACCAAAATCGGATTATTTTGCTTTTGTAGATTGGATCTTTTGTAGATCAAAACACTATATAGGTCAATATACTTGATCAATTTCGATTTTTGAATTCACATACTGGATTTGGCCGATTTTTGGATCATTGGATCAGGCTAAGTGGTGGCTTATAGATTGCATATCAAATTTTCAGGATTTGCATGTAGATTTGGAATAGTCAATTTTTTTGTGATTTTGTTAAAACCCTAATTTTGTGAGATAATTTTGATTGGATCTCTAGATAGTGAGGTTTCTGGACTTCATTTTAGTGTGTTTCAATCTTAGGAAGTGACAAAAGTCATTAGATTGAGGATAGATCATAGCTTGATCAAGATTCCATGATTCTATGTGTTGATTTGCTTGGTATAAGTGCTAGAAGAGAATTTGTGAGATAGTTTCAAATCTTGGTGATTTCTTTTGAAAGCATTTGTTGTTGTTCAAAGGACTGCTTTGTGCATTGAAACGGGTTGAAAGAGAAGATCAGGTCATTGCTACATGGCAACCTCAATTGGAGTCATGTTGGAACCCAATGATAGGCTTACCTCAAGCAACTATTCATTGTGGAAAGTGAGGATGGAGTTACTTCTTGAGATGAATGGGTTTTTTGGATATTGTTGCAGGTTTGGAGGAGAGACCAGCCACACAACAAGATCAAATGAGGTATGACAAGAGGTCCAAGAAGGCTCTACACATGATAAAAATGAATGTTACCAATGAGCTTCTCAAGGAAGTTGGTAAGTGCACATCATCTTTGGAAGCTTGGAATTCATTGAAGAAGCTTTATGAATCCAAGTCTACTTCTAGAGTTTTGACTCTAAGAAGGCAAATATTTTCTTGTTTGCAAAGAATGAAGAAACTCCAAGTACTTTTGTTTTGAGGATGAAAGCATTGAATGATGAGTTGGCTTGCATTGATGAAAGCATTAAGGAAGGAGAGCTTATTGAAGTAATTCTTAATGGCTTGTGGATGCTCATGCTGACATTGTTTAAAGTATTGCTATTCAAAAGACTTTGCCAAGTTTGATGGATCTTCAAAAGATCTTGATCAATGAAGAATATAGGCTTCAAGCAAGAGGTGGATCTACATCGACACTTCAAGAGGATGCTATGTTCACACAGGGCAAATTCAAGGGCAAAACCAAATGTAAGTGGTCTAAAGGACAAGATCAAGTGGATGCTTCTTCAAGTGGAAAAAAAAAAGGATAGATCAAAGCTCCAGTGCTTCTATTGTGGCATCAAAGGACACTTTGCAAATGAGTGCTACAAGAAGAAGAGATCAAGGAGACAAGCAAGGTAATCTTACTCTTGATGAGAATGGTTTGGATGTTCAAGATGCAAATGATAATGCTTTTGTGATGTCTTCATGTATGCTTGCTAATGATGGAGATCTAGATCCTTGGTGGATTGATAGTAGAGCAAGTTTACACATGACCTTTCACAAAGAGTATTTCACTTCAAGAGGGTGATCTACATGGCCAATGATGGTGAGTGTGCAATCAAAGGGATTAGCACAATTCCTAGTTCTCTCTTTACAAATAGGAATGTTCATTTGGAGGATGTCTTGTTTATTCCATCTATTACCAAGAATTTTGCTTAGTGTGAGTCAAATGCTAAGTAAAGGCCTCAAGGTGGACTTTGATGTAGATGCTTGTTTGATCAAAATGAAGGATGTCTTGATTGGAAAAGGTAAAAGGCAAGGGAAGTTGTTCAAACTAGATGCGTGTGTTATTGCTAACCAAGTTAGATGTGTTGCAAGGGAGAAAATACCTATTCAAGAGGTTTGGCATAAAAGGATGGGACACCTCAACTTCAAGTCATTGGAGGTAATGGCTAGGAAGAAGATTGTGATAGGTCTTCCAAGTTCCTTAAGTGGCATCAAACATGTTTGTTAGTCTTGTGCTTTGTCTAAGTCACATAGACTACCTCATACTAGATCTATATCTAAATGTACATTCGGATATTCATGGATTTACTACAATTAGCAATAGTGGAGCTAAGATGTATGTAATATTCAATGATGATTTTAGTAGATTTTGTTGGACTAGATATAGTCAGGTGAGTAAAGTCTACAAGCTTTACATTCCTTCTTCTAACAAAGTGATTGTTGGTAGAGATGTCATTTTTTATGAGGGTAACATTCCAAAAGTGTCTTCAAGCATGATTGATGGTAGTGTGGATGGATCTAACATTCTTGATATTGATGAAAAGGATCCTACTTTGATTGGTAAGTGAAAAGCCAAGGAGAACATCAAGAGAAAGGCAAGTACCTTCAAGGCTAACATATGATCAAAAGGGTAAGCAAGTAGTTTCTAGAAATTATGTTGCTTTTCTAACCTCTTTGTATGTGCCTACAAGTGTAGATCAAGCAAGGAAAGAAGAGGAGTGGATCCAAGCAATGGATCTTGAGTATCAAACTCTTATGAAGAGTGGAACATCTTTTGGAGGATTTTCTTGTGTAAATGGAACTATGCAAGTGGATGGATGTTATCTTGCTGTAAAATCAAGTAATGGATCTGGAAAACAAAGTTTGTTCAATGACTTTGATGGTCAGGTTGAAGATCAAGAGATTGATCTCAAAGGGCTTCAACTAGTCAAAAGGGAAGGTGGCAATTTGGAGCTAGTCAAGAGCATCAAAGAAGAGGTAATTGGCAACGGTGTTATGGATCTATTTTTGCAGCATATTGAAGACTCAAGTAAGGTCAAAGGAACATCAAGGAAGTGTTGTTCAAGTCTACTTTACTTGTTCTATCTCATGTTTGAGCAATTTCATGTGGATGTGTGCAAATTGTCAAGATATGGTAAAACTAGCTACGTTGGTGAGCATTGTTTTGATGTTGGATTTGTACTAGCATTCTTGGTTGGCTTTGCTGATGGAAATGAAGCTATTGGAGGTTCATCTTCTCCATCTCATTTCATGCTGGGTTCTAGTATCCATTGGTGCACTATATTGGTGATTGCATGCAATTTTATGTGTAGAATGATTCATAAATGTTAATTTTGGTTTCACACATGTGAATGATAGTAGCTTGCTGGTTTTATACGGACAGCAACAATACATAATCATTGCATTCAAGTTTGATCAAGTTCTATTGGTGTTTGCATCTCATTTTGTGTGTAGATGCTAATTTTTCTACATTGGTGAGATTGGTAGTGTATTTCTCTTTCTAACCAAAGATCTTTCAAGTGGATTGGATTATAATGATCTGAAATCCTTCACAATGGAGATGTTGTTATCTGTAACTTGCATGTGCAAGGTTGTATCGATGTTTGGAACACACAGTTGAAACACGTTGAACATGCAACTGGACTAAAGAGTGAACAAATTTTAACTAAATTTGTTTCGATCTTGCTATAGTTGACTCGAAGATGAATATCGCTATGAAAGACAAGAATCAACTCTAAAATGACGTGGATTAAAGATCCTAAACTATGTACAAGGGGATCTGAAGATGGATAGATGAATGAAAATGTGTTCTTGAGATACTCTACGGAAGACTCTCATGCAATAGCTATTTCTCATGTAAAAATCAATCACACAAAAGGGATGAAGGGGGACAAGGAAATAAATGAACGATATAGAGAGTGAGAACTGTAGAACACTTGCAAAACTTTCATTCATCAACATTGATAATTCACCTTGACAATTGCAATATCCCATTGGTCTTGTAGAGTAATGAGAAAAACTCTGATATGCCCTTGTCAAAAACAAGGCAAGGTTGGTGACACTAAATCTACCATCATTGATAGCAGATATTGTAAGATATGGCTTGAAAGGCATTGAAGGAGAAGATACTATTTCCATTAGTATCCTTTGGATCATGAGATTCATAAAATGAAGCATTTTTAGATTTCTGATTCTCAGATTTGGTTTGTTATATCCACTGGTTGGAAATCTCATTAGAAAATGGAGAGACATATAGATTTGAGATTGCAGGAGTGGAGATAAAATGTCAATTCCCTGGGGAAAGTGCTCTTGTCTGGAAATAGTAGCAGATGATGAAATATTGGTTTCCTCTATGTCTTGCAATAGCTCATTTCATATAACATCTATGTTCGATTGTCGATCTGGTAAATGTCGTGGTAATGTAGAAGTTCTCAAGGAACTTCTCGATTGAACAGCAGGTTTGTCATGGTGCTCGTGTGGTGTTGTCATGAGGATCCTATCGTAATTCATAATTGACGTGTCAGGCAGGTAGGATCTTGTTGGGTTGTTTTGGCCAGTCTTTGAAACTGTGGTTTCTGGCACAATCGGGATATTCGGCATGGTATTTGGTTTTGACGAAACAATCAACCATGAAGTGGCTGGTTTCACCACAAATGAAACATTTGTTGTTCATTGGCCCTGGCGTAATGGCATAACCATCTTGTATGGCTAGTGGTTCTGGACTTTCTGGTGGGTATTTGTGATAATGTGAGGAATGTCCAGATTGTGACGGTTGTTCTTCATATCGTTGGATGGCATGTGTTTGGATAGGCTGATATGAAGGTCATGCATCAACAAGATGCATAGCCCGGCAGTGTGGGCACCAGATGGGATTTTGTCTATTAGGTATCGGGGATACTGCTTTGGATAGACTTCAGGGTATTTTGAGACTCATTGGTGAGTTTCTCCATTTGTAATTGATGTTGTTTATTAAACAACTCCAACTGGGATTTCCAAAGCTGATCTCGGGTATCGTCGATCGGCTTCGACTCGTGGACATGAGCACGGGGTGTTTTTCTTTCCCTGGACTCATCGACATCTGATCCTTTATCTTCCTCTTGGATGGCATTAGACGTAGCTAATTTTAGGCTTGTATATTCGGTGGGTTGTTCTTGTACTCGACTTTTTAAGCACTTGAAATGCTCAATATAGTCTCGTACGCGTTCGTCTTTTGACTCAGATTGGAACTCAGCAAAGCATAACTGATTAACTTCACCAATCTGGCTCAAAGCATTAGTGACACAATTCAACGTACCTCAACGGTACTTAATGTTGAATTCGAACTCTTGAATGAGTTTCGACCAGTGGGCCTTACGACCCCTAAGGTCCGAGGCATCATAGATATACTTAAGAGATTCATGATCTGTCATAACCACGAATTTAGATCCGTACTTAATGTCTCCAGATCTTTAATGCATGGATGACAGCAAAAAGTTCCTTTTCATAAGTAGAATACCTACTTTGAGCTGAGTCCAACTTCTTGCTCTCGAAAGCCACAGGTCTACCATCATGGTAAAGGCTACACCTACTGCATAGTCAATAGCATATGTTTCTACTAGGAAATATCCGCTAGGGTCCACTATGTGTAAGATAGGGGTTGTAGATACCAACATCTTCAAAGCTTCAAAGCTTTGATTAAGTTCATCAGTCCAAACAACAAGAGGACTGATCTTTGAACGCCTTCTGGCCTTCTTTTTATTACCCTTTTTAGTTTTTTGTTTGGCTTTCTTCACTCCCTTAAGAAGATTCGTTAGAGGCAATGCAACTAAGGCATAGTCTTTAATGAATTTATGGAAAAACCCTGTGAGGCCTAGAAAAGATTTTACTTCCCTAATGGTTTTTAGAATAGGCCAATCACGAACTTTTTGGACCTTATCGTAGTCGATCTCAAGACCTCTATCGGAAACGATATGACCCAAATATTTGAGTCGAGTTTGAAAAAACTCACATTTAGACTCCTTAGCATAAAGCTTTGTTTGACTTAGATTATCTAAGACTGTACGCAAATGCGCTTCATGCTCCTCAAGAGTCTTACTATAGATCAGTATGTCATCTAAAAATACCACGAGAAACTTCCCCATATATGGACGAAGAATATCGTTCATCATCTACTGGAAGGTTGTCGGGGCATTAGTTAGACCAATGGGTAAGACTAAAAATTTGTAATGGCCATACCTAGTACGAAAGCCAGTTTTGGAAACATCCCCCTCATGTATTCTAATTTGATGGTACCCTGACCTAAGGTCCAATTTGGTGAAATATTTAGCACCATTCAATCGGTCCATTAAGTCGTCCATTCGAGGCAAGGGATATCAGTTCTTAATTGTCATTTTATTAAGCTTTTTGTAATCGACACAAAGACGAGTACCACCATCTTTTTTGCCGGTTAGCAAAACAGGAGCTCCCCAAGGAGATTTACTAGGTCGAATATGGCCTTTACATAAAAACTCCTTAAGTTGATTAGCAGCTTCATCTTCTTCTTTCGGGCTCATTCTGTAGGGAAAAAGCGATACAGGGGAGCTGTCGGGAAGGAGATCTATGTGATGGTCTACACCCCATGAGGGGGGAAGCCCCTCAGGCAACTGGTCAGGGAATATATCACTATATTCCTCCCTAAGTCTCTTAAAGATTTTGCCCTCAGGCGAAGATTCTAAATTATCATCTGTAAAAGACAATGCTTTAGGAAAAGATGATACATCAACATTGACATTATGAGTACTAAAAGCATCTATGTAAGATTCATCTTTCAGATAACATAAACACGAAAAATACTCAGAATTCAAAATACATTGATTCGCTTCATGAGGAGTTACAAAAGATAGATCTGGCTCATCGCCTTTAAGATAAACCAATGAGTCGTTATGCCAGAAAGAAATACAATGACATATATAGTCTTTCTTTAAGGACTCATTCCTAGTATAGAACCACTCTTTACCTAGGATTCCTTATCTAGATTCATGACGTGAAAAGATAAACTATTTACATAGTCTTGAATCTTCAATAGCACGTGGGAGACAAAGTGGTCCCAGACCTGCTGCTGGGCAGTCCTTAGAAAGGTGCCCCTTCTCCATGCAGGAGAAACATAGCCCGTCGCTTTTAAACTTGCCGAAGTCCGCTCTCTCCAGCCAAGGGTGCTTCTTATTTTGCTCCAAAGGAGAAGCTTCGTCGACCATGTGCTCCTTGCCCTTTTTGAAAGAAGGGCCCGCAGAGGATTTGTCTTTGACTTCGGGCTTTGGTTGTTCTTTGCGGGTTACCGTGTGTGTATCGTCGAAAATCCGAGCGAAACGCACGACATCCTCTAAGGACTATGGCTAATTACGACGTACCTCCAACTGATATTCCTTGGGCAAGCCCAAAATGAAATGCAGCTTAAGGAGTACCCCGTCTATGCAGTTAAAAAACCACGAAGCAGCCTCTTGGAAGTCTTGCAAGTAGACGTCCAAGGGCTTCGTCCCCATTTGTAACGTGGCAAATCGACGATAATATTCAAAATCATCTAGGACAGGCATAAAGACAGCCTTAAAGGCTACCTAGAAGTCATCCCAAGTGGTTGGGACTGTAGTTCGGTCTTTAAGGTCCTACCACCAAGAATACGTCTTACTACGTAAAAACATGATGATCGTCGAAATACGTGAGCTATATGGTAGATCGTGTGAAAGATTCAACTAGTTTCATCACATTTTGCTATATTTCCATATTTGGCATATTGAGGCCAAAACTTGTTTTAGACTTAGAGGTTGACTTTTCAAAGTTCATTAGTCTAAATTTCATTTGAATAAACACTTTTTGAAAGTGTGGGAAAGTTAGAATGCGAGTTGGAGTAGATTTAAATTTGAATAGTTGGGTACATTGAATCTAGATCCAAAATTAGTAGGGTTAGCATTTTGGTGGGAAAGCCAAGTGGCCAAATAGGGTTTGGACCTGTTATAAAAGGATGTAACTCGTGGAGAGAGCAATCTTCTCTCTTCTCTATCTCATTTCATGCTTATACATAATTCTCTTGGGTTCTACTATCCATTGGTGCACTATCTTGGTGATTGCTTGCAATTCTATGTGTAGAATTATCTATATTTGCTATTTTTGGATCCACATGTGTGACATACAGTAGCTTGCTGGTTTTGTACGGACAACAACAGAACATAATCATTTTATTCAAGTTTGATCAAGTTCTATTGGTATTTGTATCTCATTTTGTGTGTAGATGCTGATTTTTCTACATTGGTGGAATTGGTAGTGTATTTCTCTTTCTAACCAAAGATCATTCAAGTAGATTGGATCTTAAGGATATAAAATCTTTCACATGGTAACAGAGCTTGTGTTTCAGGTTATGAAGGAGGAAATCAGATCTATCAATGATTTGGTGAAGATATCAAGTCTAGAGCATGCTAGAGAGGATTCTATACCAAAATCGGATTTTTTGCTTTTGTAGATTGGATCTTTTGTAGATCAAAACACTATATAGGTCAATATACTTGATCAATTCCGATTTTTGAATTCACATACTGGATTTGGCCGATTTTTGGATCATTGGATCAGGCTAAGTGGTGGCTTATAGATTGCATATCAAATTTTCAGGATTTGCATGTACATTTGGAACAGTCAACTTTTTTGTGATTTTGTTAAAACCCTAATTTTGTGAGATAATTTTGATTGGATCTCTAGATAGTGAGGTTGCTGGACTTCATTTTAGTGTGTTTCAATCTTAGGAAGTGACAAAAGTCATTAGATTGAGGATAGATCATAGCTTGATCAAGATTCCATGATTCTATGTGTTGATTTGCTTGGTATAAGTGCTAGAAGAGAATTTGTGAGATAGGTTCAAATCTTGGTGATTTCTTTTGAAAGCATTTGTTGTTGTTCAAAGGACTGCTTTGTGCATTGAAACGGGTTGAAAGATAAGATCAGGTCATTGCTACATGGCAACCTCCATTGGAGTCATGTTGGAACCCAATGATAGGCTTACCTCAGACAACTATTCATTGTGGATAAGTGAGGATGGAGTTACTTCTTGAGATGAATGATGTTTTGGATATTGTTGCAGGTTTGGAGGAGAGACCAGCCACAGAACAAGATCAAATGAGGTATGACAAGAGGTCCAAGAAGGCTCTACACATGATAAAAATGAATGTTACCAATGAGCTTCTCAAGGAAGTTGGTAAGTGCACATCATCTTTGGAAGCTTGGAATTCATTGAAGAAGTTTTATGGATCCAAGTCTACTTCTAGAGTGTTGACTCTAAGAAGGCAAATCTTTTCTTGTTTGCAAAGAATGAAGAAACTCCAAGTACTATTGTTTTGAGGATGAAAGCATTGAATGATGAGTTGGCTTGCATTGATGAGAGCATTAAGGAAGGAGAGCTTATTCAAGTGATTCTTAATGGCTTGATTTTTGAATTTACATACTAGATTTGGCAGATTTTGAACTAGCCATAAATTGGCTGAGCAAAAGAGATGTCAAGTCTTGTACTGCGTACATGAGAGTTCCAAGTATCAATTGATAAGGATACTCTCTCATCTGTTCATCTTCCTGCTTGGTATGAGGACATTGGTCCTTTGACAATCGCAGGCCTGGATCCATCGGTGAGTGAGCTAATTTACAATTAATCTGATTATATCTTACAAGAACGTTGTGCATATACCTTTATTGAGTAATGTAGATTAGTCGTCTTGCTCTGTCTCGGTGGATCTGAATGCCCAGACCGAAGTGAGCTTCACCCAGATCAGTCATGTCAAACTCAAAAATGTTTAGCATCCTTAAGCAAATTCGTATTGTTGCTAAAAGGCAACGTATCATCCACATATAAGGTGATAATGAAGGATTGCTGCATTGACTTGAAATAAACATTGCGATCGGCAGTGCTTGGTTGGAAGCCTTGTTGGATAAGGAACGTGTTGATCCTCTGAAACCAAGCTCTTGCATATTGTTTCAAGCCATAAAGTGCCTTATGGAGTTTACAGACATGATTCTTCATACCTTCCAAAATGTATCCTTCAGGCTGGATCATGTAGATGTCTTCTTCTATAACTCCATTCAGATAAGTTGTTTGCACATCAAGTTGATGCACTTCAAGGTCGACTAGGAGGGTCCGGATTGATGAATGCTTGACTATCGGACTGAAAGTCTTGTTGTAGTCAATGTTGGAGATTTGAGCAAATCCTCGTGCTACTAATCTTGTCTTCCTTCTATCAATCGCTCCATTGGCATTGCACTTGATCTTAGAGATCCATTTGCAATCGATAAGATTGAAGCCAGTAGGAGCTTCGACTAATGACCATGTCTGGTTCTTGATCAGAGAGGAATACTATCTGTCCATAGCTTCTCTTCAGAGATCAGAGTCTTGTTGGCTAAGTGCCTCTTCGACTGTCGTCGGTTTTTGTTATGTACCATAATGGGGCGCCCTTCAGTGACGGCCTCGCAAGGGGCATGACACAAGACTGGAGTTATCGACATGTCTAGGTGCCACGCGTCACCATCCTAGGTGGTCACGTGTCACTGACAGGATCGTGCTTGAAGGGACCCATTGTGCTATGCCTACATAGTGGTAAGGTTTCCCTCTTTCAATTCACTCAGTGTACTCGGGAGTTGGTGGATGGAGAGCACGCACATGAGCCATGATGTATCTCTAGGCCAGGAGATGTGTGCTAGGGAGAGCCAAGTGTGATGGCTGGTGGTATGGGATGCCAATTATCGTAGGAGGCTTGACTGGGCATGATTGTGTCGATAAGCTTCAGTGCATGGGGGTGGGTCGGTTGTGACCCTATGGTTGGGCGGTTACGATGCATCATCACTGGTATGGGGTGTGCGGAACCTTTAAGGTAGTCGATGATCCTAGGGAGTTGTAACAGTTTTTGTATCAGAGCTGTCAATTTTCTTTAGAGGTGCACAAGTTCCCTTATTTGTCTTTGCGTTGGTATTCCCTATTGGAATGTGGCTGGTTGTATTTTTTTTTTAGCCTTGGTTCAAAGTCATTTTTGAAAAGGTTGAAATTTTGTTGTTGGGGATTTAAACCAGTTAAGTGTTACCTAGTAATCTTCTTAACGATGGCTTTTCTATTCCCTTTAACCTTTAAAACTTGTCCTTTATTAAGTTTTTGGATTTATTGGGAAAGAAGATTTAGTTTTACTAAGTTTCTGTAAAACTGAAGGTTTAATAATAAGCTGTAGGTTTCTCCTAAAGGCTTGTAAGTGAATGTTAAGCTTGTTCTTTTATAGAGTAGGCTATTCACTATTTTTTTTTTAAGTTTCAAAGTTGTTTAAGTAAAGGCAAGCCGTTGGCTTACAACTGCTTAGTAACTATAAACTTTACCTCTGAATGATTTGAAATTAGTTCAAAAAATTGAACTGAAAGCATAACTTTTGGGGTTTTGAATAGTTCTGTTCAGACCACTGACCAACAGTGCGGTTCGGGAGGGTGAGACAATAGTGTTAATCCAGCCCTTGTGCGGCTGCTGTCCGCCCTCTTTGCACACAAAGTGTATTTTAAATCATTATTTTTTTTTTGTCTCAATTGATTCTAGGTACTTTTTTTGTACATGAGCATCCCTCTGATGAGGAGTGGAGGTGGGGGAGGGGAGGTATTACCTCTTGGCGGACCTGCGCATTTCTTGACTGCTGCAGCACAGCAAGGGAGTCTACGGGTTGAAGTGGGGAGGAGAGGAGATGTACTTTCTCCTCCCCTTATTATTTATTGAGGTGATAGGAGAGGGGAGTGGTGCGCCTCCCCACGGCCTTGTCATCGCGCTTCCCCACGGCCTGTCCATCCCTCCTATGTGTATACAAAGCTTAAGAAGCTAAGCATAGGCAATAAAACTTTATGCTATGTTTCGAAGTTTAAGACTTGTTAATTAAAAAAAATATATTAAAAGATTGAAATTGATTCTTGGAGGTCTGTCTTTGTTTGGTCGTACTATTCCCTTTCTCCCTCTCTATACATGCAGATCTCCAAAGGAATGGAGAGACCTATGTGTTATGGCCATATTCGGTTAAGGACTTGGAATAGTCCTAATATGGTAGACCGGTCCTCCAGTACTCGAGATTATGGGTCACACCATGATTTAATTCCATGTCAAGGCCTGTTTGTGACTAATTACCTTGAGAGGACCCAAACACTCTAATTGAGACATATGGAGTATTGCATGTTTGTGTGACGGTTATAGGCAAGAGGACTGCATGAAGAGATGTGATCTATTTATAGTTGACCTGCATGGGGGTTGCATGGTTTCATGCACATGACTCTACTCTCTAATAAGCTTCCATGAGTTTGATGCAACCTTGAGCTCCTTGATCATGCTTGTTTCTTGAGTGATGCATTCATGATCTTGCCCTTCCATTCCCTTTGTGTGTGGTTGCGGATCTTAGTGGTGGATTAGTTTTCTTGCTTTCATAGATTAATATAATATTATGCATTGTGGTAAATCGTCTTGGCTGGATTGTGGTATAGATCTTGCAAATTCTAGGACAGCACACTCATTGACGTTCTTGGCAGTCCAAGAATAAATGTGTTTCTTGATACTTGGGCTATCAAAAATGCTATCTAGATTAGTTATTGTTTCTTGGTTGTAGATTAATGCATGTGTGGAATAGTTCTAGTGTTTAGGATCTGATTCAAACTCATTTTTGAAGCAAAGTAGAAGTAGAATCATGGTTTGTTCACTTGGACTGTATGCTGATCTATAGGTTGAATGTTTTGATTGTCTGTTTGGTTGTGAATGCATGTGATACGTTTTCAAGAGTGACCATCCCGAGTCGTCCTCTGACAGGCAGGACATATACTACAATGTTTATAAATCCCCTCTGCCCTCTTCTCTCCTTAGAATTTTCAGTTCCCTGAAAATCTATTTCAGCTAAGGTACTTAGAAGACGTAACGACATTAGTAAATGTTTAAAATAAATTACTGTAGGAAAAAGTCTGAAACAATTTCATTTCTATCCTATACCTGGGCTGAATAACTAATGTATCAAAAAATCATCTACTAGTATGAAAAACACTACTAGTCTGATCTTTTGAATATAATTGACCATAGGATTTAACTAGAAATGAAATCAATTTTTTAATTCCTATTATAGGATTTTTGTAATAAAATTAGACCGTTTTTTCTTTTCATTGACTGGTCCGGCATTACTCCAGCAATATTGACAAAAACTATCTAAACTCAGAATATGAAATTACATGATGGAGATCCTACCAATAGATTTCAGAAACTCTTAAACTGTATCCAAACAAGATTCCATCTGATCGGATAAAGAGTTCTGTCCTCGTTCATTTAATCTGGCCATTTCATATTGTTAACCAATTCATAGACAACATGTTAGGACAGCAAAATTTATATTGTCCTACTCAATCTTGGTTATGGCCCAAAGAATCAATAATTCATTCTCCCTCATCGATCTAGTTAGATTCCTGAAAATCGTCTTCTTGAATCTACATAGGTTTTACACATGGGTTTTACACCTGGTTACCAACTAGTAGATCTAGACATTTTCCGTGCAATTACCGGAAGAGTAGCCCAATGACAGAAAAATGCTATGCCAATAAAGGCTCCCCTCACATGCAAAACAAGCCTAAATCTACCCAAAACCCACAAGGGTCATTCAAGTAACAAAACCTGATGCATAACATGCAACTTTTTGGTCCACAACCTTATTCATGAAAGGGTCCCGTAACCTCATGTTTCCATAAAGAAACAAAAAGAGGCATTAGGTCGCTACAGTTCTACAGCTGCAGCCGCCCATTGCTGCACACAGGGAAACAACGCTATGCCCTTCTTCATCACGCTTCCATTAATCCAATCTGCAACTTCCAACTCAAAACAACATCGAACGGCTGCAAAGCAGGGCATCCAAATGAGTTTCATCCACAACACTTGGCACTTCCATTCAACAGCCTTCGCTGGGAAACCATATCTGGTTCCATGCTGCCTCATGAACTGGCCATTGCGGGATCAACACTCATCTTTTCTCTCTCAGCAACTGTCCAAAAATTCAAGCAAAGAAGCGATTGATCATGCTCTCACATGCAAAACTTTTGGATGAAGGAAGGCTTAGTATCTTCTGATTCCATTCTCTGTTCCACAGGTTCTCCAACGGAAATACACATCTATGAAAAGCAAGAGAAAATTGAGACAGTCAACAGGATTGCCTTCAGTCATCAGCAAGCTAAACGCAATCGCCATCAGTTCAATAGTTATTAAAAATAAGATTTTATTCTTTTTCTTTCTTACTACATTTGTGAACTAAAGTACAGATAGCAGACCACGGTTTTTTTTAAACATCATTCATGAATTTTTGAAGGTTCAATCAGGGTTACTAGCCCCTTCTCTGAAGAGAAGCTTTCACCAATCAGGGAACAACAATTACCGGGCGATGGTAGTTCTTCAGTTCTCAAACATACATTGCACTCTATTAAAGTTAAAGAACTGAGACTAGCAGTCTTCCAATCTATGTTCCAATCATGCAGGTCTTCCTGGAGGATTCTCAGAAGGAAAAAAAACTTTCCTTTCTCAACATGCAATCATTTGAATCATGTATTTGTACTGCAAACAACTCATACAAGCTTGATAAATTGATCTATAACCATTTTATGTTTGAACGTAAGCAATAACCACGATTCAGAACATTATGGCCTGATGCACACAGTCTTATCCTCTTAACTTAGCGGAGTTCCAGCAATGAAGCAAGCAACCGAATCCTCCATTGCTGATCATTCTACAATTATTGAAAGTTTTCTCAAACAAAACAGAGAATTGCAAATGATTCACACTAATTCCTGAGCATCTTTACACAAAATTGAACTTGTAGAAGTGCACTCTACCTCCAATTTCGAAAAGCATGCCTCAAGCCGGAATTAGTAAATCCACTCCCATAATTCTCTTGAGAATAAAGCACTTCAACTAGGATGTAAATCCAAGCGCTTCGAACTTCCAAATCAATGTAGAGCTCGTCTCCCACCTATCCAAAACCGCATCTTAGCGGGGCTATGATACTAATGTAAAGACCCTAAAGGATTGCCCCTAAGATGAAGATAGGAGAACACAATAGAAGAGACTATGGAACCAAACCGCCCAATCAAACTTAGATCAAACTTGGATTTAGCCCCCAAGCCATGCCATGTGAAGCAAGAGGAGAAGAGAGGAACTGGTAACCTAAACCCAATATGTCGACGGGAGAATCCCTACCTCATTATATAGAGAGTAGAGTCATGTTCATGAAACCATGCAACCCCCATGTAGGTCAACTATAAATAGATCACATATCTTCATGCAGTCTTCCTGCCTATATCCATCACACGTACATGCAATACTCCATATGTCTCAATTAGAGTGTCTGGGTCCTCTCCAGGTAATTAGTCACAAACTGGCCTGACATGGAATTAAATCATGGCGTGATCAATAATCTCGCCGGTCTACCCCAAGGACTATTCCAGGTCCTTAATCGAATATGGCCATGACACCTCTTCTCAGGGAGGGTGCAGGCCTTAAGGCACATTAATACTGGAGTTACCTAAATGTGGATACCAACCTATTTTGGCAATGCAACTCATCCATTGAATTTTACCTTAATGTGCCAAATAAAATTACTTCTATGAGATCTACTGACATCTCCAAATGCAATGAAACTATCCCGCTAAGTGGCCCTGATGGGCTAAAAACTGTCATACGTAAAATGATATTATATGCATATAAATGGAAATCTAACAGTGGGAAATTCAAATGGAAATGCATAAACAAACCTACTGATAAATGGACTCCTATGGATAAATTACTACTCTACCAATGGAATGATTTATTGATTGATAATTGCATTGTGAGACTAGGTAATAAAACTTGGAAACAAGTTTGTGGCATTTCTATGGGCTTTGCTTGTTCACCTTCTTGGTGTAATTGGTATCTGTCATTTTATGAATATGTAATTGGTCTCTGTCTCTCTCTGTCTCTGTCTCTCTCTCTCATGAATGGTACTCTACTATTACATACCTATGTAACTAGCAGTACTTCAGTGACCCCTATATGTCCATTTAGTGTTGGGGGCTAAATGGCAAGTTACCCTTGAATAAGAGGTACCCTTAGGATTAAGGGTAGGTGCCTTTGGATAAGAGCAAGCAAGTGACTATACCTTGGTCGGAGGTATGGAATCAAGCTACCCTTGGATAAGGGGTACCCTTAGGATTAAGGGCCTTTAGAATAAGGTACTGGTGTCCTTGGATAAGGGCAGGTAGGTGTCTATGCCTTGATCGGAGGTATGGAACCTAGTGAGGTGTTAGAAAGTCATTACCATGGGTGTTTGACTATGTTTCTAAACCTTGGACCTCAACCTTGAACCATATCACTTTATTGGTCTTGGACCAAAGTATACAAACACAACTTGGGCAATGGGACCTAGTAGGAGGGCGCCCTTCCAAAGGGTCCATTGAATTCCCAACTCCCACAAAAACAACATTCAAAGAGTCATAGGTTATGGAAGAAGTCTCTTGACCTTCCATAAGCCTATGAAGGTTCTTTAACTCCTCTAGGCCTCTCTCTTTCTCATTGGTTGTGCATGGAACTCCATAGTGTATTGGAGGGTGCCAATTACCATCTATATGAGGGGAGTAGGCACCCATTGGGAGGGGGAAAGATCTCTCTTGTTTGCTATGCTTATGCTCTAGTGTGGCTACTAGTGTATAGAGTGTTTTCTTGTGTGTAGTATGCTTAGGGTTTGGATCTTGCTTATGGTATGAGACATAAGTAGGGTTTGGATCTTGAGTATGCTATGGTGTGTGGTGGTATGCTTGTGGTTAGTTATTGGTTAGCAAGGGGGTGCTAGATTAGCCTAGATGCAGGATTGCATGTGCTAGCTAGCTATGGTTGGGTGGTGAATACTTGAGGCCACTTGTTATCTACCTTTGTGATTAAGATTAGGGACACAGGTGGAGGAGAGATCCACGGAGGCTTGAAGATCCTTACTTGCAGGTGGAGGCATCCTAGCTTGGAGTTGGGGAGCATCTTGGAGCTTGCAGGTTACTTGGAGGAGCTTTGGAGGCACTACCTTTGGATTAGGAGGACTTCCTGATCTCATTTGTAATATCTACACTATTTTGTTTACTTGGAATCATAAGCTTTGCAAGGTAAATGACCCTCAAAAGGTTTTTTGGTGGGAAATGTTTAAACCTCCATTTGCATTTATTGCAATTTCAATGGCTAAGATCGACTGTATTTTATCCTACGACTATAATCGGTTGCTTCTTCCACAAGTGGCCTCACCTATTAAGGAGGTGGCATGCTTCTTTTTTTCCTCCCACGCTCTCTTTCTCTCTTCACCTTCTCCTCTTAGCAAAGACAGATCTGGTGTTGCAGCGCTCTCCCTCATACGACTGGAGAAGCAATTCATTGTTTTAACGATAAGTGCATTGTACACTGGTTTATTCTTGCTATGAAAATGCTTGTCAGTAAAGCCTAATCGCATATCTATTGTAGGCGCTGTAGCGTGGCCTATTGCATCATACCTCTGATAATTTGTGTTGGCTTTGATTTTGCATGAAGCATTATTGCTTACCCTCTGCTAATCGCTACTCATTTTGTGGCTAAACCACATGTATTCATAAGAGGTCAGTCAGCCATCACTGGCCAGATTTACTTTGAAGCCATCACTGGCATGTATGAGGCCATCGCTAGCCAGGAATCACTTGTGGTTGAATGATGGATAATAACTCGCTACCATCACTGCTCATAGTAGTTACATTGCATCTGCCAATACATACATAAGCATGCTATCGCTGGCTAGAAGAGTTATAACTCTTTGCATACATTCTATCATGAAATACACATGCCTCACGCATGCTTTGTGCAGAACACATACTACTGATATGTATATATTAAAACAACTAATCGCTACTGTCCCAGTAGTATACTTGCATACTAGCATGCATATCGAATGATGGGTTTACTTAACCGCTATATAGAGATGAATTGCTACTATCTAGTGATAAGATACTAAGTCTTTTTGTTCACTTGCAATCCAGCGATGAGCTACACTAATGATTCTTGTGTGTATGACTTCTATTATCATAATGAGCACTTTCTAAATCGTATATTCTTTGACGATACTTGCTATCATCTCTGTCTTTCACAATATAGCAGCAACGTAGCACGATTATTAGTATCATACTTTTGGATTCCGACGTGTTGCAAAAGAAGGTATGAATACTGCTCTCGGTCTTCCTTTTCCAAGCTACGCAAGAGATATATTGTAGTATACTACTACGAAAGCTTTGATAATGATTTTTTCAGAAGTTTCAGATTATGACCATAATATATATGTCTTGCATATGGATATGTAATGCTATGTATAAACTTGGATACAGATTTAGACGTCTTTCAAAGGCATTCAAAAGCAAAAATGGCCAGTTCACGAGAGTCATTAGCATCTACCATTCAGGTTGGTATTTCTCGCATATTTCGGTGGATTTCTTTTTCAAGAAAATATGTCGACAGCATAAGAGATTGTTAATCATAATATTTGCGGGATGTTGCTTAAGTCTGTTTATCATATAACACTTTCTCTAGCATGTATTACCGCATCATGCAGAATCACTTTGTTTTAAGAAAAAAAAATTGTCTTCATTTATTCCATAAATAAATGATTATGAATGCTATTGTCTATATATATAGGTATTGTGTTTGATTGCATTTTTAGTCACGATTATGGTTCATAATGTAAAATAATGATAAGACTGCCTGTGGACTCTTGCATAGCATGGCTTTGCTCAAGAAGTCACGAGAACCGTACATTACTTGTTTACAAGTACAGAATTTGGTATGGCATGGATTTGCCCCAAACTTCATGTACCGGTCCAAGCTACTTATACGTTTGCAATTGGATTTATATTATACAACTCATTTTTCATAAGCATTACATTTCATTGGTAAAAATTGACCAAAACCATCAAACTGATCAGTATGGCATGCGCCCTGATACGGTAGCGATATGGTTTGGCCTATCGTTATAAGCAATTTTCAATAAGGCAATAATGGACTATAAAAATTTATTTACATTGCAAGCTGATTAGTTGAGTTAAATGTATTTTGTACATGGATAACAACCGACGTTCAGCATTGACACCTGTTTTTCTCACTGTGCTAAATTGCACGGATTTGTGTGGTGGGATGGTGACAAGTACCAGCTGGACGTCTTGAAATATGTTTTGCTTTACGGTGCTTTCTAGTACTGTATACTTTTTAGCTATGTCTATCCTTGTTGGTTTATGAATAAAGGGCTTTCAAAGGTTTTGGTCTCGACTTGTCAAGAGGAGCTTTGATCTGTTTATCTCTCTCTATGCATCCTTGACGTGTAAATCCGACTATCCTTTGGTTGGGATAGTATCAAAACCTTTACCTTACTTGGATTTGTAAGCTAACAAGAACTTTTTTTAATTTGTCTAGTCCTCAAGATGGTATCAGGATGTTGTTATGGGGAGCCCCTTTCTCCCCCTAATCTATTCATTCGCTACCGACAGCCATAGCCCGTGGTTCGGTTTCCACGAACCGCGGTTCGTTGGCTACCGAACCACGATTCGTCAAAGAATTGATTGGGTCCGATTTGAATTGGAAAGAATTGGACCCCCCCCTTAAAAAAAAACCCGGTTCTTTGATGGACCTGTTGGACACATCACACTGGGTCAAGCTTTACATGGAATACGTTAAGACCAAGATTGATCCCTTGGGTATCATTGAAAACTTTGCTGCTAACTTGGCCGGGTTTGTTGAAAAATATGTGAGGGGAGAAGTTTTTTTATAATTCTCATATTAGAAAAGTTTTTTCCTGCCTTGAAAAAGAAAACGGCCCTCTTTTCTGCTAATCCCACACTTGTTATAGCTGAATCACCTCCACCACCACATCATCTCCTCTTTCTAGATGATTTGGATGAGGATAGTGCCTCACAACTTGAATCTTTTTCTCAAGACATCTGTGACATTGGTGACCAATCCACGTTTGAATTCTGCCAAGCCAAAAATTGCCAAGTCCCTTTTGTCCCTGCATGCATTATTGAACTCAAATCCGTACAAGCTTTGGAGCCCCATTGTCAACTTTCTTGCTCCACTACCTGTCGAGCTTTGGATTATTCTTGCAAATCTTACAGATAAAGAAGTACAAACCTGCAAGCTTGCTGCCTTAAACAAAAACTCCATACTTGATACTCCCATTGCCTTTGATAATATCATACGTATGAACAAATTTGAGCTTCTCGCTGCCCTTCTGAGCAAATCTGGGCACAAATCTGTGGACATTTTGACACCGGTTTCAATAAAATAAATCTCCACAAAATGTCATTTTCTTACAATGAGTTTGTTCACATATCACCATCTTGGGTCTATTCAATCTGAACAAATATAATCTGCAACAAAGTCACAAAGTCATGATGATTAGTCATAGCACAATTCATTGGATTTTTCATGGTTTTATCAGTTTTATAATGATTAGAGAAGTTTATACATCACTATCACAGTCTATCTTATTACATCCTCAATAAATCTAAGAAAACCTAACAGTTCAAAAAATCGTTTCGTTCTAATTTCCTTGGATGAACGTTGCTAGTGTTACTCATGTTTTGCATTTAGGTTTTTAGTACATTAATGAATTACTATTTCTTTTATATTTTGCATATACTTTTATAATATTTTACTAATCAAGTGAATGGTACCAAATTTTATATCAAAATTATAATGGCCATCCATAATGCCTCAAATTTTTTGAACAGCCTACTTGTACATTTCCTTTAACTATCATGTTAGTAGCATGCCAAATTTGCAAAAATGTATAATATTCTACATAATTGATAGTTAGTTATTGTATTTAGCATGTGTATAAGGTCATAATAGTATAAATATCTGATACTATTTTAATATATTCCAAATTGGTAACAGTGCAAGTTATTGTTTGAAACTATATTGTAAAACATATGTTATTTTAAATTTTAATACTAATATTAGACTGTAAAATTTTGCTTTGTAACAGCATATGAAGAATACTTCTAATGAATCAATTTCAATAATTGATAAACTAGAAGGAAGTAACTACCACATGTGAAAATTCAAAATCAAAGTCGTATTGATGGCTAAAATTTATGGAAAGTAGTTGAAGGCACAAAGGTTAAACATCTTACAAATCAACAAGCAATGGCAAAATGGAAAATAAAAGATGGAAAGGCCTTTGCATTGCTCATATTAAATGTGTAAGAATCCTTATCAGGGCATTTGAGTATTGCCCAAACTTCTAAGAAAGTTTGAGACATACTTAGCACACTCTATGAAGTTAGAGATGTGTCTACTAGGCTTTATTTAAGGAAGAAATTATTCTTACTTGAGATGCAAGAAAACAAAACAATAACAAATCATTTAAATAATTTCAAAATCATGCTTGAACATATAGCTACAATTAAATATGCAGTCCAAGACATGATTAGAAATGACACTACTTTCTAGTTTTTTAGCTTCTCATAAAACTTGGGTAATGATCGTGTCAACTCAAACACAGATAACTCTCACAAGAGTGATCATTATGCTACTTCATGAAGAATATAGAAGAAAGATTCAACAACCAACTCAAATTCTGAGTCTCAAGCCTTGATTTTAAGGAAAGACACAAACAAAATAACTGCATCAGAAGAAGAAAACAAGAGCAATTGAAATCAGCTGCAGCCAAATACTAAAAGTACATCATTTTCAAAGTCAAAGCAAAAGTTATCTTGCAAATATTATAAAAGGAACAACCTTATAGTCCACATAGTCTTGAAATTTAAAGAGAACAAAAGCAAGCAGAACAATAACAGATCAATGTTGCAGAAGCTACACAAACTTGGTAGAGAGCTTAAAGTGCTTCGATTAGATGGAGTGGAGAATATTTTTCTAATGAATTTTTAGACTATTGTCAAAGTGATGGAATTATCCATCGAATGACAATGAGTTATTCTCCACAGTCTAATGGAGTAGCAAAAAGAAAGAATAGAACATTAGCAAAAAGATCCAAAACAATGTTGGCACATGTATCTCTTACCGAAGATTTATGGCATGAAGTTGTAGCAATAGTGATCTACATTCAAAACAGATGCTCTACAATGTTGAGTTTACACAAGCTAGTTTGCACCATTACCACTTGTAAATAACTTTGAGGCCATGTTGTGGGATGTCACACATGTCAAAAGCATAGGATACCTTATTCTAAGTCAAATCATTAACCTAGCTTTGGAATGGTACCTTTCGGATATGTCCAAAGAGTGCATAGATAGGGTAGAGAAAAAATAGGAGCTAAAAATAGCATTTTTCTCATTGTTTTTGGATCTCGAGGCATTGACCCTAAATAGGGTGGATCAAGTGGATCTTTAGGTTAGATGTTAGGGTTAGGTTATGATGAATGCATAGAAGACCTAATATGCTCAGATCCGAGCTCTACATGTATAAATATGTAATGGGATTTCCATCTAATTATGAGCAAAATCGAGATTTTCCTTCATGACTAGTTTGAGTCTATGATTTGATTGATGAATGCTATTGGCATAGGATTTTTTGTGATGATTGAATGAGTTTGGAGTTTCAGGTATAGTACACAGGCGGCAGCAGGCCGTACTTTCACACGCGTGAAGAGTTTTGGAGCTAATTAATGGAGTTCAAGCCAAGATAAACTAGGAATCAATGCATTGATTAGTAATCTAGCTTCTAGATCTTGTTTGGATCTTAAGTAGGTACTTTCTCCATCATTTCTAGGATCAAATGGGATTATTTTGCTGCATTTTTAACATGGTATCAGAGCCATTCCAAGAAATGAGCTTCACTTCATGCTAGAATCATAGATTTTGATGCAATTCAAGCATTGATTGCTATCTAGACATAATCTATGACTAGTACCTTCAATTATTGATCAATTTGAGTGAAGAGAGATCTAATGGTTTTTTATTTACAAGCTTTTTAGCTTCAAAATCCGATTTGTGGTCATCTCTTATCAATTGGATCAAAATAACAAGTATTTTGCACTTTCATCATATTGATGCTACTTGATTTGTGGAGTCTATCACAAGAAATAGTTTTCAATCAATCAAAAGGAGGTAGATCCTTATCTTTGGTACCGTAATAGGTCGTTCTTAGACTTATTGAGGTCTTAGAAATTCAATTTTGGGGTCAGCCCAAAGACTTTGATAGGTGCTCATCAAGGAATGCAATTCTAGTCAAGATTGTGTTCAATTTTTGCTTGATTTGTGAGATAATTTGGATTGATTATTGCATGATGATTCAACCTGATCTTCTAGGAATGATTTGAAGTGTTGGATCATGCTGGTTGAACTGGCTGTCAAAACTTGCGTAGTCGACTGCCATTCACTAGAGTATCAAAACGTTTTCCATCCACGTGTTCTAAAATAACTGCTCCATAGTTTGATATTTCTTTCACCTTGTATGGTCCTTCACCTGTAAACTTCAATTTTTCATTGATCAGTTTTGTCTTATACATTAGTGCTAGATCTCCTTCCTTCAGATATTTTTTGTGTAATGGGCAATCGTGCCATGCCTTGCGGGGAGCTTTCTCTGCTGCTAATGCATGAATTGACATCAATCTGGTTTCACAAAGATTATGTAAAGCCTCATGATGCATTTGTAAGGATTTTTCATCATCCAACCATTTAGTTGCTGCTATGCGTAAGGATGGTACTAAGAATTCAATTGACATAACTGCATCTTGACCATAGACAAGCTGAAATGGTGTTTGATTCATACTACCTTTGTAAGCTGTTCTGAATGCCCATAATGCTGCATGCAATTTATGTTCCCAATCAAAACGACTTGCTTCAACCATTTTTATCATAATGTTGCAGAGAATCTTATTGGAAGATTCAGCTTGGCCATTACCCCTTAGATAATACAGAGTACTAAACCGATGCATAACAAAAAAGTCTTCCAATAGACACTTTATCGTTTCATTCACAAAGTGTGTTCCGCGTTCACTTACGATCTCAATAGGACATCCAAACCTAACAATAATGTGCTCATATAGGAACTTAGCCGTAGATTTCGCATCTGCAACTCAGACTGCTTTCGTTTCAACCCACTTGGTCATGCAATCAATTGCAACGATGATATTCTTGAGATCCTCTTGCCACAGGATGAATAGATCCAACATAGTCAAGGCCCCATTTTTTAAACGGTGCTTGCGATAGAACCGGATGCAAAGGTTCATAATTATGCTTTGTAGGATGGCGTGTGCATTGACAAACATCACATGACTAAATATAATTTTCTGTATCTTTATGAAGTGTAGGCCATCAACACCTTGATTGTAAAAGTTTGCGAACAGTGATATATGTTGAAAAATGTCCTGCGCCCATTCCATTAGGTGAAAACGTGATTAGTTCAGGTATTTCATGTGGCAAACACATCTTCGCATAATATCATCCATTCCTCGGCGATATAATTGGCCCACAGTCAATTGATAAGGTTGTGCTTTAAGAATCAATTGTCTCTTTTGTACTTTTTTGTCATAGAGTCATTGGGTTGGCCTAAACACAGTGACCAAAAAAAAGACAAATGACCTAGATACCCGTTTTTTGAAGAAGTTGGACTTTTATTGAAAAATGCCAATATTTTGAACGTTAAATTCAAAACAAATTTTAAAAAATTAAAAAAGTCTTCTTTTGTTATAATTTACAAATATGAAAAAATATAAGTTATCAATTATTTTTGTCATTCCCAAATTTGTTCTTATTGAGCAAACTCAAATGTAAACAACTTATTGATTTTGAAAAAAAATTAGAATAATGTCAAAATTTTAAACTTTGAACTTAAACCTAAGAAAAGTAGTTATGTTTTTACGTAATTTACATTGTTTGAAAATTCTTAGATTAACTTATTTGTTAGAAAATTTCTAAAAGTACACATATTTGACTTGTTTAAGAGTATTTGTAATGACTAGAATATTAAAATTTGAAATTGATTGTATTTCAGAAATGCATACAAGACAAAAAATAATAATAAAGGTCTACTATTTGAAAATTTGTAAAGATCATTTTATGTCTAAATTGAAAAGATTTTTGAAAATGTGTGTCAATTTGAGATGTTTGTTTTTCAGTTTGAGAGATGCTAAAAAGTATGTTGATTTTTGAACGTATGTTGTTTTTTTGATTCGTTTGTTTGTTACAGCTAACAAGATAAGGTACCACAGTTAGACCTTATCATGAGTCCATAATACCGAGAATATAGCTCTTGAAGCTTTAATTTGGGTGAAAGTTGCAACTATGAAAAATGGGACCAGAGCTTGTAGCAATGAGTTGCCCAGAAGGAGGCCAATTACAAGCTTTCCAACACCTAACATGACCATTGAGAGGCTAGACCTTGCACCAAACCGATATTGGCCTGCCAACTCGCCAGAAAACATCTTGTTGTGCCAAGAACATCTGCAAATAATAAATTCTCAATGCATAAAGTAGCTCATTATTGAGTAATAGCATGACGACTAGTGACAAATAGAGCTACTAACCTTCTTATCACATTTTGCTTTGAAACTATGAAATCATCATGAATAATCAAGTATACAACACTCTAAAATGGTTATCATGAACTCCCACAATCACCCTTGATTTGAGCTATGGACTGAATTCAGTAATAATCAATCAATACATGCAGCAACCCGAATCTCATTGCATTGTACTATGTAACATGACATCCTGCTTTGAAAATGGCCATCATGGACTCCCAATGTCTTCCTTGACTTTTGAGGATTGCTTCTTGGTTTCCAAGGGGAGGCTCGAACTTGAGACCAAAGAAACTTTGGATGTCAAGCTAACCAATTGAGCCAACCCCTTTGGGTCGACTTTTGAGGATTGGAGTAGGTTCAATGATAAACAATTATTATCTAAAGGCTCAAATTACTTGGAGCTTTTCCATCTTACTTTCTAGTTTGTGTACCACAGTGTTTGAAGGTGTTAATCAGCTTATGCAAGCGTATTAAATCACACCAAGAAAGGCAACAAAATAAAAATTCGTAGGCCTTGAAGTTTTGAGATTTGAAAAATTTTCAGTCACATTGAGACAAGCAGTGGTAGTAGATTAACAATTTTGTGAAACAAACAGGCTTCTATCGATCATACAAAACTTGTAACACAACAATACAAGTAGATTTATTGCTCATGATAAGATATCGCTCTTTGAGACTTTAACATCATAGGAACATGTCAAACATTTTGTATTCTTCTAATATCACAAAGTTTATCTCAAGCACTTCGTATCCTTCTGATATCACACTTAACAACTTTTCTTCAATCATACGAAACTAGTGAATTTGTTTCAATCTTTATTTCTAAAAAATTATCTCAAGGATTTTGCTTCCTTCTGATATGACAGTGCTAATGGTATTTGGCAGTCAAGTGCCCTGGGGAAAAGACCTACCATTCATTTGCATAACTTCCCAGTATGGGCTCATGAAACAACAATAAATAGTCTGTAATTTTGCAATGAAGTTACCTGCTTGATTACACATTCAATAGATTGTCATGAAATGCCATAGAACCTTTAAGTCCCCAGTAATAGAATACTGGGGACCTTTAAGTCCCCAGTTCCAAGGATGACACTAGCAAGAGTTTGGAAAATTGAAAGTCTGCTTAAGCATAAACACCACTTGATGTATAATACCTCTTCGAGTAACATATATACCTCTTTATCTGCATCCAATGGAGTTGGTTGAGCTCCATCTTAGATTGTACATACCTGATACAAGGTACAAAACGTTACGTAGAAACTTAATGCCACATTTTAGCTGGCTTTGATTGCAACCCAGACTGGACAAGAAGTGGCTATGGATGTGAAACTGAGTTTTTTGGCCAATCAAAAAGGCTTTCATCTAAAATTACATAGATCTAGAATACAGAAACATATTTACAAAAACTGCATAGATCCATAATACAGAAACTATTTACAGAAATGTATAGATCCATAATACAGAAACATATCTACATAGTTACAAAAACATATTTACAGATACATATATAGTCGTAGATGAGAGTCGTAGAAACGTTTTTCTAAACATGATGAGAGTCGTAGATATGAGTCGTAGATGAGAGCCGTAGTTGCCCATTTCGAAACAGAACACATCCCAAAACTAGCTCCTTGTTTGGAAAAAAGATCATTTGAAAGTTTGCACACAACAGGTACTGAATTCAAAACGGAAAAAAGAAGTTGTGGCACGACACCTCTCTGAAACCCTATCTTTCAGTCCACAAACACATTCACAAAATGAGTTTTTGAAGGGCAAAATTTCAACTCTTTGAAAATATGAGGCTTTTTTTATAAATGCAAAGACAAATCCGATTAAAAATATTAGTAGTTCGCTGGGCACTATGATGAGCATTTCCTGGTTTTTCAAGCCAAAAATGTTGTGTCCTTAGGAAGCAAAGTTAAATTTTTTGCCTATCCTTGCATCTTGCCCTCCATCTTCTCATGCAAAACTTCCGGAACTACAATACTGCAATTCAATAAAATAGTACTGGATTTCGAATCCGCCAGGCAGTCAACCTACTCAAAGCACGATATGATTGCCGATGACCTCAAAACAGTTGCGTTTGTGATGGATTTAGAGCACGACCTGTTTAGAACTTCCAATATACAATGTTCTGTTGCAAACAGAAAGTTTGCCAGTGTGTGAGTGCTATGTATTGCGGGCTATGATGCTGGCATTTGCAGATCAAAATGGGTGGTTGATTTATCTCTATTTCATGAGCATAGGTTAGAAAACTTTTGAACGGTTTCTGTTTGAAAAAACTATGCCCTTCAACTTATTATTCACCATTCAACCCTTTTTCAAACCTTTTACTTAAATTTTTTTATGTTCTAGCCCATAAGACCCCTTCTCAAGTTTGTTTTTTTTTCAACCATGATTTTGCACTCATATATGTTTCACACATGGATGAATCTTTTAGATCTAAAGTTTATTTTTTTTATGTTCAATATTTTAGAGTTTTCTTCCGTTCATTAGATCTCCTGTCGCATCTTGGTCTCCAAATCTTTACTAGGACCATGTTTTGTAGATGACGGTCACAATACAGTTAAAGTCATAGGTTAGGGTCACAGTAGAGTTAAAGCCATTGAAATTTTGAGTAGACAATATTGAACATAGCTCCATTTTGTCAACATAGTTGTTGATAAAAGCAAGGAATACTCATGCTTATTCTTGTGTTGAGCATAGCAAAAGGAACTTTCAGTCCGTTCTTTTGCTATGCTTAGCACAACAAAAGTTGCTCTTGCTATGCTCAACATAGCATAACTTTTTTTGTTATTATACTCTGCTATGTTGAGCATGGCCAAAGAACTTTTGCTACAACAAAAGGAACATCTACGTTCATTCTTTGCTCAGCATAGCAAAAGAACGAACGTGGAAATTTTAAAAACTTAAAAAAATAAAAAAAAATAAAAATTTTAAAATTAAAACTAAAAAGACAAAAAAATTCTGAATTTTTAAATTTTTAAATATCAAAAATATAAAATTTGAAAAATCTAAAAAAAAATAAAATAAAAATTCTACATATTTTAAAGAGATTAACGTTTTAAAATATCTTAGAAAGATAAAAAAAAATTGTAGTTTGAAAAAAAAATGATATGTTTGAATTTTGTTTTAGAAAAACATGAGTTGAAATGTGTCATAATCTTAATGAGCTTCATGTTAGAAGTCTTGTTGCACGTTTTGGCTTCTAAATATAGTGGAAAACATCTATTTTATATTGTATAAGTGTTTAGATTTATTCAAAATAGTAACTAAATAAAAATATTATGGGTCTATGTGTTGCACACCATGTTAACTAATATTTTTTGAAAATGTACAAATAAGAAATGTTGCAATTAAATCAGGTGAGCAAGAAAAAACGATTGTGAAAAAAATCAATAAAGGGTTGACGATTTGTGGATGTTTTAATATTTAATTTTAAATTGATAATAACCAACCATTTACAAAATTCAACAATATCTATTTAGAAAAAATGACTTGGATTAATTGGACAACCATTGTCTTCATTTTATCACCTAACAAAGAAGACCGACTTACACAATTTCTTGTCAATATTTGAAACCGATTAAAAAGAAAATATGTAAGTTGATTTTAATGAAGAAGATAGGGCCTTCAACTTCATCATCTAAAACAAAGAGCACTGGTAATATATCAAGTTCCAAATTGAGAGACATTAGTGAAAATTCTTTGAAAAATGTATTTCAAAAAAAGGTTCTGTATACATATTTTGGGCCCTCATATTTTTTTTTTAGAATTTGACTTCTACAAAATCATGTGTTATAATTCAATATCGTTTTATTTTTTATTATGAGGGTCATAAGAAGTTTGTAATTTTTATTTGTCATGATGTATTATAAAAATGTATTTTTTTGTACTTTTTTTGTATAAGTTGAAGATTAAGTATTAAAAAAATCTAGAGAATCCCTAAAAAAAGCCATGATTTTGGCCTATAACTAAGACTGCTAAAAAATACCAAAAAAGGTTACTCTTTTTTAAGTCAAAGTCCCAAAACAAATGTCATCGTGTTCCTAACATCAGATACTCAACAATATTTGCTGCCCACTCAGGTACTGGTTCAACATAAAACAATACAGCATCTGGTAGATCATCATCCACTTCAGTATTAACTGGTGTTGTTTTGATCCTTGAAACATGGTCGGCCAGATAATGTTGTTTACCTTTTCAAACTACAACTCGAAAATCAAATTCGATCAATAAAAGTAGCCATCTTGCAATACGCCCCGTATTACACATCTTTTTTACTAAATAAAGTCAACGGTTGAGGATCAGTATAAAATGCAAAATGCGTTGCCATTAGATAATGTCAAAATTTCTTAACAGAAAAAACCGTGGCCAACGCTTCTCGTTCTATTGTCGAATAATTCTTCTCAGGACCTGTAAGCTGTCTACTTGCAAACCTGATAGGATAATCTTTCTTGTATTCACCTGGCTACGTCAAAACTGATCCAATAGCATATTTTGATGCATCAGTATGAACATGAAACTCAATTGTCCAAATTGGAGCTCGTAGTATCAATGCAAAAGCTAAAAGCTTTCTTCTATTTTTCAAATGCTTTCAACGCCTCAACTGTCCAAATTGTTACAATAATCAATTTGTATATAGGTGTTGCTAAATCTGCAAAGAATAAGATAAATATTAGATAGTAATTTTGCATGACCCATAAAAACGTAGACTCCTCGAATTGTTCATGGTGGTGGTAACTCCACTATGACTTTGATTTTGGAATAATCCATAGCAATGCCATGTCTTGATATCACATGTCCAAGGACAACTCCATGAGTAACTCAAATTTGACACTTTTTTGCATTCAAGGAGATTGGTATTTGTGACAACATTCAAATACTTTTTCCAAACTATCCAAGTGGCCTGTATCGGCACTATGGACTCCAACATCATCCAAGTAGCTTTGAAGAAATTTCTGCAAGTAGTCTTTGAAGGCGAACTACATCACTCATTGAAATGAACTAGGTGCATTACAAATTCCAAATGACATAACTTTATAAGCATAAGTTCTCCATTCTGTTGCAAAAGCTATTTTATGATGGTCCACGGGTGCAATCTTGACTTGGTTGTAACCACTAAATCCATCCAGAAAACTGTGGGCTTTCGCTCCAACAAGGTGGTCCATTATGCTTTCAGTAGAGGGTAACGAAAAGTGATCCTTTTGTGTCATTTTGTTCAAAGCTTTGAGATTCACATAAATTTTCATCTTTCCATTCTTCTTAGAAACAACGACAATTAAAGAAACCCATTTCGTATGTTGGATTTCGTAAATAAAGTTGGCTTCAAGTAATCTTTGTAGCTCTTTCTTTATAGGTTCAGTAACATTTGGATTACAACGATATAATCTTGTGACTTTTGGAACTGCATCAGGCATCAAGGAAATTGTATGCTCAATCACAGATGTTGGAATCCCTTTTAGATCCTTGTATGTCTAAGCAAAATAGTCTTGATACTTGGTCAATAACTTTCTTAATGCTTGAAATTGTTCCGAAGTAAGTTGCACTTCGACTTGCACACTCTTTTCTAGTTCTCCTGGTTTAGCAAGATTCATTGGCTGTGTCCTAGCTGGTCCATCGTAAACCTCTTTTGTTTTTGGTTCTTGCTCTTCTGGTTCACGATGAGCTTTTGGTAACATAATGACAACATCATCCAAAGGATAGTATTTGAAATGTTCGGGCATATCATGCTGGACTTCTTCTGATTGTTCTTTTTCATAAGGATTGATCTTTGATTTTCATTAAGTAGCAATGCAAATGATTAATCTAATAGTTACAAGCTTAGCTACAGGTGCAAATGTTTCTTCATAATCCAATCCTTTAATTTGAAGAAATCCCTTAGCAACAAGCCTAGCTTTGTACTTACTAATAGATCCATCTTGATTGTACTTTATTCTATAAATCCACTTTCATGCAAGTGGTTTCTTCCCTCTTGGAAGATTTACAAGATTCCAAGTATATTTTTCTTCTAATGCATCATACTCTACTTGCATATCTCTCCAAACTTTAGATTTATATGCTTCTTCAAAAGATGATGGTTCTTCAAGCAATGTAGCTAAGAAGGAGTAAGAGGTAGAAGGTGTAGAGTCTTCCTTTTGCTTTCCCTTGTCCACATAGGTGAGCCTTGAGGGCTCGGCCTTGCTTCTTGATGATCTTCTCAGCCCCTTTTGACTTGGATCCATGTCTCCATCCTTGGGTTTGTCAAGATCCTCCTCGGGTTTGTCAAGATCTTCAATGCACAATGGGCTAGGTCCATTTGACAAGCTCTTAGCGAATTGTGACTCATCAAAAAGTACATCCTTTCTTACCTTTACTTTCTTGGATATAGGATCATATATCCTATAGCCCTTGCTATTTTCTCCATAGCCAACAAAGATCCCTTTGAAGGAGGTAGCATCTTTTTTTCTTCTAGTCTCCAAAGGGATGTGAACATAACAAATACATCCAAAGATCTTAAAATCTTTTACATTGGGTTTCTTATCAAACAAGGCTTGATAAGGTGAGATCTCATCTGTAGCACTACTAGGAAGTCTATTACACAAGTAGTTAGCCCATGTTATAGCTTCTCCCCAAAATGATATGGGAAGTGATGCATCAAGTCTTAAAGACTTTACACACTCACACAAATTCCTATTTTTCCTCTCGGCCACCCCATTTGTTTGGGGGGGGGGGGGGGGGGGGGGGCGGTGTAGGAACAAGTGTATTGCAACTTAATGCCATTGATCTCACAAAAATCTTTCATTTTATTGGAGGTCTACTCTCCTCCATTAACACAACTTAGTGCTTTGATGGAAGTACTAAGTTGTTTCTCTACTAGTGGACTTGAACTTGATGAAAGCTTCATAAACAAGACTTTTCTTTGATAGTAACTCAATCCATGTGAATCTAGTACAATCATCTATAAAAGTTACATACATCAAAGCACCTCCATTACTTGCATGTGAGAAACTATGTACATCAGAATGTATGAGATCCAAGGGAGAGGTAGATCTTGATGAAGATCTCTTGTAAGAAGATTTGTGTGACTTTGCAAGGCCACATGCCTCACACATCTTTCCACACTTCTTGAAGGCTCTTGGTAGGCCGAGAGCTAGTTCCTTGCTTGCCATTGACTCCATAGATTGAAGATTAGGATGGCCTAATCTCTTATGCCATAGCTCCACTTGAGATAGCTCCTCCCTAGCCAAGTTCACACTTTCACTTGCAACATTAGCATCCAATTTGAAAAGTCTATGTTGCTTTATGCCACTAGCTATGCACTTATCATTTTTCAAGATGGAACAAACTCCATTCTTGAAATGTACATCTAGTCCATTGTCCATTAATTGTCCTACACTAAGCAAGTTTCTTGAAATTGTAGGAAAATACAAAACATTATCTAGATCTATCCTTTTAGATGTGCCTAAGCAAAGAGGTATAGATCCTATGCCATCTATCTTGCATGATTGATCACTAGCAGTGTATATTGACTTCTTAGAGTCATTACAAGATAGAAGAGTAGAAAAATAATGCTTGTTGAAAGACATGTGGGAACTAGCCCCACTATCTATCCACCATGTGTCTTGACTTGAAGTTGGTGTAGATGCAACCATTAAGGATGTGTTGAATCCATCCTCATCTTTTCCTCTTGAGCAATGTTCCCTTGATCTCCATTGGCTTGTTGATTCTTCTTCAAGTAGCATTCTGAGGCAAAGTGTCCTTTCTTTTCTCAAAAGAAACACTTGAGTTTTGCGTGTTCTTCACTTTGCCTTTGGAAGTAGATCCTCCATTCTCCATCTCGGCCTCCTTGCCTTGATTTTTTTTGAATGGATGTTGTTCTTCGTGCCTTTAGATGTAAAGTTAGCCTTCTCCTCTCCTCCATTAAGTGACATGCTATCCATTATTGTCTTGAGGTGTAGAAGCCTACTCTCCTCGGCCACAAGAACATTGTGCAACTTTTCAATGGATGGAAGAGTGTCTTGAATGGCAAATGATTGGACTAAGTTGGTGAACTCATCACCTAGAACATTCAAGATGACTTGTACTAGCTCTTGATCTTGGATCTTCTCTCCTATTGCACTTAACTCCTTGTTAAGAGATTTGATCCTAAGGACATACTCTTGTCCACTCTCTCCACTTTCTTCCATGCTTTGGAAAACTTGATTTCTTAGCATGAGGATTCTTGAAGTATTATTGGATTCATATATGCTCTTTAATGAATCCCAAGCCTCTTTGGATGAGGTACAAGAAGACACCTCTTTCAAGAGGTCATTGCATACATTTAACTTTATGCAATGTAGAGCTAATCTTGCTCTCTTCTTGTATTTGGCTTGTTCTTGGGGAGTTTGAGGCTCTTCCTCAACTCCTCGAACTATGTCAAATAGATCATGGATCACTAGGAGTGATTCCATTCTCACTTTCCAAATGGAATAATTTGTGGAAGTGAGTCTCTCACTTGATTCCATCAAATATCCACCCATGGATGACATTGTAGAATGAATGCTCTTCTTAAAATCACAAAGTTTTTTGAATTTTAAAAGATCTATGAAAGGCCTAAAGCTTACAAGAATGCCTATAGGCTTGTCTCTATCAAACTAGCACACAAGCTTGAATGATACACAAAGATCTTGCCAAAAATTCCTAGCTTTCACTCTCACAAAAAAAATTGCTTTACACTTTTCTTAGAGATTTCACTTCAACTAAGGATCTGAACAAATCAGCCTCTAAGCTCTGACCTTAGGCTCTAAAAAGAAATGCTTCAATGATCCAAAACTCTATTTGGTCATAGCCATTAGCTAGATTGAATCTAGATCAATACTATGCTTCAAAAAGCACAAAAAATGAACTAGTATTGTGATTTTGGGACCAAAAAACACAAAGTAAGCTGAAATGAAAGTTGTTGTACGGTTTCACACGTGTGAAAAGTACATACACAGCCTCCAAGTCGTTTTGATCCAAATGAATTCAAGCTATCACTCTAGATGAACTCGCCCTCACAATAACCAATGTCAAGTGAGAAGTGATAATTTTCAACAAAACATACTTGCATAGTAAAAAGTTTGTAGCAAGCCTAAAGTCAAGATAGATGATTTATATTTTCAACACATTCTACAGCTAATAACTGATCTAGCAGGGACTTGAAGCTGTTGATGTGAGAAGTGATGGCAGTAGAATCAGACATGATAAGAGTAAAGAACTTCCTTCTAAGATGTAATCTCGTGGTTACATCGTGAGTCTCATAGAGACTTGATAACAAGTCCAATGCTTCCTTAGAGGTTATGCATGTGGTACCATGAGATATTTGAGAGTCGGCCAGATTGAGTGTGATACATGGAGTTTACAAGATAGCTAAACATAGAATCACATCACTAGTTAACACTAATCAACTAGTTAGTTAGTCTGTGTCGTTGCTACTCGTTTCAGCTGGGCGTGAAGCCCGTTGAGCTGTCAACTGGCAGTGCAAAAGATTTTCCTTCGTCTGTTTTGTAATCTCCCGTTTGCTTTCATTCTTTTCGTAGTTTTTGTTTCACATCCCTTTTTCGGCTTTGCGGTCCTAGAGGGGTGTTTGCGATTCGCGATTGATTCGCGAATCGTTCGTGCTTCGAGTTAAAGACACATTGACTGTCGCGAACTATTCTCATTCGTGCTTCGAGTCAAAGTCATGTTGACTGTCGCAAATTGTTCGACCTTCGTGTCTTGTTTGTGTTGCGACAAAGTTGCAGGAGTTCACCATTTCTGACAACAACATGGACAGCTTGGTAAAGAAGCAGTAGTGATAGATGGAGGTTCAGGAGTTAACCTGATTTTAACAAAGCTATGTGCAAAGTGAGGCCTTACCAAGATAAAACCTACAACTTTTGCCATTAAGATAGCTGATCAAACGAAGATATACCTGTCAAAATTGTCGAAGTTCAGTTTGTCATTACCTTTGTAGTAATGGACTTACTTGATGCACCGAATGTTTATTGTGTCTTATTGGGCCGTCCATGGTTACGAGTTGTGCAAGTAATTCATAACTAGGGCACCGAAAAAATTACTTTCAAGAATCGTGAGCATGCAGTCAAAGTTGATCCAATCACTTGGACTATCAAGCCAGTAGTTCAAAAAGGGGATGATGATTCATCTACAATGGATCATACATGTGATCGACAAGTGAAATATCTGGGAGTTCACTATGAGTCTCAAACTGATACTGTCAATTGGAACCAAGCTCTTGCAACAGTGGATTGTACGGTCAATTGTATGTGTCAACAAGATAATCAATCCGAATTGAACGAGATTCCTTTACCAGATCAAAGTTTGGATATGCAAATCACTTTTCCATTGAATATGATGAACATATCTTGGATATCAACAGATCCAATACCAGATCCGATTGAAGATGAACTCATCCATGTTAGTCACGCCTTGTCTTACGATGAAAATGCAGAGCTTACAGATGAGCAGATCTTAAATCACATGGATTCTACGAGATTTGAAGCTCGAGATATTCCGGATGAACCGACAATAAAACCGCCAAAAGCAGTTATATTGAAGGAAGGAAAGATTGCAGGACCAATGACGAAAAGACAAGCTAAGCACCACTATAATACGGTCTTGAAATGAGAAAAATCATCTCAAAAAGTTGATCTTGAAATTGTACCACCTTTATTAAATAAAAAGAAAAGAAAAGATCAAGGATGATTCTTCAAGTCAGAGTTCTCACAAGAAATCACCCTCAAGGAAGTCTTCACTTTCAGAGAAGAGCACATCTTTTAGAAAGTTCAAGTGGGATCTCTACCAGATGGATGTGACAAATTCCTTTTTGAATGGCTTATTATAAGAGGAAATCTACGTAATGCAACCCGAGGGCTTCATCAAGGTTGGTGAGGAGCAAAAGGTGTGCTACTTAAGGAAGAGCCTATATGGCTTGAAGCAAGCACCTAGAGCTTGGTACTCTAGGTTGCATGATTTTCTCTATTCTCTTGGCTTTGTACTAAGTGCTTATGAAACTTCTTTATATTTCAAATGTAATGAAGGAATAATCATTATTTTGGTACTTTATGTTGATGACATCATTTTGACAGGAAATGATGATGAAGGTATAAGCAAAGTAAAAGTTGATTTATCTAGTGAGTTCAAGATGGTAGATTTGGGCTTCCTAAAGTTTATACTTGGGATAGAAGTGTCTAGAAGTAGCAATTGTACTTTCATAAGTCAATCTAAGTATGCTACTTCCATTCTTGAGAGATTTGGTATGAAAGATTGTAAGGGGATTGACACCCCTATGGAGCACGTTGTGAAAGCAACTAATGAAGGTGATGAAGCATCCTTTGAGGACATCACCCTCTTTAGAAAGCTTATAGGCTCTCTAATCTATTTGATCATCACTAGACCTGACTTAAGTTTTTGTGTAAGTAAGTTGAGTCAAAGTATGTAAGCTCCTTTAGTTTATCATTGGAAAAGTGCCAAGAGAGTACTTAGATATGTTTCTAGTACTAGATTTTTTGGCATACTTTATGAAGGATCTAACTTGCACTTGAGAACCTACTTGGATTCAGATTTTGTAGGTGACAAGATGGATAGGAAGTCCATTAGTGCATTTGCAACATTTCTTTGTGGAGGAGTAATATCTTGGCTTTCCAAAAGGCAAGATACAATCTCACTATCTTCTTGTGAAGCCGAGTACAAGGCATTGACTTCAACAACCAAAGTATTAGAAATCAATGATAAACTTCATTGTTATTGTTTATGCGGTACATTAATGTTGACAGCTATGACCAGCTGTCATTAGCCGTAGGCTAGTCTATTAGTCTACTCGTAGGTTTTCTCTCTCTATCAGGGGTTCATGGTTTATTTGTACATTTTACATTCTGTATGAGTTAGTGTGATAGAGTGACAGTGCGTGTTCTTCTTCCGCCTTCTTATGGTGATTGCTTATGGTGAATGCTTGATGTTGCATATCTAATTCTTGACATGATATCAGAGCAACAATAATCCTGCGTGCCTGATCAGTGGACACATCTTGTCACAGGCTCCGCAACGAAGTGAGAAAGTCCTTCATGGGAGGTGAGAGCTTGGAGAGATAAAAACGGCTGGAAGAAATCCTTTTTTGGTGCATTTTGCAAGTTTGGAGCTCAAAATCATCAGTGGAGAACAAAGACACAATCTCAGAGGCATCCAAAGGTCAGGGCAGCATCAAACAATTGAAAATCTCTTGAGTGGGAAGATTTTTACAATACTTCCTAGTTGTTGTGAAAAGCACAGTTCCGGAGGCATCCAAAAGGCCAGGGCAGCATCAGACAGATTGAAAATGTGTTGAGTGGGAGAGATTCTTACAATACTTCCTAGTTGTTGTGGAAAGTGCTATTTGTGTGAGAGATTTGCCAAGAAATCTCTCATTTGTTTGTTTGGAGTACCACAAATCACACTAGATAGTGTCTAGTACTGTCATTCAGAGTTAGGAAGCTTCATACTTTTCACATTATTGATCTCTGCTTTTGAACGATCACACATTTTGAAATCTTTGCAAAGAGGAGGCGGCGTAGCCGCTGCGCCGAAGTGGAAAATCTAGAATATTCTCTCTGAAAGTTCTTATATTCTCTCTACTTTTCATCTTGTCTGTACCAATCTCGGGTCGATGCGCCAGAGGTAAAGAAAACCAAGAGCAGTCGTACATCCGTGCATCATACCGATATCACATATTAGTTCCAATATTGGAGCGACGCGCCAGAGGTAAAGAAAATCCAGAGTAGTTGTCCATCCACGCGTCATACCGATATCGCATATCTGTACCAATATCGGATCCACACGCGCGAGCTAGAGAGAATCCCGAGTAGTCGTGCACCCGCGCGTCATACCGATATCATGTGTCCAACCAAAAATTTACAGTTCTGTGGTGTGATAAATTTTGTGAGCCAGACTCATCTATCCGGTAATGGCAACTCTAAGTGAGAGTGTCCTTAATGAGTCAAGCAAATTGGAAGGTGCCGACATCTACGCAGTTTTGAAATTCAAACTGAAGAACATTTTGATGGAAAAGGAGCTGTAAGAGATCGTGACAAGTGAAGAGACAAGGTCAGTGATTGAAGAAGATCGGCGGGCATTTGATAGGAGAAAATGGAAAGTCCAGAATGTCATCAACTTATCAGTTAGAGATGCAATTATTCCCTATATTTCAGATTCAAAAGGACCAAAAGAAACGTGAGATACATTGAAGGCATTGTTTGAAACGACAAATACATCTCGAATACTGTTTTTGAAGACAAAGTTGCATACATTGCGGATGGATGATGGTGCAACTATTGCCGATCACATACTTCATCCATGACCAATTAGCAGCAGTTGGAGAGCGAGTACAAGATCGTGAGATCATGCAATTGACATTGAATAGTCTGAGTGAGTCACATCAGATGTTTGTAACGAGTATAGCCACAAGAGAAAATCTTCTAACCTATGAAGAACTAGGTGGATTGCTTTTGCAAGAAGAGCAATGTCAAGAGAACTTGAATCATCATAACATGAGCTATGATCAAGCTCTTGCAGTTAGAGGACGAGGTGAAAGATTTGGTCATGGAAGGTATCAATCGAGAGGAGGAAACTCAAGCCGGAGATCATTTCAACAATTTCATGAGCAAGTCAATGATAGTCCGAATCGAGGCAATTGGAATCAAGGCCGAGGTCAAGGACGCGGCTATTCAAGACAAAATAAACCTAGAAATTGTAGGTACTGCAACAAACCTGGCCATTGGGAGCATGAATGCTTCAAGAAATAGAAGGAGATGGAACAAAGAAAAGACAAATGGCAAGCAAAAAATTATGCTGATCAACATCAATTTGATGACTATTATTATGAAGACAATTATATTGATCAACATCAATACGATGATGATCAATATGAAGATGATACTGGTGAGAGTTCAAAATTTTCATTACAGCATTAATGACAAGTGATGAAGCCAAGGATACATGGTACATTGATAGTGGTGCATCCAAGCACATGACTTCAAGGAAAGAGTGGTTTTCAGAACTCAAGGAAACTGACAATGGTGATGAAGTTGGACAAGCTGATGCCAAATTGCTATTTGTTAAAGGAGTTGGAGTGGTACCAGTGAAGTTAGCCAGCGGGAAGATAAAACAGGTAAACAATGTGCAATATGTACATGGCTTAGCTAACAATCTACTATCTATTGGGACGATGGCTGATCAACAACTCAAGGTTGAGTTTGACAGTGACAAATGTCTTGTCAAAGACATCAAGAATCACTACAAAGTGATTGCTACAAGAGCTAGAGTCAACGTGAATCGACTCTACAAATTGAATGTGAGATCTTTTACTCAAGCTATGGTAAGCACTGTTGATAGTCAAAGTGATCTTTGGCATCAAAGGTTTGATCATATCAGTGCTCAAAGCTTGCAAATTCTTAAAAGAGGTAATCTAGTTGTTGGATTGCCTGATATCTCTTTTGAAGAAAAAATTTGTGAGGATTGCATTTTGGAAAAACAACATAGAGAGAGATTTCCCAAAGATGGAGCAAGAAGACCCAATGGCATTCTTGATCTTGTTCATAGTGATCTGTGTGGACCAATACAAACTAGGTCCATTAGTGGTTGTTACTATTTCATCACATTCATTGATGACTATAGTAGACATATTTGGATTTATTTCATAAGCAAGAAATCTGATGCTTTTGCCAAGTTTAGAGAGTTCAAGGCTCTAGTTGAAAAAAAAAGGTTGTTATATTAAGACCCTCAGATCAGATGGTGGCAGTGAGTATTTTTCAACAAAGTTTATAAACTTTTGCAAGGATCAGGGGATCAAGAGACAAACCACTACACCCTATTCACCACAACAGAACGGAGTTGCAAAACGAAAAAACAGATCCATTATGGATATGGCTAGGGCAATGCTTAAGAGCAAGGGTTTGCCAAATACTTTTTGGGCAACAGCATGCAACACAACTACTCATATCTTGAATCGGTGTCCTACGAAGTCCGTGGAGGGTAAGACACCTTATGAAGCTTTTACTGGAAAGAAACCTAATGTTTCTCATTTACGAGTATTTGGTTGTGATGCTTACGCTCATGTACCTGATGAAAAACAAAAAAAGCTGGATGCAAAAGCTGTTAAGTGTATTTTCCTTCGCTATGATGAAAGAGCCAAGGCATACAGGATGTATGACACAGATGCACAAAAGATCGTGATTTCCAGAGATGCTACTTTGGATGAGATGGGTCAAAATGACCAAATAAAATTGACAATTGATCCCTTTGATGATAAAGCTAAAGTGCAAGTGAAGGAAGAAGTTGGTGTCGATATGGAAGATCCAATGGAAAAAGACAAGGTCAATAATGAGATTCCTAGGAGAGTGCCTAAGTGGTACTTGTCAGTAACAAGTGATGCTAATAAGGGAGATACTCCCGAATCAAGTGAGCAGGGAGAGCTTAAAAGATCAAGGAGAAATCAAAAACCTCTGGCAAGATTAGAGATGAATCTAGCCCTAATGGGTTCTGTGCTCAAGGCTCAAGAGCCAATACTTTTGATAAAGCAAAGGAGCACAAGGAGTGGCGTGAAGCTATGGAAACAGAAATGAAAGCTATAACGAAAAATAGGACGTGGAACTTGGTTGAGCTACCTGATGGTAAGACGCCTATCACTTGCAAATGGATATACAAGATCAAATATGGAGCTGATGGGCAACTCAACAAGTACAAAGCACGGTTGGTTGCGAGAGGATTTGAGCAGCAGGAAGGTATTGATTTTGAGGAAACCTTCGCACCCGTAGCTAAGATGGTAACCACACATTCTATCATTGCTATTTCTGTTTTCTATGGTTGGAAGATCCAGCAAATGGATGTTAAATATGCTTTTCTTAATGGAGTGCTGGATGAAGAGGTGTACTTAGTACAACCTCAAGGATTTGTTGAGCCAGGGAGAGAGCATCTTGTTTGTAATCTCAACAAAGCCATTTATGGATTGAAGCAAGCACCACGGGCGTGGTACTCTTGCATTGATGAACACTTCAAGTGAATGGGAATGATAAAGAGTGATGCTGATCCTAAGCTTTACATTCTAAGGCAAGACTCAAATATAGTACTCATTGTGTTGTACATGTATGTTTTGATTATTTGAGAGCTTAATTGATGAAATAAAATCAGATCTTTCTAATGCTTTTGACATGAGTGATCTAGGATTGATGCACTATTGTCTTGGAATTGAAGTATGGCAAAAGAAAGACATGGTCTTTCTTACACAAAGCAAATATGCACAAGATTTGCTCTATAAGTTCAATATGCAGGATTGTAAGTCTTTGAGTACACCTATGGATGTCAACATGAAGCTTACTGCATATGACGAATCTGAGAAAGTGGATGCTTATTTGTATAGACAGCTGGTGGGTAGTTTGATTTATTTGACACACACACGA
This sequence comes from Diphasiastrum complanatum, assembly GCA_029204225.1. Lineage (NCBI taxonomy): Eukaryota > Viridiplantae > Streptophyta > Lycopodiopsida > Lycopodiales > Lycopodiaceae > Diphasiastrum > Diphasiastrum complanatum. The sequence goes on along the minus strand of CM055092.1, from coordinate 6,109,982 downwards.
CCTGATATTTCTTATGTTGTTGGTGTTGTTAGTCAATTTATGCAAGATCCTAGTCAAGCACATTGGAAGTCTGCTAAACGTATTCTCAGATACATTCGAGGGACATTGAATTTTGGTTTGAAGTATGATCAGCCTGAAGCCAATGTTGATAGGTTATACAGATGCCGATTGGGCAGGTAATATTGATGACAGAAGATCTACCAATGGTCATACATTCAGTTATGGTACAACAATTTCATGGAGCAGCAGAAGGCAACCTACAGTAGTCTTATCGTCGACGGAAGCTGAATATCGAGCACTCAGCAATGCTACACAAGAAGCGGTATGGTTATGAAGATTGCTTGTGGATTTAGGTCAACCACAGGTGGATGCAACTACTATATCTTGCGATAATCAAAGTTGCATTCACCTTGTCAAAAATCCAGTTCTACATGCTCGAACCAAGCACATCGAAATACACTACCATTTTGTTCGAGAGAAAATTCGTGATGGAGCCATTGATCTTGTATTTTGTAAATCTGAAGATCAAATGGCAGATATTTTTACTAAGTCATTAGGTAGATGTAAATTTGAGAGGTTTTGTACTCTATTAGGAATAGAAGAATGTAATTTTATGATTGAGGGAGAGTGTTAGAAATCAATGATAAACTTCATTGTTACTGTTTACGAGATACATTAATGTTGACAGCTATGACCAGCTGTCATTAGCCGTAGGCTAGTCTATTAGTCTACTCGTAGGTTTTCTCTCTCTATCAGGGGTTCAGGGTTTTTTTGTACATTTTACATTTTGTATGAGTTACTATGATAGAGTGACAGTGCATGTTCTTCTTTCGCCTTCTTGTGGTGATTGCTTATGGTGAATGCTTGATGTTGCATATCTAATTCTTGACACAAAGGGCTCCTATGGCTAAGAAGACTCTTGATGGAGCTACATGTGCTAGAGGCTAAGGAGATCCCTTACATATTTTGTGACAATCAAGCTTCTCAACAAATTGCTTCAAATCCTATCTTCCATGCTAGAACAAATCATATTGAGATAGCTCATCACTTTGTGAGGGAGAAGGCACAATCCAAGGAAGTGCAACCACATCATGTACCATCATCCGAATGCATAGCTGATATCTTAACCAAGCCATTGTCCAAAGATCCATTTTTAAAGTTAAGATATGCTCTTTGAATTGTAGATAGATGAACATTAGATTTGCCAAGTTAGAAGTGAGGAGGAGTGTTGAAAATTATCACTTCTCACTTGACATTGGTTATTGTAAATATTGATCAAACATTAGAATAATGTTGATGATCTGATTTCACACGTGTGGAGCCTGTTCCCACGTGTGAAAGGATGTACTTTTCATACTTGTATATATTTAAATTGATTTTGTATCAATCTAGTTAGTGTGAACATGATATGACTAGTTTTTAGTCAAGTTGACTAGTCACCTAGAAATTAGCTTTTCCTTGCATGTGCATGAGTAAATGCTCCCACATGGCAAGTGGATGTTCACACGTGTGTATAGAGTACTAGAAGATAAGAGTTGACCATTTTCCTTAGATCCTATTCTATAGGGAATTTTCCTATATTCTAGGAGACTAGCTTTTTGGATTTTAGCCATATTCTAGAAGGTCAACTTTGGATAAGGATCAAGGATGGATCAAATGGATAGATCTGAGTGATGTGGCACTCTTCACACGTGTGAAGACCTGCTGGACTGTACCAGACTCGTGGATGTACTTGATCCATAAAAGGATCATCATCTTGCTAAGAAGATTGATGAGACTTTTGCATTCTACACTTCTGTGGTTTCTAGTCATTTGTCTTGTGATTTCTATGAATGATTGCTATCTTATTGTACTTGTTGTTTCAGGTGCAGGCCGTACTGTGGACAGTACTCCACACGTGTGAGGCTACTCTCACTAATTTATGATGTGTTGATCCATTGCTCTTGCTTGAATCCAAGTGTAGTGAATCTAGATCAAGATCTAATGTGTAGAACTTGATAGATCCATTGATTAAGCAACCAATAACTCTCTATGATTGTAAAGTACAATCATTATTGTCCTAAAAACTGTAAAATTTATCATGTTTCATAAATGTAAATGCCAAATTTGTCCTAGATGGAACTCGAGCTATATGGATTTATCATACCTAGTTGGTAAAATACAACTTGCATATAGATTGTAGACTTAGAAATAGCATTAATATGCTTGTAGAAACTCATGGCATATCACATGCATTTATTGTAAGTGATCCATAGTGATATGCAAGGCATGCACAAAGTGAAATGGACACATGCATGATGATTTGTACAATTCTAGTTAGAAATAGGACACTTGGTAAAAGTAGGTAGAGATACATGCATGAGATGTGACAAATGTCACTTAGACTCTAGTTTTCACTTTAGATGTAATTGAAAGGTGGATGAATGTGGTTCTACCTTGAGATACCTCAAACTCCATGGGTGGATGAATGTGGTTCTACCTTGAGCTACCTCAAACTCCATAAATATGTGTAGCTATTCTCATAATCTTTTATGAAGAACCAAAGCTTTGTAGCTATTCCATGCCATTTTGGATCTATACCACATTTTGTTTGAATATCTCTCTCTTTCTCTCTCTAACTCGTGTTGAGGCTAATGCTCATACACTAAATTCTTGTAATTTTACTCTCTTGAAAGTAAAGCTGTCATTCTCTAATTCTAAGCATGCTAGATTGTGGTTAAGCAATTAAATTTTGTACTAGATCTTGCTATTCAATCTAGAATCAAGTTATTGTGCTAATCATAAAGCTTAATAAGATCAATCATACTTGTGGATCATTCCCACACGTGTGAACATTCTGAAAAATTTGTCAGGATGTTCTATTCAAGATGATGATGTCGTCATGACCTTGTTTTCTTCTCTTCCAAAGTCCTATGAGCACTTTGTGGTGATGATCTCCACACAACCAGACCTCACCCTTCAAAAGGTGATTGGTCATCTTCTTCAAGAAGAAATGCGGAGAAAAAGCATGGTGGATCTCGCAAGAAGCTTTTCTGCAGATATTGCAAAAGAGATAATCATGACATCAAGGAGTGTCGCATCAGGATCTACAATGAGACAAAGAGGCAGCAACAACAACAACAGCCAGACTCCTCCAATGCGGCCAAATTCAAGGAGCAAGACACACACTGTGTTAATGGCTTACAATAACAGCGAAGACTGTGATAGCTAGTACCTGGACAGCGGTGCTACCCAACACATGACCTCTCGCAAGGAATGGTTTACGGAGTACACAGCTTATAGCAAAGACCAATTTATCTACCTCGAAGATTCTAGCACCATACGCGTGGAATGCAAGGAGCAGTGAAGATCAGCTTCAACAACGATCTGTCCATTTGTGTTCCTCACGTCCTTCATATTCCTCAGTTGTCAAGGAACCTGTTATCAATATCTAAGATAACTGATGAGGGATACACTGTTACTTTCTCATCTGAGCAGTATACAATACTCAAGGAAGATACTACTCTGACTACATGCACTAAAGTTGGAAATCTTTACGTACTCTCTAATTCAGTTGCATTAGTTAGTATCTCTAATGAAAATGTAAACAACAGTGTTGTTCTGTGGCATAGTCGATTTGGACACATGAATACAAGATTACTTTCTTATATGCTTTGTAATAATTTAGTTGATGATTTGAATTTCCGATCTTCATTAGATAGGAAATCTTTCTTTTGTGAATCATGCATCTATGGGAAGCACTCTAGAAGCAAGTTTCCAAAATCACATTCCATCAAATCAAAACATATATTAGATCTTGTACATAGCGATCTCTATGGTCCAATGCAAATCCATCCTTAGGAGATGCAGTCTATTTTATCACTTTCGTAGATGATTACTCTAGATGGTCTACAGTCATGTTCATTAAGCACAAATCTGAAGCCTTTGAATGTTTCAAGAGATTCAAGGCCATGGCTGAGAGAAAAACGTCTAGGAAAGTGAAGGCACTCCGAACTGATGGTGGCGACGAGATGTCTCTAACGAGATGTCTGACTACCTGGTTGAACATGGCATCAAAAGACAGTTCACTACTTCCTATTCACCTCAACAGAATGGGATTGCAGAAAGGAAGAATCGAACTCTTCTCAACTCAGCCAGATCCATGCTACATCAAGCACACCTACTTGCGAAGTTATGGACAGAAGCTACTGGTGTTCAATTTGTGCGGGAAATCACACCATGAACGAATGTCCACCAATATTAAAACAACAAATGACGAATACTATTTGTCATCTGTGCAATTCTACGGGACACGAAATAGCTTTTTTCTCGTCTAATCCTTGGATTATCCAGCAAAGGTATGCTAAGCTTCAATATTGAGAACCTACTCCTATACGGGACCTGATCCTAAGAGCAAGGCTCAAAACTTTGGCCTAGGATTTCCTGAATGACTTGCTTTGCCAGCTCCATAAGCACGACAAGCTCCTCCTGCTAAGCGAATAGAACCAGAACCTTACAATGGAAATGAGCAATGGAATCACAATAATGATCAAGAGATTAGTCCTTTAGAGCAGTATGTTGTCCCGCAACAACAAGTAGTGAGACAATGGGCCAGAGCACCACTTGGATGCTTTGCATGCAGAGAGAACCACAGAGTTGCAGAATGTCCGAACAAAGAAAAGTTTGCTCCATTCTATCGTGAATGCGGTTATGGACATTGTTACAAGGATTGCCTAGCAAGACCAAAATTATCGCTGGTTACTACTCCATTGAATATGATTATGATCAAGCAAAGACCAACATCTCAACCTATTGAACCAAGTGTACCTTTGACGGTAGTTACCAAAACTCAGAAATATGAAGAAGTTCTAGTTGATTCAGTACCTGGTGAATCTGTACCAACTACAAATATACCTACTGCATCAGGGGTGTATCCGAATCTCAACTCAAAAAAGAAGAGATACCAGAATATGAGATAGTGGATTAAAAAATTGCAAGAAGAAGAAGAATTAGGAACAACAGCCGAAGCCCATTCTTCACCTGTGCCTGATGGGGCAAGGGAGATAGGGAGAACGAGAATAGAGAAGAGAGCAGGAATATTGCGGAAAAGCTCTCCCATTTCAATCAGTTGCTAGGTGCAAAAATAGTCTAATAGACAGCTTATGCTAAAGATAATCATAGCTTTATGTGTTTTGATTGCCCAACAAGATCTTAAAAATTAATCCATACTCTAAAAACAAGAGTACAGTCCACCGAAGAGATTGGAGATGGTTTGTGTGTGGTACTACTGAAATCAGATTCAACGTGAAGTATAGTTTTGAAATAAATGGAAGAGTAGTATGATATAGCGAGTTCCTCAGGCGTCAAAGATAGCCATCATCTAACCGAGGAGTCGTAGACGTCCGTGTTTTGATCAGGGTGAGTATACAAGCGCGATCAAACAACAATGAAAGTGCATTCAATCACAACATGCATTCATCTACGTAGTACGCAGATAAAAACAAGCTGTTGCTATATTACACTAAAGCACAATACAAATAGCAATTACAACCAAAAGTGACGGCGTAATTGAGAGGCTCAAATAATGCATCTCTTGGGCAGAGCAACAACTCTGTGCTTGGATGATCTCTTTATAGATTTCATCTGTGTATTAATTACATTGAATGTTTGTCACCTAATTCGGAAAGCCGTTGTACTTGGAAGTATATGGCTTTTGTGACAACTGTACATAGTGTATACGGTCAACAAATCAGGATCGTTGATGCGGATGAGGGTGTTGCAAATTCTCTCACTTGGCTTTAGAAGGGAAGTGCCTGGAGACGTTCTTCCTTCAAAATAGACGAGCTTCGCTTTTTCTCTCTCTTCAAAATTTTACGAAAAAGCCGAAGGTGCTCTAAAACAGTTCAACTTTGAAAAGTAGATGACCTTTGAAAATTTTCTGTCTCTTCGCATTTTGTGAAAAAGCCGCAGGTGTTAAAAACAGTTGAACTTTTGAATTGTGCACAAGTGGACTTCTTCAAAATAAATGAACGAAAGAAGCCGAAAGTAAGTGTTGCATTTTTCGAGAAAGTGCGAAAAATGCGAACTGTGCGACACTTAGTATATTTCTGTAGACTGTTGAAAAAATAATGTATTTTTGCAGACTTGTTCTAAATGTAAGTTTGTGGAAGTCCTTGAAGATGGCCAAGTCTTCAATGACTTCAAGTTATTAAACTTAACATCTGAACTTGAAATTATGACAAGATTGGTTACCCTTTGCTGGAGATCAACCGAAAGCCCGTTGCAGACGTTCTTCAAATAGTCTGGTTGTCTAAGTTATGATTCCTACAGGTATCAGATGAGCAGAATTTGAGCCCAAAAATAGGTTTCAGTTGACCCTAGATCAAAGATCAATAAACGTGCAGGAAGAATCATAAAATAGAAATTATTCATTCACCAAGGAGACAATTGTGGGCTTAATTTCCAATAGTCCCCCTTAAGGTCATGATTGGTGCCTTGGTATCTTTGTCAGGTTCAGCATGTTGAAAAAATTTTGATGCTTGATCCTGGGAAGTGCTTTGGTGAAGATGTCTGCAACCATTTCTGTTGTGGAGCACTATTGAAGGATCACTTGCTCTGAGAAAACTTTCTCCCAAATGAAATGATACTAGATTTCTATGTGCTTGGATTTGCCATGAAATTTGGGATTCAGTGACAGTGAAATACAGCTCAAGTTGTCACACAAAATGGTGGTAGCATTAAACTAAGTGTGATGTAAGTCGTGAAGTAACAACCTGATCCATATAGCTTCTTTTGAAGCTTGGCATGCTGCGATGTACTCTGCCTTTGTTGAAGAAAGCGCAACTGATTCATGTTTCCTTGAGTTCCATGAAATCGGTCCCCTTGCCAGATAGAGACAGAACCCGAAGGTAGACTTTCTGGTAGAGACTGTTCCTCCCCAATCTGAGTCGGAGTAGCCTCGCAGGACGAGTGGGTCAATAACATTTCCATCATAACATAAAATGTGTGCTAAAATTCTTTGAATATATCTCATCACTCTCTTTAATGCTTTCCAATGAGAAATCCTAGGATTAGACATGAATTGACTTAACGTGCAAATAGTGTATGCTAAATCTGGTCTAGTACACAGCATTGCATGCATTAGAGATTCGATTAGTGAATGATAAGGGTACTTCGCTATGTCGAATACGTCACTATCAGAATCAGCACTAGTAGGTTTAGTCAATACAATACTTGGATCCATTTGGGTATCAATTGGTTTGCAATCAAACATATGAAACTATTCTAAAATGCCTTTTAGATATGCCTGCTGGCTAAGATAGATCTTCTTCAGAAGTCTATTTCTAGTAATGTGAATTCCTAGCAAAGAATGGATAGCTCCTAAATCAGTCATGTCAAATTCCTTTGACAGATCACTCTTAGTAGTGTGTAGAAGAGAAGTGTCGTTAGACAAAATAAATGCATCATCTACGTGAAGAGCTATGTGAACTAAATTGGAGTCTATATGCTTTGAATAAACATTACAGTCAGCTGAATTGTTTGTAGATCCCAATTGAATGAGATAAGAGTTGATTCTATCGAACCATGCTCTTGCGGCCTGTTTCAAACCATAGATTGCTTTGTGCAGCTTGCACACTTTGTGCTCTTGGCCTTTGACTTCAAATCCTTTTGGTTGGAAGGTGTACAGCTCCTCTTCGACATTGTTATTGAGAAATGTTGTCTTGACATCCATTTGGTGCATTTTGAGGTCCTCCGCGGCTGCTAACACAATCAGAGTCCTAATTGACTACATCTTGACGACATGACTAAATTTCTTTTGATAATACACTCCTTGGACTTGACTGAATCCTTTAGACACCAACCGTGCTTTCCATTTGGCAATGGAACCATCAGAGTTGATCTTCTTCTTGAAGATCCACTTGTTGTTGATAACTCTCTTGTGAGTGAAAAAGTTGATCAGTGTTCAGGTCTGATTCGTCAAAAGTTAGTTCTACTCGCTTTCCATAGCTTCTTGCTACTTCACAGCATTCTTGGAGTTAATTGCTTTGGCTAGGCTCTCTGGTTCTTCTGATGAAGTCCAGAATGATTGATGTGCATACCTCTCAGGAACTGTTCAAGTCTGTGAGGATCTACGGACATTTGGTTGACCAGAATGCGATGATGCTTCTTCTTGAATTTCTCCATATTTGCTCGAGCTAGCTTGGTCTGATCTGATGACAGTAACTATCGGCTACTCGGCTTCTGTAGCTGTAGCTATAGGTTTTGTAGAAGAAATATCAACATTGGAAGAATCCATGCTACGTAAAATAGGCTGAAATGACATAGCATTGTTTATCGATGGCTGTTTGAAATCATAGTATGTATGTTCTTGAGATATTACATCCCTAGAGACAAATACTACATTGGTGGATGGATCATAAACTTTATAAGCATTATGTTCATCAGGATAGCCAATGAAAATATATTTATTTGTCCTGTGATCCAGCTTCTTCCTAAGTTGTTTAGGAATGTGAACAAAACATATACAACCAAATATTTTTAAATGGCTGACACTAGGCTTGTGCCCATGCCAAACTTCATAAGGAGTTTTGTTGTTGACGGCTTTGGTGCTGGATCTGTTTTGCACGTAACAGGCTTCGAACTGAGATTGCATCTTATCCAGCTACATCTGCTATTTTTGACCAAGTTTCTCGAACTCGTTGATCATCAATTCCATAGTAGCATTAATATTCATGGATGCAACAGTGGTGGATGTAGTAGTGGTTTGCTCCGTTGTATATGGCAGCATTCTAATATTTGGTTTGTCATCAGAATCTTCATCCTCCTCTCGTATCACATCGTCCATAGCATTTTGTAGGGCATATATTCGGTATGGCGTTTCAGTTCGCATCTAATCCTCTTAGATAGACCTGCTAGAAACCACATAATCATAGCATAGTCATTAATTAAATCAGGGATCACACTCAGATCAAAGGTATTTAACCCATTCAATGTAGTCTTGTACTCCCTCTCTCTTTCCAATTTAATTTTACTTAAAAGTAGGAAAAGATCTTCCATAGATTTCCTCGGTTTAAATCTTGTGATGAGGGCTTGTTTAATAACTTTCCAATCAGCACGTTTTGTTTCATTGTGGTTAGAAAACCAATCTTGTACTGGTCCAGTATTCCACATCCATTCTATAAGAGGGCCAACCTGCTTGTATCGAAATGAAGAGAGAACATGTACAATGATTCAAATTAACCACTTATATAGTGGATTGAGGAGATGGGTGCCCCAATTCCTATTGGCTAATTCTAACCTAAACATTCAAAAAGTGGAGGGAACCCATTCATTAATTGGAGGACCCAATTTGAAAATGAATTTTGGTGGGAACCCCTATTTTATTCACTAACTTGACTTCTAGGCCCTGCGACATTAAAAGTCCCGCAAAAAGGCCTAAAGTCCTTTTATTAACTTTCTAATTAAATAACTATGTAATGATCTAGTTGGACTTACAAACGCAGGGTTTCCAAATCTCTGGGATGCGTTTGCAGAAGTTCTCAAGAAAGCTTTCGTAGTTGCTGATGACGTTGACTACTATTTGAAGTTCGTGAACTGCAGGATGGGTACAAAGAGTTTAGACTCTCATATCCAGGAATTCATGGACCTATGGAATAGGGTTCCATCAATCGATGCGAAGTTGGCATGCAAGACATGCGACATTAAACTGATTTTTTACAATTACAGAATTTTACGTAAAATCAAGTTCTACAGAAATTGTCAACTATAAAACCTAGTTTTGTATCTATCAGTCAGAGTACATGCGTATAACCACTCAAAACAGATCTAAACCCCTCATGCGTGTCAAAATCACTTTCAGATTCAACATGTAGACATTCCATGCAACCACAGTACCTCAAAGTTGGAAATTGTCTTGCATGCAATCAAAACAATTCGAAATTCTACCAATTTTGTTTACAAAATTGCAAAATTTCAGATGATCATATCTTTGGCTACAGGACACCAAATTGGGTGATGTAAAGCTCAGTATAGAGGGAGACCTAGTGAATAAGACTTTTGCACATCCAAAGACCCAACAAAAAAATGATTCTATTTGGGTTGTAGTGGATCTGTTAACTAAGTTAGCTGCTTTCATACCAGTAAAATCAACTATAAAGGCTTCTGAATTAGCCCAGATCTTTGTGAAAAGATTATTTCGGTTGTATGGTCTGCCTGGTGACATTGTTAATGATAGAGATCCTAAGTTCACAGGTCACTTTTGGTCAGCAGTATTCCATAAACTTGAAACTTCCTTGAATTTAAGTTCTTCTGATCATGCTGAATTAGATGGCCAGATAGAAAGGACTAATCAAACTATAGAAGATATTTTGAGGACGTATGTTTCTCATAGGCAATCTCATTGGGAAGATTACCTCCCACTGATTGAGTTTGCATATAATAGTAGAAAACATTCTGCTACAGATTACAGTCCTTTATGCTTATGTACGATTTTCAACCTAGATCTCCAGTAAATGTTGAGATGAAGTTTGTTAAGATCCAAAAAGTTGCTGATTTCATGCATGATATGCAAGAGATGCTGCAAGTGACTAAGGATAGTATCCGAAGTGCTCAGAATAGAAATAAGCACTATGCCAATCTTAAGAGATCTCCAAGAGATTTTAAAGTTGATGACTGGGTATATCTTAGGACTCCAAAAGATTCTAAGATGTTACGTACAAGGAAGCATTATAAACTGTCTACCTGTTATTGTGGACCATTCAATATTGTACATAGAATTGGTTCTTTGGCGTATGAACTCGATCTTCAAGGAAAATCGACTGCACACCCAGTTTTTCATGGAAGTTGTTTGAAATTAAGTTTACATGAATGTGATACAGTTGTCACAAAATTATGAGGACGTCCCCTTAGGCACCATGAGGACATTAAACCCATCCCCTTTTAGTTTTATAAAAGGGAATGGACCTTAATGATCACTAAGGGGATGTCCTCATGATCTTTCCATTTGTCATTTCCATAAAATCCAATGGAAATATAAAACACTTCTGAAAAAAATATAAAACTCATGGTGCCTAATGGGATGTCTTGGAAAGTACTGGCTTGTAGGCCTGTAGATCATGCTAAAACCCATTCTCTTTTAGTTTAATAAATTATTTAAAATGTTATTTAATTTAAGGTTAATTAAATTTTATGAGGTAATTGACTGACAAGTTAGCATTTAGACCTGTCCTTTGAGTTTTATTTTCTATAGGTTAAGTGTCTTCTCGAGGGGGATAGCACCAAAGTTATCAATGTCGTACACAACCAAATCAATGGGATGTGGTTTGCCTACCTAGAAGCTAGTTTGAGGTGGCTAGAATCCCTGGCTAAGTCCCATCATCTTAATAATGTAGCCGAATTTCATTTAAATTTCATTGGAGCAATGATAATTTGTATTGGCTAGGAAATTATATGCCCTTTGCAGCAGTATTTTCATTTGATTTTGATGGAGCAATATTGGTTGGTAAAGATGAAAATGTGATACATACCATTGGAATCGTGATTCTTCGTCCAGTTTGTATTGTTGCATCTGCAAGAATCATTCCATCAACAAGCATGGATCAACAAGTCGATTTAACCTTGACCACCTCTAGTGAGGATGAGAGTGTTGCTCACATTACAGGGACAAATGTGGATAAAACTCATGTCATTTAGCCTGCGATATCAATTTTAAAACTATTCAACATGTTGCCTGTATCAAGCAAGTTGTGAAAGATCGTCGAAGTTTGTGGAGCTCCTAGAGAGGTGAATGAAATGCCAAAGAGTACAATGGAGATCAGCTATTTGAGTTTCCACCATCACACATGACAGGAATGGAGGGCATGCAAAGGGCATTTGACTGTCACAACTGGATACGCTACACAACCTCCACAATGCAGGGATTCCCAGGGGTGGTTCCTTTATCTATGTGTGGTGGCGTATTTGAGTGTCGTAATATTAATTGTAGTTATTTGGAGTCATTCGGTAAGACCAATTCCAAACACTTCTCTGGAAGATTGTTGACTAGGTGTCCAATAGGACTAGTTTCAAGTGACGTTGGAAGCATGAAATGCCAACATTGTAATCATCCACCCTACTGTGCAAGGCATTGTACAGCTAAGATTTATTACTGTATTCCAAATGACATGAGATACACTAGAATGGCCATACACTTGGGTTTGCATGATCATAAGTTCGGTGTTGGAGATTCATATGTTAACATGGAGAAAGCGCAAGATCTGGTCATGAATAAGGCCTCTCAAAACATTATGCATAAACCAAAGAGAATTCAAAAGGACTTGGCCAAAGAGTTGATTTCAGATCATTTGCTGGCAACATCATCAACATCTCCTATAGATTCTACAAGGCTGGATGTATTGTTGTCTTTGATTGAACCCACTACAAACAATCGAAGGTATGGGCATGAGTAGATCTCTAGTAGGTCATTTGGGCTTAAAATATCTGTATACAATAGACGCTTTAATTTCCTGATGGTTGATTATTGCAGACTGAAAAAATGGATAACAGTGGCAAGGAAAGAATTGCAGCTTGTCGATCTATTCCATGAAATAACTTCATTCCTATATTGTGCATAACAATTCTTCCATGGATCGTTGTTCCCTGGACAGTTGCATGACAAAACAGATAGATGTCATATTTTCAAGATGTCTAGTACTGGACTAGCGTCGAGAGTGGAACTTGTACAAAGAATGCAACCAAGGAAGAATGCAACCAAGGAACGATCTAGCAAGATCTTGGTGTTGTTTTGATCGTGTGCACCGAATTAAAGATTGGGTCACAATGGCTGCCCATGTATATGACATACGGTATGGATTTCTACATTTCTTGCTTTTCAGTATTATAGCAACTACGTGACATCTCCATTGTGCACTTTGTTTTGCAGAAACCAATCCATGCAAACTATTGCAATATGTGATATGAAAGTTGAAGATGTTCAAGCACAAGTGCTATTTTGGGAGTTGTTGAATCACTTTATGTCTGATCATTTGTGTGATCCAGTCACATTTTGAGGATTTATGGCAAATGAGGCACAAGCAATTTGGAATACTGTGCGCATTGTTTATGGAAAGGATGCTAACACACCGATGATTGGAAAAGAAAGATCGTGTTTGTTTCATTTTCTGGATAGTGTGAATAAACACACTACAAAGTACATAAAGCCATTGTTTAGAGACGATCATGTCGCTTTGTGCTTGCAGTGGCGAGATGCAACAGACCGTGATGCTGCAGATGGGATTTACAATAAAATTACTGCATGGTGGAAAATTGGCAATGCATACGAGAACTGCTTGAACAAATTGGAGAGCTGGCTTGCTTGGTGGAAAAATCGAATTCATAGATGGGAAAAATTTGTTGTCACGATATACCTTATATGTTGTTGTATTCTTGATGCAGTTTGTTACAATAGAATTGGATTCCTATGATGTGTGTAACTAACAAGTCTATATGCCACAGATGATGGATCATGGTGATGAGGCAGAGGCGCCAACGACAAATTTGTCTGAGGTGGTCCATAGTCTTTGACAAAGAGTGGACAACTACAATTCTAAACTGACAATTTATGAGGCTGCAGTGGGAGATTTGGCTAATGCAATATTGCAGAGTGCACGAGAGAAGTCTTTCTTGGCTGGCCAGTACATTGGTCAAGGTCCGACATCTCAAAATTTGTTGGAGAGAGTGCGCTCGGGAAGGAGAGCTTCAATTGTGGGTGCTTCCTTCTCTGAAAGAGTTAACGAGTTTGTTGAACAAATTGACTTGGCCAGGCAAGACCAAGATGTTAATGCACCAATTCAAACTATCAGACGCAAGAGACTAGCACACCAATGGAATGTTGATAATGAGAACGTGTCCCATCGTCCAGATATAGAATACATGCAAAAGGTTTCTCCAAAGAACAAATCCAATCTTCAGGTTGCAATCAATCAGGAATTTCAGATATACCTCCAAACATGATGGGCCAAGCTAGTCTACAACTTTGCGTAGATATACGAGAAATACAACTAAACAACAATTGGTGGGCTATTCGTTGTCTAAGAACTGGTAGCAAAATCAAGTGTCAAGGTATGAAGGTTGTCGGCAGAGGATGCTGCAACAAGTTGACCAAATCAAGAATTGCACCTAGTTTTTTTGGGACAAGAAAACATCAAAATGGATACACAAATCAATTCATGTGGTTTTGTGCTAGTGATATAACTTGTACTTGGAAAGTCAATCCGAAGGTCACTATGTCACCTACAATGAACAATGGTATTTGGTATGTGCAACAGGGAACAAGCCTTATGCAATTTGAAGTGGATGAATTGAACCAAGGGGGCTATATTCTAGAGACAACTAGTTCAGGCTTCTACAATATTTCACAACAGAAAAATACGATTGGAGAACCTCAAGTGGCTTCCAACGTGGGTAGTGCCAGTTCTAACATGAACTTCATCACCAATCCAACATCAGAACGTTGAAAGATGAGACAAAGATCAAGTGTGTCAAAATATGCTAAAGATAGAATGGAAAGGAGACTATCATTGAAAGACATGTACGGGAGATAATCAAAGTCCCTTCTAAACATAAGGCGTTATATATCATTGAGAGTTTTGAAAGTAGTAAAACAGCTGCAATTTACCAGGTCACAATTTCTAATGAGCCATCATGCACATGTGTAGATTTCTGCAGAAATATGTCCATGAAAAAGTACATACCTTGCAAGCATATGTATTTTGCCTACTTGCATGTCAAGGGGCTGGATGTCAATGAAAATATGTTCATACATTAACCCATCATTAGCTTGCAAGATCTTTTTCAATTTTTCGCTTTGCCCTTGAAGGGTTTGTCTTAGGCTATTGTAGAGGTATACCTAGTTGTTCGAACATCAATTGTTTCTTATTTGTCTATTGTGTCCGATGTGGACTTCTATTTTGATATGGTTTGTAATCAGTCCAAAATATTTCAAATATGTCCAGTTAACATATTCAACGGAATTCTCTAGGGAGTCTGCTACAAATGTGACTGTGGAATGCCATGAACTATGCATTGTTTTCTTGTTATTGTATTATTTTCTTTTGTTATTCTTTGATCATGGCTATCTAAAACTCCAATGAAAAAAAACTTACATAACTCGCAAATATCTACTCGCAATTTTGTCAAGCCCCTGTAGTACTGATGATTTCAAAGTTAGTTACTATAAGATTGAACGTGATTTTTATCACTATTGTTTTGTTCAAAATTGATAGGCGTAGTCATGCATGAAGAAAGAGGAAGATAGTTTATTCCGCTACATACGATAAGTTTTCTTTCTTGTCGTTTGAATTATTTTTATTCAATTCTTTTAGGCCTATGTTTTACACACCTCTTTCCAACAATGTCCAGCTTCTTCCTAAGATCTTCAGAGATCTGAGCATAGGCAATGCATCCAAACACTCTAATATTCTTGAGTGATGGTTTCGATCATGTCCACACCTCATAAGGTGTCTTGTCATTCAGGGCTTTGGTGATGGATCGATTTTGTAAGTAGGCTGCTATATTAACAGCTTCTGCCCAAAATTTCTTTGGAAGAGAGGCAAGGGCCAGCATGCTCTTGGCACTTTCAACAGGTGTCCGATTCTTCCTCTCAACTACATCATTGGACTGTGGTGAGTAGCTTGTTGTATATTGTTGGTGTATTTCGTGGTGAGTAGCTTCTTTAGATTTTGTGGAGATAAATTCTCTCCCTCCATCTGAGCATAGTGCTTTGATCTTCCTCTGGGTTTGATTTTCTACAGACGCCTTGAACTGCTTGAAGAATTTAAATGCCTCTGATTTGTTCTTCAAAAAGTAAGTAGCAGTTCATCGTGAGAAGTCATCGATGAAGGTAAGAAAATATAGTGTTCCCCCATGGTAGTAGTCTGCATCGGGACACAAATGTCAATGTGTACAAGGTCCAACAAGAAGTGTGAACTAAGTCAGAAATGAATGGATTCTAGCATGCTTGTTGATAATACAACTTTCGCATGGAGAACTCCATTTGCTGATTTGAGGCAGATCTTGCACCAAACTTTGTTTTGACATTTGTTGAATACGATTGAAGTTGAGATGGCCTAATCTGAGATGCCATAGCATATCAACTGATTTAGACGTAGTGGTGTAAAGAGCTTGACTGTGAAAAGAGTAGCAGTGGCTGAGCTTGTATAAATTGTCACTTCTTCTCCCGAAAGCTAGAGCTTTTCCGGGACTTGTCAAAGAATGTGCAGCCATTTGTGTCAAATTCGACCCTCCGACCTGAAACAGTGATTCTGCTAATTGAGAGCAGATTCTTGGTCAGATTTGGAACGTTGGACAACAACTTGACTTCACCCTTCTAAAATTCGACCCTGATTGTTCCTTCATTCTAGATTGTGTGAGATGAGTTGTCTCCAAGTTGCATCTTCATGAGTAATGAGGGATGATTTCATTTTGGTACTTGTGTGGAGGAGATTGTTAGGGTTTTACCAAGTGTTTGATTGAGAGTGGGATGTGGATGTTCACTCCTTATTGTGTTTGGATGTTCGTTTGGAGAGTGTCATGCTTGTTCGATGGTGTTTGTCGGTAATTGAGGATGTCGATGTATAATTGATTGTTGGTCTAAGAATGGAACTGTTGTGGATTGAGGTTCTTGGATGAGAGGTAGTTATATGTTGTTTGCCTCTTATAGCTGTCCATTTGTGGTTTGTCGTGAATGCATGAGAGTGATGGGTGTATAATTCGTAGTCTTTGAACTTGTCTTTGTGGTGAGTCATGTGTTGTGTTGCACCAGAGTCAAGATACCAAGAATCGATATCCTACTGTGCTCCGACCTTGGTCATAAAAAATGCTTCATCTTCCTCTTGTTGCTGGGTCCAAAAACTGGTTGAAGCACTATGTGCTTGTTGTTGGCTTCTTTTTTTCGTTATTATATTTCAAAGTTCTGCAGTCCTTGATTTCATGTCCAGTTTTCTTGTATCTGCAGAATATTTTCTTCTTTGGTTGGAAGGATGAAGAGTTCGAATTCGGCCATGAGTCAAAATTTGACCCAGAGCTAAAATTCGATCCCAAAGCCAAAATTCAACCATGATCCAGAATTTGACACTGACTGCATATTGTTCTTCTTTTTGGATCTAAACTTTTGATTTTTTGAATATAGTGTGGATCTGATCCTGAGCCTGAGGAAGAAGCTGATCTTCTGATTTCTTCTTGTAGAAATAATGAGATTCAGTCATCCATTATCATTAATTTATGAACAAATCGTCAGAGCACATGCGTATGAGCACTCAAAATGACTGTAGGTCTATCATGCATGTTAGAAACACTAATAGAATTACAATGCAACAATTTTCCACAAGCACAATACATCAAAGTTGGGAAAAGCAGACATGCCCAAGAACATTTCATGATTTCAACAATTTTATTCACAAAATTGTCAAAATTTCAAATGACCATAATTTGAGCTATAGTACACCAAATTAGTCACTATAAAGCACAGTACGAAGGGAAGACAAGTTTTCGAGATGACTACCATGTCACCCTGCCATCTCATTTTCACAGGCGTGAAAATAGAACGTCTAAAAATTATGTAGGAGGGCACACTTTTTCAAGGAGGTTCTTTGTAAGATCACCAAAACATCGTGCATCTACTCAAAGGGGCTTTACCAACATTCTCTAATAGTCATTAGATTCCCATGAAGCCTTCAATCAGGTCCAGAGATGCAGTATGTGCTGAAAACGAAGATTTTCTACCTTGTAGGAAGGCGCACTAGCTACAAACGTCATGGAGACGGAGCACAAGCCTCTGTCAACCAATTTGCAGGTTTGAGAGGTTGTTGGGAAGGCCAAGCTGGATTAACTCCATCCATGATCCTCTTGTGCGTTTGTGCCAATGATCCCCCAAGAAGCATAAAAAAAAGACAAATTTTAGTCCTTTTTGGGCCTCCTGCACTCTCTAATCTCTGAAATCTTTGCTCTAATCTCTTTGATAGCTTCAAAAGACACTGATTTACCCTCATGCAAGGTCTACAAGGTGATTTATAGCAATATGTAATCAAATCTATGAAAGAACTTGCGAAAATTCATGAATTTTAGAATATTTCCGATTTTTTTCATTACATAAAACCGATTTCTACCTCATGCATCCACATAATGCTCACATGCAACTCAAAATACTTATCAGCAACCATCTAGTTATATGATTGTGCTGGATTATGGTTCCTACTACCCATTTATAGCCAAAAACCTCAATTTTTGACCAAAATCATAACCTAGAATCGTAAATCTTGTAAATTACCGGCATGCATCAATAATTCAGCAATTGATGAATCCCTAAATGAAAGTACACTTTCTGAAAACTCAGATCTATCATTAGTTTTGAGCTAGACAAGCAAAACCTTAAAAAACTATCACAAATCGGCTATCATCGACATCAATCCATAAAACCCTAAAGAAAGTTGACAAAGATGGATCTTAACGACAAGTGAAACCATTAAGAGATCACCCACTTGAAAGCTTGTTCTCTACCAGGAAGAAAAATTCAATTGATCCACTACTTAAGATCCGATGAAAAGCTTCACAACTCAAAGTTCTCCGAACTTCGTATGCCTTGCTCTGATACCATTGTGAGGAAAAGCTCCTCAGAATTATGCTTACAAGACAAACACAAAGAAAACATGGAAGAGCAAAACCAAACAACTAATGAGAAGCCACCGATCAATCTCCAATAGCATCACCCTTGAGCCAATAAGATCAGATGCAGGTTTAGAGAGAATATAGGTCCCAACCTCTCCTATACATGTGCCCACGCAAGCTAGATAAATTTTTAAATGCACATTTCATTACTATTAATATTTTACACATGCCTATAACTGTCCTAACCCATGCACTAGCTTCGCTAATGTAACTGGGCCCTCACAAGATTAACAATTACATTTCTGGCCTAGTTCAAAATAATGAGGCGTAACCAATAATCTCGCATATTAAAGTACAATGTATCCAAGTCTAGGATTATGCCGAATCCTATATGCAAAATGTGGACGTAACAATATGGATGAAAAATTAAAGACTTCTTGATGATCAATTTGATTGAATGTGTTTTTCTATAATTATAGACATGGTGTTCCTCCAGTAAGTGGTGTTGGTAAGGACTCTCTTTCCTCTCCCTGAAAGAGAGTCCTTACCAACACCACTTACACCTTAATGAGCATACAAGAAAAATTATAAAGACTATAGTATAGGCTTGCTTATTGATTACAAAACATTCAAATGCATTTTGAACCAAAGTTAAATCTAAGACATACTTCATTTTACGTTATCTATGACACTTGAGATTCATAAATTTTGTGAAAAAGATATAAATTTCTAATGAATCTTGACTGCATTGGTTTCTTTAGTTAAAAAGTTTATTAAAATTTGGTAAACAATCGATGCTAATTCACAACCAAAAAAATATATTTCTGTTGCAAGTCCATTTGCACATGAGTAGAATCAAACTTGATGGAAACCAACATGCATGATTTTCAATCTAAAGTATAACAAAAAAAACTATTGCAAAAAGGAATACCATTATCAAGAAGTAGAAATTAGATTTTGCAATCAAAATACCCTACATAAAAATGATTCATAAATTCTAACAAGCTAGAAATTGTAGGAACCTTGTTGAAAACTTATAGAATTATCAAAATCATTATAAATCATTGTAAGATATCAACCAACAACGTGATAGTATAAACAAGGCAGTTAATATATCACGAGAAGCTTTACCTTAGGCAAACAGGGCATTAAAAAATTGTTAAAAAAATAGAATAACAAAGATTGCATTTGATTAAAATTTAAAACAATCATTTCAATGCTCAAACTCACCTGAGAGTGACACCTAACTTTTAGCAAATCATCACAATAATAGCTTAACGGGCAAAGCTAACAAAGAAAAGAACCTATAACTTGGAAGGGCCTTTAGATGGAGTACGCTCATTTGAGTTTCTTTGTACAAAAGAGTCTACCATCAACTGTTCTATGTTTGTTTGTTGGAAAACTATCAATTTTATATACAAGTGGCTTGATGTTTCACGTGTTCTTGACATTGTGCTCGGTAGTGCGTTCATTTATGGTACTTAAACAAAATGTAAAAACAATCAAATCACTAACATCAAAGAAAAGTTTGTTTGTGATTGAGCATGCGCTGGTCTTCCAAAATTGCAACAAAAGGCCTCAAGACAAGAAGATTATCTGACCTTTGTTTCTTGGAGCATAGATTATTTCTGTATATGCCTTCAGCACTAGAATTCAATCTGCCCGAAACTCCAGAAATGTCGATCAAGGTCAGATCCCTGAAATTTTTCCAACTACCACTAACTTCGAAGAAATCTGAATTATATACACATATTCAGAGACTTCAAAAACCTTGTTGCTAAATTACGAGCCTGTACATCTACCGCTGCTGCAAAAACGCTACAAGTGAAGCTCCTTTTGGCAAAGTTTATGCACACATATGACGCAGATTTATTAGCTTGCTAGAATATGTAAGCTGAAGTAATTGTATATCAGGGCCGTGAAGCATCGTCCCCTACTCTTAGAGAACATATTTGCAAGATAATCCCTGCTGGAAATATTAAAGCAGCGAAGCATGTTCTTCATAAGGTACCGCTCTTTGCACAAGCTTTACTTGTATAACTCTAGAGACCTTAAACCTAACGGAAATGCTAACAATTCACATCTACGCTATTCCGATTTCCATAACCTAACATTATTGCAGGATTACAAAAAATTTATTCCCTAATTGCGTAACAATGAGCCGTCAATATATTTGATGCGTCATAGTAAATTTAAGAAGAACAACAGGTCGTCTTTCTCACTTTTGTAACATCATCATCTCCATTTAGGAGGATTTTAGTCCCAGCTTGCAAAGATGTGTTTCCAAGTCCTTGCCCATCATTTGCCATAAGGTTTTTCTTGCTGACTAGCCCATATATCTCTGAAAGCACTGTATAAAAAGCACTCTCGACATTGGTGGCTTCCAGTGCGGAAGTCTCAATAAAAAACAATCCCTCTTTTTCAGCATACTCCTTGGCAGCCTCCGTGGGAACTTCCCGCAAGCTATCAAGATCAGCCTTGTTGCCTACCATCATAATGACAATATTACCGTCTGCGTGAGTTCTCAGCTCTTCAAGCCACCGAGGCACGTGCTCAAACGTCTGATGCTTTGTGATGTCATACACGAGCATTGCACCAACAGCTCCCCTGTAATATGCACTTGTGATTGCCCTGTACCTGCATGCAAGAGGCAGAGTACTTAGGATTATACAATTGAATTTAAGATCTAAAATAAACTATATCTCAGCAAACTGAGGAAAATCTACACTAATTAGCAATTATCACGCCCAATGAGAAAGGTCGAGTCAGATATGAGCTTATCGAATTGAGTAAAATTTCATTGAGTAGCTAGTAAGCAGGCCGCTTACAAACGACCAGACTATTCCGGTCAAGTTTGGGCAGATAGCTGCGTTTGAAAAGGCAAACGAATTCAAGAACGTTAGTTTCAGAAAGTAGTTTCACTCTGCTTTCAGCGTATGCGGTCTTTGTTATAGGCTCGTTCTATAATTTTAAACAAGAAAAACAGACGCCGCTCCTTGTGCACATAGAGAGCTGCGTACGGAAAGTGAACTCGGTTGAAAACTCTTTCACTTTCTATCTGTGAAGTTACTAGCGTACTTGCCATTTCTGCGAAGAGAAGCTCAACACGCTTATCTAGTCGAAGATCTAGACCTGGACTGAATGGGAAGAGTTTTTGGCTTTTATGATCTGTGTATCAAGTTAATCAACAGAGGCTGCTATGATTTAACCGAACAACCAGAATGCGCCATCTCGAAGAACTAAGACTAAGAGCGTACGGATGTGAGATAAAAATGGTTTTTGAATCTAGCAAGCAGCGTAGAAGTCTCTGTATCTTCAATGTAGAAAAGCTTCCGGTGAGATTCATAAGAAACACAATCGTAATAGTTGACATACGTGGAGCAGATAAAATGAAAAAGATGAGAAGATTTGAGTGAGTAACAAGTTCTTGCAATTTCACCTTTCTTGACCAGCTGTGTCCCAGATCTGAGCCTTGACAGTCTTGTGATCTACAATGATGGTGCGTGTCTGAAACTCAACGCCGATAGTAGACCTGGATTCCAAGCTAAACTCATCGCGAGAAAATCTCGAAAGAATCTGGGACTTTCCAACAGCAGAGTCTCCGATTAGAACCACTTTAAAAACATAATCTATTCTGTGATCATACTCTCCAAAACCGTTGGATCCCATTCCACCTTGTCAAATATCCGTTCCGCAAAGAAGAACTAGTAAGCCTGGAATGAAAAAACTATAAGGACGAGCTTTCTGTGCATCTACAGAATGAGAATTTCACAGTTTAATCACAGCGATGAAACATTAATATGTCAAAACTGTGCATCTACAGAGCTAATAAATGAAGACATGATAATACTGACTACACTAAAACACCTTTTTATAACTCCACTAATCAATTATGCGATAATTGTGCTCATCCATCCAGTTCTTTCATTTTCAAAATCAAGACAAAACACCAACTCTGTCAGCTGCCGCAGAAGTGTGGACGTTGAAAACAAAATTGTCACCAGCACTGTACCGATCTCATTACGCATTCATTGCACCAGCCAAACAAAACGAGTCCACCCGCCGCGCTCTGTCACTCTCTCTCTCTCTCTCTCTCTCTCTCTCTCTCTCTCTCTCAAACAAATAATCTTTTATGTTTTTGAAATAGTTGCTATACACAAGAAGCATAGGGCAAGGCCCATGGGGAGGGCCCCCACTTTGAGTAAAAATTAGGTTTGTTGGAAGCTATCTTGCATGGGAGGAATCTCGCAAATTTATAAGATTCCTCTGAAGAGTTTCGGAATCCCTAAGATGTGCACACATGATCTTGCTTGGGAGGAATCTCACAAATTTATATGGTTCCTCTTAAGAGTTTCAAAATCCCTAGGGTTTGTGGACATGATGGATCTTGGTAGGAATCCCACAAATTTATAAGGTTCCTTCAAGAGTTTTGAAATCCCTAAGGTTTGCGGACATGATCTTGCTTGGGAGTAATCTTACGAATTTATAAGTTTCCTAGAGTTCATAAATTTTTCAACTTTGCAAACATAAAACTGTGCCCAGTGAGTGTTCTTCAAAGGTCAGGGAATTTTATAAACGTTAGCTAATTCCTAGGCTAAGCATCAATCAGATTCTCACAATAGTTGAAAGAGAGAGCACACACCAACCCAAGAAGCACACTAGTGAACTATATTCACAAAAAGAAAAAATAACAACACATATAGACGTCAATATTTTAGAGGGTTTGGATCTACACCATCAAGGAGAAACCTAGGGCATTTGAGTGCTTCAAGGACTTTAAGGAATTGGTAGAAAACCAAGCAAATGCCAAGATCAAGGTGTTAAGCTCGGATCGAGGAGGTGGGTATCATTCTACCACATTTATAAACTTCTGCAAAGAGCATGGAATCAAACAGTAGTTTGCATAGGTTCATACACCTCAACAAAATGGCAACATGAATTCTTCTAGTGAGAAGATTTGTTATGTCCATGGCCAGTAAGTAGGATTCAGTATACTCCTAGTCTTGGATACACGGTACTCCAGTAAATCAAGCTGTTAGTTATGCCACGTCATATTGGATGTGACCCGAAAGTAACTAATATCCTTGTGAGGCCCAGAACACACTAAATGGAGTTTAGACAAAGTATGAGACAATGTATGCATGTGTAGAGTTATCAATAGCAATTGTATGAATAGGTGGTCCATGCTTAGGACTCTATTCTAGGTGAATCTATGTATAGAGAACTTAGGGTTATGCATGGCTATGTGCCCAGGTTGCTTTTGGCTCTATATATTGAGGCCAAACTCGCCCTACTCCTCATTGTGATCATGGATTCATTGCCAGGGTTTCACTCTACCTTCATGCTTCTTATTCCTTGGCGTGGGGGTGAAGCTTCTAGAGTTGATTGGTTGCTTCCACTTGGTTGGGTGGTTGCTCCATAGTGTGTTTTCCATTGTGTAGAAGGGCTACCTTTCGTCGAAATTTCGGATTGGATCATTGGAATTCTCTTCCAAGGTGGATAGCAAGGGTGCAAGTGGGTGTACTATCCCAATTTCAATTTGCATGTTGCTAAGATCCGTTACTCTTGGGATTCTTTGTAATTTTATGGAAAATTGTCCTTGAAGGCCAATTTGTGATGCTTTTTTGGAGCTTTTTCTTGTGTAGATCAAATCTTTGGTAGATCTCAATTTTCCAGCAAGTGTACTTTTGTTTTAGGGTTCATTAATAATGAAATTAATGATGCATGCCGGTTCTCTCCAGTGATTTATGATTCTAGGCTATGTTTTGGTCAAAATTGCTTGGTTTTTCATGCTTTTTGGCACAAAATAGATAGTAAGAACCAAAATCCAGCAAGAGCAGATCAATTAGATGGTTGTAATTCTGTAAATTGGTTTGCTTGTGTTAGAGAAAGAGTTGTATGGCATGAATTTCCACTTTATGGTGATGAAAAAACCGAAAAATAGCCAAAAATCATCATTTTTGCTTGTCTTTTCATAAAGTTGGATAGTAGGTGGCTGTAAAACACCATGTAGAGCTTGTAAAGTGCTGGACCGAAGTGTTTTGAAGCTTTCCCTGAAGTAAGAACCAAGAATTCCAGCAATTGAACTTGTAGGAAGTCAAAAAAGTTCAAAAATTGAGCATTTTTGGTGATTTTTTGGGGGATGGATCTCTCCAAATCCATAAGGAGATCATTTTGGATTTGATCTAAATTTATCAAACTTTTCTCCAACAAGTGGCTTAGTGAAAATATCAGCTATTTGTTCTTCTGTACTACAATGAACAACATGAATTTCACGACTCAATAGCCTCTCACGTATAAAGTGATACTGAATCTCAATGTGTTTAGTTCTTGCATGGAACACTGGATTCTTTGCTAGCTGAATGCCACTCTGACTGTCGCTATGTAAAGTTGTGGAATTTTTCTGCTTCATGCCAACTTCTTCCAAGATTTGTCTCAACCATATAGCTTCTTGTGCCACACTACACATTGCCTTATACTCTGCTTCTGTGGTGGAAAGAGCAATTGTACTTTGCTTCTTACTAGACCAGGAAAAGCAACTGCCACAAAGCTGGAATACTTACCCTGTGGTGGATCTACGATCATCATAGTCATCTCCCCAATCCGCATCCACATTGCCACACAACTCAGGTAAACCCTCATGCTTCCTATAAATCAAGCCATAATCTGAAGTGCCTTTCACATAACGCAAAATGTGTTTAGCTGCCTTCCAATGCATTTTCGTAGGTGCCGCCATAAACTGACTTACAATGCCAACAGCATAGCATATATCTGGTCTAGTCATGGTAAGGTAAATCAAGCTCCCTACTAACTGTCTATATAGCATAGCATCAAATGATTGTGACTCATCAAGCTTAGAAAGCTTTTTACCTGGTTCAATAGGAGTATTCACTGGTTTGCAATCCTGCAACCTAAACCTGTGCAACAACTTTTTGACATACTTCACCTATGTTAAACCCACTTCATGTCCTTTTTGCCACACCTCTACTCCAAGGCAATAATGCATCAGGTTGAGTTCTGTCATCTCGAATTGTTCCATGAGGTCTTTCTTGATCATGTCTATCATTTCTTGATTTTTTCCCGTAATAATCAAGTCATCAACATAAAGAGCAATCAAAGCAACCATACCATCAAAGCATAAGACATACAGATTTGGATCAGAATGTGTTCTCACCATCCCCTTTGAACAAAAGTAGGCATCAATCTTGCTATACCACGCACGTGGTGCCTGTTGAAGACCATAAAGCGCTTTCTTCAAGCGACATACTTTATTTTCCTGTCCCTTCGCTACAAATCCTTCAGGTTGATCCATGAACACCCCTTCTTCTGACTCACCATTTAGAAAAGCAAATTTCACATCCATCTGATGAAAAGACCAACCAAAATGTGAAGCTAAAGCAACAAGTAGACGTAGAGTATTCCACTTACATACTGACACAAAGGTCTCCTCATAGTCGATGCCTTTACCTTGAACATACCCTTTGATCACCAATCTTGTCTTGTGCTTTGCTATACTTCCATCTGCATGGTACTTAGTCATGTATACCCATTTGCAACTAATGGGTTTCTTGCCAACTGGTGGTTCTACTAAGTCCCATGTGCTATGCTTAGCAATTGACTCCATCTCCTCTCCCATGGCCTTGACCCAAATGTCATCATCCTTCGCTTCACCATAAGTCAAAAGTTCTTTGCTTTGAATAATGCTAGATAAGAGAGCATAATTTGCTTCATACCTTTCAGGTTGTGTCTTCTCTCTTGTTGATCTTCGTAGCTCTCCATGGCTAGATGATCCTGGAAAGTCATCCATGTCGCGGCTCTCCAACAATCTCTCAAACCACTTAGGGAGCTTCCTGTCAAGTGATCGGCGTCCTGGTGAAAATGTATCCCACGATACATCCTTCTCCTTGCGTTTGTCACCTACAACTTCAATCCTTCTTGCACCAAAAGGTTTGTCTCTACCTCTCCAACATGTCTTTTTTTTTAGTAGTAGTATCTTGAGATGTATCCTCATGTTCATCACTTGGAAGGTCAATGAATGGATCATCATCAAGAAGTATCCTCACTATACCATCTTTCCCACTGGATGTATCTATCTTCTCAGCATCCTTGTCTTCATACATCTTGGATTCATCAAAGATAACATCACGGCTTACATGGATTTTGTTTTTCACTGGATCAAAACATCTATAGCCCTTCACACGATCATCATATCCTAGGAATATACACTTGATAGCTTTTACATCAAGTTTACGTCTCTCTTCCTTAGGAATGTGTACAAAGGCTTTACATCCAAAGATTCGCAAGTGGTTCACCTTTGGCTTCTTCTTTGTGAATGCTTCCTCAAGTGTTATCTTTGGTATGGCAATGGTAGGACCTCTATTTTGAAGATAGATTTGCCGTACTGCATGCTTCTGACCAAAAATATGTTGGTAGTTTCATCTCAGCTAGCATAGATCTGGCACTTTCCACAATCGTACGATTCTTGCGCTCAGCCACACCATTGAGAGCAGGAGTATGAGCTTGCGTAAATTGTCTTTTAGTCCCACATTGATCACAATGATCATTGAAGTCATTAGACTTGTACTCGCCTCCACTATTTGATCTTAGGACTTTGATCTTCCTACTTGTCTGATTTTCGACCAATGCTTTGAAGCTCTTGAAATTGTCAAATGCATCCGATTTTTTCTTCACGAAGTAGATCCACGTCTTACGTGACATATCATCATTAAAGGTCATGATATAGAAGGCTTTACCTAAGGACATGGTCTTCATAGGCCTGCATAAATCTGTGTGGATCAAATCCAGGATGTTCTTTGCCCTTGCAACACCACCTGAACTTCTCTCGATGCTGCTTCCCATATACACATGATTTGCACATCGATTTCAAGTGGTCTTCTATAGTAGGCAATCATGTTACCATCTCCAATTTCCTCATCAAACTGAGGCTTCCCAAGTTCAAGTGACCAAGCCTCTTATGCCACAACTCAGTTTGCGATGGAATGGATGATACGAGTCCATGTTGCCCCTTGATTGTAGCATTGAACCTGTACAATTTTGTATTGGGCTCCCTTACTCCATCCGCAATAACTTTGAACTTTTGGTTCACATCCTTCACAAAGCAATGATCATGGGCAAATTCTACTTTCAACTTTTGATCAGTAATGACTCCAACAGAAAGTAGATTTTTCTTCAAACCTGGTACGTAAAGTACATCCCTGATCATCCTGCTATTGCCATCAGGTAGTTGGATTGAAACGGTGCCTATCCCCTTGATCTTGCAGACATCACCATTTGCTTGTGAAACAGACGTTCCATTATCCAACACTTTCAAGCTACTAAACCAATTCTTGTTACATGTCACGTGTCTTGTGGCTCCCGAGTCAATATACCACGCTTGATCATCTTGATTAGATGACAATGCAGATATGAAGATGTTAGAGTCTTCAATCTCACCCTCATCGACAATGTTACCTGCTTGTTTTGGTTTTCCCTTGTCTTGTTCCGCCAGGAATTTGCGACATTCACTCTTCCAATGGCCCTTTTTACCACAATAGAAGCACTTGTCTTTCTTCTTGGTCTTACTGAAAGATCCCTCATCCTCTTGAGTCTTGGCAAATTGTTGTTTAGACTTCTTCTTGCCCTTGCCCTTGCCTTGTTTTTGGCGTGTCGCAAGTGCTTGATCGTCAGTATTTTGACGTCTAACTTTCACCATTTCTCGCCGTTGCTCTTCCTACATCAAGATTCCTATGAACTCGTCAAAGGTTGGCAATCTTTCTCTTGATGTTATTCCGCTCACAAACATCTGATAGGGTTCTGCAATGCCACACAATGCATTGTGCACCAGCTCCACATCATGTATGCGCTCACCAATAGAATGTAGTCCATCCCTCATTGTCTTGATTCTGGTCATGTACGTCTGAATGTGCTCTCCTTGCTCCATTCGAGCACTATTCAGTTTTGACTTCAGAAACATGATTCTAGATGGATTTGACGTCTCGAATTGCTCCTTTAGCACATCCCATGCATGTCTAGGTGTAACAGCATCACAAATGTGGGTAATGATGTGATCCTTCACTGACAAGTTAATGAAGGTCAAAGCTTTTCTCATCTTTTTGTCGAACACTTTGATATTTGTTTCATTTGGCGGCCTTCTCTCATTACCTGTGACGACTTCCCACATGTCTTTCTCCATCAATATGTTTTTCATTTTGAATTTCCACACGGCATAGTTGGAAATCTCGTCCCTTTCACTCAAAATGGACTCTCCCATGTTTGCCATCGCAAAACTGCTTGAAACTTCTGTCGTTGGCTAAAAACAGTATGCCCATGCCAACTGTGATGTCAAAAGTTAAAAATAATAACCTGTACTTTTCCCCTTACCAGGCCACTTGTCGCTTTTCCACCAATTTAAAAGCCAAATCAGTGTCGCCTTCTGAAATGCACTCAGTCGTCAACTCCCAACTACGTGCCCAGTGGAATGGTGAAATCACTTTTGGTGCACTCCAAACACTTTCTCCGCTACAATCACTCTGTTTTTTTGTACCGTACTTGCAGGTACAGTCTGGGTGCCCTTCGTTTGGAGGCTATAACCTTTCGTTTGGGTCAAAACGGACAAAGGACCCAAAAATAGGGATTTTCTTTGTTTTTGAACTGTTTCTTCACCTTGAAGAAACTTCACACTTCACTTGTGAAGGGACCCAACTCAACTTTCAATGTGAAAATTTTTATTGAAGTTGAATGGCTATATTTATTTCAAATCCTCTTAGCCTTCTTCAACAACCCTTTAGACTCCATCCAATGGTCATTTTGATCCAACTGTGGATATCCTCTTGCGTAGCGCGATCTCAGCTGTCGATCTTGATAGTTCTTTATCCAACGGACTTAACTTGATCCGCGTATTTTGTCCTCCTCCTCAAACCGCTAGCGCCCTAGAAACGCTCTGGTCTCCCTCACAATGGTGTCGCGCGAGCGGTCCGAGCTCTCCTTCTCCTTCTCTTCCAAGGTTTTCTTGCTTTCTAGCTATGGCTGCCCTTAGAGAATTCTTTATTGCTCCATGAATGAAGCGCGACTGTCCACAGCCACTTCAGACCTTATAAACTGATCAAGGCGCCCTCCTCTAGATTCTCACAGCTTCCAAAACGGTTCAGAATGGAGAAAAATCTCTGATTTTGTGCTCCCAAACCCCAGACCAGGGTTTTTCACACAAATCTATTCTTGGCTTCCTATTCACAATGTTCTGACAGGACTGTCCTCTTGCTCTGAGGTTGCCCTACTGCTAGAACTCTGATGCTTCAATCCGTTTGTCAAACGGTGTCCGATTGAATGCACACTGACTGCAAACACGAAATAGCCTATTTCAGAATTTCAAAATTCCATTTGCTGAGGTTCTGATTCAGCCGACAACTCCTGTCTCTGAATCCTCACACAGTCTCAAACTCACTAATCTTCTGTGTGCTAAACTCTCTGCACCAGTGCTTCTCCTTCTGTCTTCAACCTGCCATAAACCCCGAACTCTTAGAAGACAATTCTCTCGAAGCTCTCTTCAACGGCGATGTTGTACTGTGTACACTCCCTGTACGGCTCTGATACCAACTTAGAATTTGCTTTAAATAGGAACACAGATCATGCTACACAGTAACACAGACAGAAAACACTCTCCACAACAAGCTCACATAGCAACTGTATTTCTCAAAATGAAATTACATTGTACATATAGTTGTTCACTCAGGCAACCCATGCATGACCCAGGTTGCCGTTGGTGGGATGCATGTCTCGTCGACTTGCCTCGTGGCGAGGCCAACTGATCCTTATCAACTGATAGGACCCACAGTACAATAGCACAGTGATTCTACTTCAATTCTAACTCTGATTGCATGCCAGTCATTTCCCTAATTTGTAGTACTGTGTTTGCATGGATTAGTTGCATGTTGATTCTCAAAGTGATTCTAACATGCATGAGGAATTTACAATCGATTTGAGTGGTCATATGCATGTGCTCTGACAGTTGGGTCACAAATCTGTGTTATTGGCTGACAAATTCTGTAAAACTGAAGTTTACGTAAAAAAATTTGTAATGACGTTTGTGAATGATGTAGTGTCCTTTGCATGCTAGTTAGACATTGGGTTAGTAACATTAGGAATCGGACAGTGTTTCAATTTTTTCAATTTCGATTGCCTTTTATACTAACAATATTTTCGTGAGGATTTTTGAATTACGTAAAATAAAGCAAAATTTGAGTTTTCCAAAAAAAATCAAAATTTCGGTTTCGTTATCTATGGAATCAGTTTAGATTAGTGAATCGATTAAATTGAGTTTATTAGTCAGAATTGATCATAGTGTTGTCACTAAGTCTAAATTATTTTCTTGTGATAGATAAGTTAAAATTGACATAAGGAACCGCAATGAATTGCCGACAGTTTTTACTGTGCAGTCATTTTTTAACTTTGAAGTTGGGGACTCCCAGATTGGAAGTTAAAATTTGAATTTTTTTTTCTTTTTTGTTGAATTTCAATCTGGTAAAAATTTGAAATCAGTTACTTGTTTGATAGTTTCTAATCGATGTTGATTGATAGAAATCAGTCAAGTGAACGTTTGTGCAAGATACTCGTTAAATTTGAATTAAAATTGAAACAATATGAAATGACCAGATTGGATGAGTGGCAAAAGTATTCTTTATCTAATCAGTAAATCTAACAGGATACGGTTCAAGAATTACTGAAATCCTATTGGTGGGATTTCCATTCATGTAATTTCATATTCTATGTTTGGATAGGTTTTGTCAATATTAACGGAGTAATGCCAAACCAGTCAATAAAAAAAAAAACAGTCCAACTTTATTGGAAATTTGTAATATAGGAATTACATAACTGTTTTCATTTCCAATAAAATCCTATGGTGAATTATATTCAAAAGATCAGACTAGTACAGTTTCACATGCAATCAAAACATTTCTACAGGGTGAAGGCAGACCGGTGATCGAACTCACAAAGGTACAACCTCCAGAGGGAGACCCAAGGAGAGCTGAGTGGATCAGAAAAGATGAATGTGCAATGGCGATCGTTTCGTCCATCAATGAAGAGATACTCATGCAGATTGAAGACTGTGAGAGCACCCATGAAGAATGGGAAAGATTAAAGTAGAAGTACGAATTGAGGACTGCCACTTCAGTGATGCATCTTCACAATCAGCGACAATCTATACGACGGGATGGCAACCAGTTGGATCAGCATGTTGACAAGATCAGAATGATCTTCGCTCAACTTGCTATATCAGGGTAGGAACACCAGGTCCCAACACCACAACAGCTGATGTACTTCATGAAATCTCTACCTGAGTCCTATCAACCGTTGAGAATGCTCATATTGAGCCTACCAAATATGACATTCAAGAGAGCACTCAGTCTTGTCGCTGATGAGAGACTGATGAGGGACGAAGGAGAAGGAAGCAGTGATCAGGAGAAAGCTTTTTTCACGAAGGGAAGGAAGAAGAACAAGAACAAGTCCAAATTTGACAGAACGAATACAAAGTCTTCGAACAGAGGCAACGACAACCAACAATCTTCTTGTGATCACTGTCACAAACCAGGACACACAGCCAATAGATGCTGGTTCAACCCAACAATACCTTGCATGCACTGCAAGAAGAAGGGACACTCTGCATACGATTGCAAATCCAACCCAAAAAAGAAAAAACAAAGCTGACAAAGCGAATGTTGCAGAGTCGTCCAAGGATGCAGACAAAGGTGATGAAGCTTTTACAATATTCGATGAAGCTTCAACAAGCTACACTGAACAAGACTACGATGTAGTCATTGATTCAAGAGCAACCTCACACATCACCTGCAACAAAAGAATCTTGATCAACTTCAGAGAACTCGAAGACAACAGAGCAGCGATTCTACGCTATGAGAACCGACACGATGTCAAGAGCATTGGGACTCCACAGCTGCGAACACTGTCAGGCCAAGCAGAGCTGCCAGGAGCACTCTACATACCTTCACTGAGAAGAGACCTACTATCAGTCTCCAAGATGGCAGATCTTGGAATTCGAGTTCTATTCAATGGCAATACATGCCGAATGATCGAGAAAACAACAAACAAGTTGCTGATAGTTGGATGTAGAGAAGGAAATCTCTACCAAGCCAAGATAATCAGCCAATCTGATAGCATACTTAATGCATCAGAAAATGAAAATCAACTCCGGCACAGAAGAATGTATTATCTGAAAATGAGGAGCCTGTACGACATGAGCAAGAAAGACATAGTCACAGGTCTGAAAATATCCAGACCTGATACTGAGTTCTGCGAAGCCTGTCAGAAAGGCAAACAACATCAGAATCCATTCACATAAGGAAAAAAGAGCTAAAGAAATTTTTGAGCTCATCCACTCAGATGTCTGTGGACCGATCAAAGTCAATTCGCTCTCAAGATCGAGGTATTTCTTGATGTTCATTGATGACTACAACCGGATGAAAACGATCTATTATCTAAAGAAAAAAATATGAAGTGTTTGACTCTTTCAAGAAGTTTGTGGCATTTGCAGAGAGATAACCTCAAAGAATATTCAGATTATTAGGTCTGATAATGGAGGTGAGTACAAGAGCACAGAATTCTCAAGATTCTGCCAAGAACAAGGAATAGAGCATCAATTCACTCCTACGTACACAATTGTCGCAGAAAGAAGAAACGGGACGCTAGTCGAAGGAGCCAGATGCGTGATGGCACAGGCTCGATTGCCAAGTCAATTTTGGGATGAGGCAATAGCTGCAACAGTACACCTGCAGAATAGATCAACAATGACAACCCTGGAAAACAAGACACCGCATGAAATGTGGACAAGTAGAAAGCCTGATCTGTCATACGTGCATGTATTCGGATGTGCAGCATACAAGCACATATCAAAGGAACAAAGAAGCAAGCTCGCTAAAAAATCAAAACAGACAATCATGGTTGGATACTTGAACGGATCACAAGTGTACAAACTCTACAACCCAACGACGAAGAAAGTCGTGTCGAGTAGAGACGTGAAGTTCGACGAGTCCACATTCCCTGGATTGAAGGACGAAAAAGACCATGAGATCTTCACACTACTGCCAATTCAAGAAGGAGATCGAGGACAAACATCAAATCAGAATATTGAGCCTCAGACTCCAGAGCAACAGAAAGTCGAAAATCAACCTAATGAAGAAGAAACATTCGAGCAGCAACGAATCGAACCCAGAAGGTCAACAAGACAAAGAAGACCTCTAGAACGATACATTGACAATCTTCAGTGGAGTGAAAACACAGAGTTTGAGTACTGAAGTTTCACTGAAGAGCCAACTACATATCTAGAAGTTGTCTAGAGTCCAGAAGGAGGATTTTGGAAGCAAACAATGTCAGAGGAAATCGAATCAACGAGACAAAATGAGGCATGGACACTAGAGCCACTGCCTGAAAATAAAAAGATCGTCGATTGGCAAGAGGGTATACAAAAAGAAAATCAAATCAGATGGCACTGTTGGATGCTACAAGGCAAGGCTTGTCGCAAAGGGTGACACACAAAAGTACAGTGTTGATTATTTCGACACGTATTCACCAATGGTGAAGATGACAAGCATTCGACTGCTCCTTGCATGCACTACACAATACAATCTGGAAATTCACTAGATTGATGTAAAGACAGCCTTTCTCCGTGGAAATCTGGAGGAAGAAAAGTTCATGAAGCAGCCTGAAGGATTTGAAGACTCCAACAATCGACAATATGTCTGCCGGTTGCAATGATGCATTTATGGTCTGAAGCAGGCATCACGAGCTTGGTATAAGAAGCTCGACAGTCTTTTGAAGTCTCTAGACTTCACTCCTATAAAACAGACTACAATGTCTATATAAAAAAAGTAGGAAGAGATTTTGTGATTCTGACTATCTTTGTGGATGACTCCCTTATGATAGGAAACTCCTTGATGCTAATCAAGGAGACAAAGAGTGTCCTTTTGGTTGTATGCCAGTTGAAATTATGGAATTTCTTTTAAAAAAGAGAGAAGAAAAGATAGGAATAAGACTTTCGATGAATCAGCCAATTGCATAGATTTTTGAAAAAAAATCCAATATGTGTGCAAAGGTAGAACTATCCAGTTGAAATAGAGGAACTCTCAAAGTGATTATTTTGAACAATCTAGAACTAGAGCAGTTTTGGGGATGTTAAGTTGTGAGATATTCATGAATATGGGAAGTAGTGGTAAAGATTAAATTAAGGCTCACTGATTGTTGCCAAGTACCATTTTGTTATGGATTGGATAAGAGGAATAAATCTTTAATCTTAACCTTATGTCCAAAGATGTCTGTATAAGTCGGCCTAATCTTGGTTTGACTAAGATCTGTGGTAGGCTGATGGGTTGAAGCAGTTTTGTTAATAAGAGTTAGATAGTTGGAAAACTTGTGATGTGGAATTATTCACTTCAAAGATTTCCCAGATATTTTATTTACTCATGAGAAATAGAGTCTGTTTGTAGCTGAGTGGCAAGATTATCAGTGAGGTATGTGAGTAACAAATGCGGATTATGGATCTGCCAGTTTATAGCCTATGTTAATGTATAGGAACATAGTTGGATATGTTGCTTATGTACATCTTAATCTTGTGAATCTGCTATTGTTTCCTATGTATTGACTTTATATCATATACTTAAACTAGTCAGAGTGCATAGACATATGAACAAGTAAGGTGCGGAACTATTACTTGCAAGTTAATGGTTCTTTATGTGGAAAGGATAATTTATTAACTTAGTTATGGTTTAGGAAAGGATCTAAATGTGGTGTTATACTAGTATAAATGACATCTGCACCTAGACATTTAAGATTTTTGAATCATATACAATCGACTTGAGTAATTGGATTACTCCTGTTTAAAAGTTAATTGGTTGAATAAGCAATGTGAAGAGAGAATTCATTGAGAACTATTGTGTGCATAGAATATATCTATATTGCTTATAAGACACATGATTTGTGACTCATTTGGATTCATCTATGAGAGTTGTGTGCATAGAATATAGGAGCTTCTTGATATAGAATATTTCTTTAACGAGAAATATCCTAAGTTATTGACTGAATCCCAATGAGCTCATATTGGATGACATAGTCTAACTAATATTAAAGATAACCACTGAATTCAGTAGAACTTTGTAATATCTAGATGTTGTTCTAGGTGATTGTATAAAGTTTATATTGTTAGAGACAGATGTTATAATGGTCTTTAATTACTTGGTTGATTGTAGAATTTGGAACTCATAATCTAGTTAAGAATTGGGTTGGAAGAATATTCTTGGAATCCAGTAATTTTCCTTGTGGAAAAGATTTCAGAATGTTTCTTACATTTCCTAAGTGGTATGTTGTGTATATACTCCAGTATTTTTTAATGATTAAATATGGTTTTTTGGAATCTTGTAAATTATGATTGACGAATCGTAAGATTCTAAATATTTATGATTGACGGATCATAGATTGATACTTAAAGGTCACTAAAAGAATATAAGAAAATGTGAGGATTGTTAAGATGATGAGTAATTCTTGATCAATTGGGAGAGTCAAGGATTTAGATTTGTTATTTGAGCTCTAAATTTCTTTACTCC
Source organism: Diphasiastrum complanatum (assembly GCA_029204225.1). Classification (NCBI taxonomy): domain Eukaryota; kingdom Viridiplantae; phylum Streptophyta; class Lycopodiopsida; order Lycopodiales; family Lycopodiaceae; genus Diphasiastrum; species Diphasiastrum complanatum. Next base: position 6,073,761 of record CM055092.1, on the reverse strand, counting down.
AATGCATATTTGAGATTATGTACATCTCACAGGCATTAAGTAACTGCTTACTTATGAAGAATTTGCTTACCTTTACAGATTGTAGTCAAGGAATGCTTGTGTACTATTTTCAGCCTAAAATCTCTGGTTAATTAGGAGCAGTTAAGTCTATCTTGATTGAATGGTTTCTACTTCCTTGCATATGTTGCTAGGAATAGAGCGCTTAACTCGAGAGAGTATCTGGGATTCTCATAATAGAGTTAAAGTCATTTTTATCTTGATGGATCTCCTAAGAGATTTGGTAGGATGAATTGTTATACCTTAGTTTCTCTTAAATTCTAAGTGTATTTGTACCAAAAAGCTTTTCATCTTGTAGGGCTTTGACCTCCGTCCCCAGGCGCGTATTCTCTGTTTCCAAAAGGTTTAGTTGCGCTTGGATGGGAGCAAGCCATTGGGACGCTTCGGATTGAAACTCCCGCACCTTCGTGGAGGCCTCTGTCAATGCTTTGGATATAATTATTGAGGCCCTCCTCCTTTTGCTATAGCTTGGCGATCTCCTGGTGCCCTGCTTGTTCATGTTGCTAAGCCAAAATCAGCTTGTGCTACAACTTGGTGAGTTCTGCTCGCAGCTGTGTGTTGCTTGTTGCCATGTGTAGTACCCTGCTTTTCAAGATAGCTTTGGCCGCTACCGCATCCAGGATGTATTTCCCCAGAGTCCGGTACACCATCGTTAGGTCTGTGGGAGCAGCCGGTACACTGGCACTGGTAGGGGCTTGTGTTGTATAAGCCCCGACGACTTGTGGAGTACCATGATCATCATCTTCTATCAGATTCTCATTGGACCTGATGCCATCTAGGGCGGTAGGATCAGTCCGATCTGGCGATGGTACAAAAACTATTTGGACAAATGTGTCATCATGCAACAGTTGGTTGCCCTCGACAACCTTTGTTGGCGAAGCAGGTGGGGTTTGAGAAGCAACTGTGGAAACAGGGGTGAGGACGGTTTGTCCGAACGAGAGGATGGGAAGAACAGAGGGGAACTGAAGGGTGGCGTGGAGTATGGAAGAAGGTGAGGATGGAGCAGAAAGTGTCTGGCGTGGGAGTGAAAAGTTGATGACTTGCATCCATGCCAGAGTGTCGAGAGACAATTGATAATCAGATGGATTAAATGGTATGGAAGCAACGGTGGCGGCAGGAGTGATGGAGGATGCGATGGTGATGGACGGAGTAGTGGATAATGGAATAGATATGGAAGTGGTATCAACAGACGAAACGAGGATGGACACAAAAATATTTGTGGATGGAACAAAAAGAGAGGTAGCAACAACAGAGATTGGCATGGGGAGTTGCATGGAAGAAAAAGTGGTGGTGGTTGATGGAGTGGTTAGTGCGGTAGTGGAGGCACGTCTTCGGGTAGCAGATGGAGATGAAGATGTAGAGGTAGCACCACACATTCGTTTGCTGGCCGTTGTGTTGGTAACTACAGGTTGGGAGGAGGTGGATGCTTGAGATGGTAGATAAAGGTTAGTGTGTGGCACGAGGGTAGACAAAAGGGATGAGCATTGAAAACTACGCACTTTCGCCTCGAGAAGTGCACAAGCAAAATTGCACAACAGGGGGCCTGCTACGATACGCTCATGGTTGTTGGATTTGATGGAGCTGGTTACTTCCTGAATAAGAAAGCTATGCCAGTCGTATGGCACAACTGAGGGGCCAGGAAATTTCAGAAAGGATTCCACTATCTGACTCAGCAGTTTAGACTGGATTCTGTCCTGGCAAAATGTTGAAATAACCATAAAGTTATTCAACATATGCGCAGCCACCTGAATGACGGGTTCCGTGATAGCCTCTATCAGGTAATTATTGTTAGTCTGGAGTGGGATTTCTGGTGCAGTTTGGGTGACAAAAGGTTTGATCAGAGTTTTGGTGTGTCGATAGGAGATGGGTTGACGATCACCAGACATAATGCCAATGGTGACCATCGAGTTTGCGTTAATCCTGACCTTGTATGTGGTACCTTGGTATAGGAAGTGGAAGCGAGTCTTTTGCTCGTCCCAGGTGGTGTAAGCGTGAAGGGCGAGGCCCATGGTAATCTCATAATGAAAAAGCGCCGAGTAAAAACCCATTGCCTCTAGAAGTGGGCCGGTTGTCTGCAGCCATGGTTGGATTAGAGCATCAGAGGATAAGGGCCAAATCTGCGTGGCCTTGGGGATTTCATGCTGGATCACCTGTTTGATGCCAGAGTCTTCAGAGGGTGAGGAGGCCATGTTAGCGGTGATGATTAAAGGACGAAAAAGTAGAAAAAACGGTGGAAAGGGTAAAAAGGTGTGGAAACGACAAAAAACTATGAATAACGAGTGTTGGATGACGAGAAGTGTAGTTCAGAGTGCATATCGGTGTTCAGTATGAGCAGATGATAGCTAGTAGGAAGTTTGGTCGCAAACGGAAAACTTGGTAATTTCAGTGTAAATTTTGGCAGAGCTTCGTTAGCAAAGGTGACAAATGACTCGAATTCAGCCCTTATATAGCAGAATTTAGAGTGTGTATTAGGTGAAATCCACTTTCCTTTGCTCAGTTCAACCCAAATTTTGACAGACACCTTTTTCAAAAAATTCTAAGACCTCACGGAAGTCTGCGAGAGTTCAGAAGGTGATTTGACTGCCATGCGAAGGTTCTATGAGGGTTCAGGCTGTCTGCGAGAATTCAACTCTCGCAGGAAGTGATCTCTCGCACAACTTGCCCTTGTGATTGGATTTTTAAGATCAAACCATGTAGGCAGGCTAATTTCACTGCTCTGATTCCATTTAGGCACCTTGCGAGGTTTGGTAAGATGATCTTGATGCTCTGCGAGGGTTCTAAAAATTTAGCTTCTAGGAACCCTTGCACACACTAAAAAATGATTTTTCCTCCATCAGAAACTCTCATAGAGATTTTCATGGATGCATCTGGGTCAGATCTGGTGACTGTCCAAGTTTCAAGAGCTATCTCCTAGGGGATCTCCAAAAATCATGAAAAAAGTGCTCTTTTTAGAGTGTTTTTTGACGAGATCTTGAGATTTTCTGATTTTTAACTTTTGCAAACTTGTAATCAGCTTCATCCATGCTTGTTCTGACTGTTGGTAGTTCTCTGGAAGTTCTGATGGATAACTGGTAATAGATCCATCAGTCTTTGGTGAATTTTGCCCTTTAATTTGCCATAGTTACTGAGATCGAGGTCTCAGATCTGTAAATTTAGAGGACTTATTGGCATAATCTGATGATCTGTTTCGTTTTTTATCCCGTCTGAATCTGGATCCTTCTTAGATTCTGCTAGATTTTCCCGATCTTGCCAGATCTGGCCGAATCTTGATGGATCTAGCTTGATTTGGCTTGATCTTCCTAGATCTAGTGGTGATGGTTTAGCAGATTAGCTTTTCGTAACGTGCCTTCACCAATCTAGATCTATCTCATTGTGGTGGCCAGTACTTGTGCAACCAACTACTGTTGATGGGTGTATCGAATGGTGTTCCATCTAGCTTTTCTATATTCATGGCTCCATGATTAAAAATTTTCTTGATCCGATAAGGACCTTCGCCTATGAATTTTAACTTTCCCTTGATCGCCTTAGTTTTATACATCAGGACCAGATCTCCGGAGCGAAGATCCTTCTTTTGTAACCTGCGATCATGCCATGCTTTGCATCTTTCCTTTTCAGCTGCCAGTGCATGCACAACTAGTAAGGGTGTTTCACAGAGTTTATGCAGAGCTTCGTGGCATAGTTGTAGAGATTTGGACTCATTAAGACGTTGCATGGTGGCAATCCTTAATGAAGGAACTAGAAACTCTACTGGCATTACGACATCCTGACCATATACCAATTGGAAGGGTGTTTGATCGGTGTTTTCTTTATATGCTGTCCTGAATGCCCACAAAGCAGCATGCAACTTATGTTCCCAATCGGATCTGCCAGCTTCAACTGTTTTTGTGAGCACGCTACACAGGATCTTATTGGATGATTTTGCTTGTCCATTACCACAAGGATAATAAGGCATACTGGTTCTGTGGATCACGAAGAATTCCTCCAACATGACCTTGATGGTCTCAATGATGAAATGGCTTCCGCGATCGCTAAGTATCTCCACCGGGCATCCAAAGTGCACAATGATATTTTCATAAAGGAACTTGGAAGTGGTCCTAGCATCAGTTACTCTTACTGCCTTGGCTTCGACCCACTTGGTGAGGTAGTCTGTGGCTACGATTATGTATCGAGCCTGGGAACTCCTTGCCGCAGGGTGAATTGGACCGATGTAATCCAATCCCCACTTTTCGAATGGTGCTTGGGCTAAGATCGGGTGCAATAGGTCAGAATTCAATCTCGTTGGTCTCCTTGCCCTTTGGCACACATCACACTTTTTCAAGTATTCCTTCGTGCGATGTTGCATTGCACAAATGGCAGAATCTATATGTCAGTCTCAGATTATGCTTTAGGACTGGACACTTGTTCATTGTATGGTTTTGCGTGCACACTGAACACCATACATTATCCCGTCAAGGATACTGCAACTGGTTTGGTTTCGATTGATGTGACGTTATTGCTATAGCTCCCTGTAAGGCCTTCAGTTTCTGGTCACACTGCACCGTAAGTTGTTTCATCTGTTGTTTGTGTAATTTTGTCATTTGTTCCAACAGCAGTTCTGTGGATAGAGCGGATGCGTTTGATGATGATGATGCGATCGAGGGAGTAGGAGTGTGGGTGGATGGATATTCGTCGTTAGATCCCTCATCCTCTTCCCTGATGGCATCTTTCATAGCTTCTTGCAGACTAGCATACTGCTCCCGTCGTTTCAGTTCTCTTCTAATGCTTCGTAGTAGTCCGGCTAGGAACCACATGATCATTGTGTGATCGGGAGTTAGGGATGCACTGCACTCGGATCATAAGTGTTTGACCCGCTCAATATAGTCCCTGACCCTTTCTCGTTTTCCCATCTTGACTTTGCTCCGCAGGAGAAACAGGTCTTCCAGGAACTTTCTTGGTTTAAAGCGCGTAATGAGAGCCGCTTTAGCCGCTTCCCAGATAGATTTTTCTTCCTCTGATAGGTTGAAAAACCAATCCTGAGCCACTACCAGTAAGGACATGGGGAACAACATCAGCTTCTCCGCAAGTGTTTGTTCGCCGTAGATTTCACAAGCTTGCTCATAGATATGGAGGAATCAGATGGGATCTGATGATCCGTCGTATTTTGGTATTTTCATCTGTGGTGCTCTCTGGACTTCTTGCAAGGGAGCGACAGGTATGGGTTGGCCCATTGGATGCATTGTTGCTGGTTCCAGTTCTACCTCTTGTTGCACAGTTGCTAATCTGGGAAGGTGTGGTGCTTGATTTGCTATCCTTCGTGCTATTGATCATCCCGATCTCAGATTCATTCGATGGTGGGTTCCAAAGTGATTGGATCTTGTTTACACAATAGAATGCAGTCTGGATCTCAAGGATCTGATCGATCTGATCGGCCGAAAGTGAATTTTAGACCTTTTGCGGTGGTTTTTCCTTGATAACTTTTACTCCTTGCACTGATTGACTTGAGATTTTGACAATAATTGGATCTGATGTAGATCTTTCCACTGATCTGGTCTGCGAGGGTTCTCTTTTGTGAGGGTTGGCTGTGCGAGAGTTCTTTAGCTGTTTTTGTAGATAAAAAACCTGATATCTCTCAGATCTTTGGGAAGTAACTCTTGTAAGGCTCACAGTAGCTAGATCTGGGTTAGATCTCACTATAGAATTCTCTACGAGGGTTAACTCTTGAAGAGGTGAAAATTTCACTGTCTGCGAGGGTCCAAAACTACTTTTTTGGCTTGATCTTCACCAAATCTTTGTACTAACTCTCGCAAGCTTCATCATTGATGGAAATTGACATTCTAAATCGATTGAGGGGGTTTGCGAGAGTTCTTACACGAAGGATTTGCTATATCTTCACTTTTTAGTGATTTTTTAGCACTTAAACCCAATTTTCTGATAACTGGAATCCAACTAACTCTCGCAAGCTCTTCTATGTTCTGGTCTCACTGAGATGAAACTTCAAAATCCTCTGCGAGAGTTCTTGCTCACTGGAACTGAAAATTTTGCTGTCTGCGAGGGTTCACTGGTACTTTCCCATCTTTGCTTTGATCTTGTAATGAATAAGACACATTAGTAAAAATGTCATCTTTGATGAATGAATAGATTTGAATATCAAGACCATGCAAGTGGTGATGATAGCATCGAAAGACTTCCCACAAGAGGACCAAGCTCGAGGAGATGAGTATGAGAGAGCCTAGGAGAAGGTATTTGCCAATATGTGCAACAAAGGAAAAACTTGTTGGAAGTAAGAGATGTAATTTTAGGCCTACTTCCTCCGAGAGGAAGTGGCTAGGTGTCGTGTGTAGTACAATGGTGAGTCGGGTCTGATCCAACGAGGACCCTTGGAGATGGCTTCCTGCATTAAACTAGCATTCTAGAAACTCGTACAAAGCTTGCAAAAATCATCAAGAAATCTTAAACACATTCACACATCATTACCAAACTACTATCATGCACAAGGAGGGAGTTGGAAGAGAAGGGGAAGAAGAGAAGAGAATGGAGGGAGAGGGGGGAGAGAGAGGGAGTGGGGAAAGAAGAGTAGAGGGAGATGGAGAGAGAGGAGAAAGAGAGAAAGAGGAGAAGGGGATGGGGAAAGGAGAGAGAGGAAAAAAGAGAGATTGTGATGGAGAGAGAGAGAGAGAGAGAGAGAGAGAGAGAGAGAGAGAGAGAGAGAGAGAGAGAGAGAGAGAGAGAGAGAGAGAGAGAGAGAGAGAGAGAGAGAGAGAGAGAGAGAGAGAGAGAGAGAGAGAGAGAGAGAGAGAGAACAAATGGATAGAGTTTTATTACTAATCTGAATGATGCAAGTACAAGGAAAATGGTCTCTTTTTATAAGAGTGAGAGTGGAACCTCCTCGTCACCCATTGGCTACTGAAGTTCCATCAAGATCACAATCTTGATTATCTGAATCACTTTGTGTTTCTTGGGGACAGGTTGTTTTTCCTAACTTAGGAACTTTGCAAAAGCTAAGTTTACTATATTTTATTTAAATATAAGTGCACATGGCACTTTCTAGCCTAAAGGCCAATGTTGGACTTATATGCACAAAATGCCAACTGGTTCCCTAATCCTAATTCTTTTGACTCTCTACGACATTTATGTAATGTTTGGGCTTACTTTAGGAGCCTTTTGCCAACTTTTAGAATATTCCATGTTGCTCCCATAATTGGACAACATTTTTCCACGGCCAAGTCCCATGGCACTGCCTGTGACTGATCTTTGGGATGATAGCATTTGTTGATGATGGGTCGATGGCATTGTAATTGTAGAGAGCATAGTATAATATTTTTGTTTTTCCCAAGGAAAAGCGTAGATAAGTGTTTGCTTATGTAAAACCTGATGCTTTATTCATGGATGGTGATGCAAGAACCCGGACTTGCCTGATTTTCAATAATAGTCTGGTTGCCATTCCTAATAACCTTGTTCCTCAACAAATGGATAGCTGTCGTCATTGAAAACTGGGTCCCAAGATAACACTTGTTGGTAGGGATCTTCATAGAATGGTGCAACTGTTATCAATGGTATTGTCGAAGGTTCGCTCAATTGGTATAGTAGATATGATGTGGTTGATTGACTGCTTAGTCCATCCAAGTGTTCATGATATGCATGAACTTGAAGACTTTCTTTGGCAGTCAATAGTCCAGCCTGAGTACAAGGTTTTGATACTTGAATTGGTGGTGCTTGCTGGATGGGTGGTCTTTTTGGTCTTGGATTCTCAGGATTTGGCCCTTTATAGTGGATGTAACCGGATTTGGCATTGTGGTGGTTGGCTTGCCACTGGAACATGTTGGCTTTAGGGGTTGACTACTCGTTGTTGATCTCTGCAATGGGTTATAATCAAATGCCTTGGGCCTTGCCTCTTTATTGTTCTCCATAGGAGTCTTTGGGAATGCGCATTTGACTTGTGAATCATAAGGCTTACAAGTTGTAAGTTCAATTGGTATCACAACGTCCAAGGATCGTTGAATCAACTCTTGGACAATTTCGGGTAGTTTCTTCATCAGATCAGCTGCCACTTGTTGTTTGACTATCTCCACTAGTTTCGTCATGTCTGAAGGTACTTCAATTCTTTTGACAGGTGTTTCGGCACATTTGGCGACCTTTGCAGTATCCCTCGATTTAGCATCCATTTCAAAGCTTGGTGGAATTGTGATCTTGCGTTTGTAGCCCTGGGTGACTGGATTTGCCTTTTGGCGACTCACATGCATTGCAAAGATGGATTCTGCCATAGTCAAATGTAACCGCAACGGACAATCTAGGCAAGGATGTCCAATGCCACAATTTGAACATAATGCCATGAAGGTTGTTGGGTTACCTCCGTGTGGACATCCTGATTTGCGATGTCTTCTGCCACATCCATAGCATCGTATCATTGGCAAAATGCCATAGCCTTGGAGCTGGAATGAATAAACTGGTATACACACTTCACTAGGTCCTTCCACGTAGTATAGTGGAGAATTGTCGTGGGTTTTGGCTCTCGTAGATCTTGGCAATGCACGTTGGCGACTGCACAATTGGCGCCAATCTTCCACCTATTATCTTCAAAAATGGGGCCATCTCTTGAAGATGAATTGCTTGGGTGCACCATCTGCTCAACTTGCTTGCTTGTTGTCAAGGATGTACCTTGGAACTTTTGATGCTTTCTTGCTATTGTTGGCTTTGCAACACGAAACTTCTTAGCTGGGAAATTGGCAATGTGATGGTTCTTGAAGCAGTATGAACATTGCCCTCTTTGAAGTAGCATTACATTACAAGCTATAACACATGTCTTTGGATCATGTTCCAGATCTTGATCTTGATTTGTTGATTCCATCATCCCTTCCTGGTGAAGCTTGTTCTTGCATTGTCTCTCCGTTAATTCGCATTAGCATTGTCAAAATTCTTGAACCTCTTATTGATAGTAATCCAGATATTCCATCCAACTCGGATTCTGAGCTAGTATCTTGAAATGCCAATGATGTGGATTCAATCTTCATGGCATCATCTAGAACTTGCTTCAATGTTGCATATGAGGTGAGGTGCTTCAAATGATAGCAAATGTCATTCCTTAAAACTTAAATAAAGTTCTTGATGATCACCGATGTTGGGATTGCTAGATGACAGTCCTTTGCTATGTGATAGATCCAATGAAGGTATGTACAAATGGTCTCCTGACGTTGCATGCTAATGCTTGATAGCTGAGTAGTCAACATAGCTTTTGTGGATGGATGGATAGATAAATTTCTATGTAAGATTACTCTTCAAGAAATGACTGATGATGTGCAATGTTCCAAATAGTGGTTTTTTTTTTTTGGAGAATAGAGAGCGAGGAAGAAGGAGAAGTGAACAAATAACAAACACTAAATTAGACTAAACAAAAGGGAATCTATAACACTTAGAAAACAAAAACTGAAGGATCTGGATCCTGCTCTAAGTTTTATAATCTCTCATTTATCAAAATGCTTGATCAGATCTCATATCTGCACCTTGAGAATGTTGTAAAATGTGGGGATGACCGGCAGTGGAAGCTCAAAGCTTTGAGTGTAGGCATGTAGGAACGGAAACGCAACAGTGAGCAGCAGAAATATTCAAGAAGAATGATTCATACATAATTGCGCAAATGAACACTACAGTAGTGAGACAAAAATTGCACTTTGATAAATATTAACAGTGAGTACAATGGCTTGAAGTAATAACTTCAGCTTGTTAAGCGTGATAACGCTGACTACAGATAACTTTGATCTTATAAGCCTTAACTGCCATTTACTCTAGTTTTGTATATGTACAAAGATTGGTACCCTCCCTTAGGATATTTGTCTGTCCAGCTATTTTAGGGTTGATGATAAGTTGGCGACGTTGTCAATGTAGCAAAAACCCGAAAAACCCAAAGGTACCCTTAGACTGAAGGCATGTAAATCCCGAAGGTGCAAAAATCCTGAAGGTGCCTTTAAAGAGAAGGCAGAAAAATGTGAAAAACCTGACAGTGCCTTTAAATTGAATTTTGGTCACAGTGTCATTTTTTTTCCGAACGTGCAAAAATGCAAAAAAGACAAAGGTGGGCCTGAAATGGATTCCAAGTCATTATGGCCACTGTGTCGCAATTTTTGCGAAGGTGCGAAAAAGGCGAAGGTGCGAAAAAGGCGAAGGTGCCTTAAAAACATTTTAAGGCACAAAAAATCTCAATGGAAAAATGTGAAGGTCCGAAAACATGTAGTCGGCCTTCGATTTTCAAGATGCTCATTACTTGAATGACTTGTTTAAGACTGAGCATAAGAAATCTAATACTCCCACTTAATGTAGATCCTAAAAAACTTTGGTCTTCAAATTTAACATATTGTTAAATCTGAGATGTTGCTCCTTTGATAGAGCCCTTGTGAAGTAATCTACTACCATGTTGTTTGTTCTGCAAAAAACCAATGCTACTTCCTTGCTATGTACTTTCTGTCTAAGGTAATGATACCTGATTTTGATATGTTTGCTTTGAGAGTGAAATCTCGGATTGAGAGATAACGCTATTGTGCTTTGATTGTCACAATAGATTGTTGTAGGAAGTGTTTGTGCAAAGTTGATGTCTGCAAACAGTTGCCTTAGCCAGATTGCCTCTTTGGTTGTATTTGTGATAGCTATGTATTCAGATTCTGTTGACGATAATGCAACTAAGATCTGCTTCCGGTTGTTCCATGAGATTGGGCCTTGGTTGTATAAAAATACAAATCCAAAAGTTGATTTTCTGGTGTCGACATCCCTTTCCCAATCCGCATTTGTGTAGGCTTCAAGGATGTTGGCAATGTGGTTGCCTCCGTAGCAGATGCTAAGAGTTTTCGTTGTTTGGATGTACTTCATGACCTTTGTTAGTGCTTTCCAATGAGTTAAGCCTGGATTTGACAAGAACTGGCTAAGTGTACTAATCGAATATGCAAGGTCTAGTCGCGTGCAGATCATTGCATACATTAGTGAGCAGAGGATGGATTGAAATGGGTAGCGCTTCATCTCCTCCTTTTCTGCCTCAGTTTGAGGAGACTGTTCCTTTGATAACTTTAGTCTAGGGTCGAGTGAAAAGTGACTTGGTTTACAGTTGGTCATGACTTGGTTTACAGTTGGTCATTCCATACTTTTCCAACACGTTGTTGAGATATCGTTGCTGACTTATAAAGATCAATCTGCTATGTCGATCTCGTTGGATTTGGATTTCAGGACAATAGTGGGCTGGGTCATCTTGTATTCCTGGGCCAACATGCATTTTGTATCCTTCATCAGATTCAGATTATTACTGAATAAGAGTGTATCATCTACATAGAGACTGATGATGATGAAGTAATTGGATACAGACTTGAAGTAGACATTTGAGTCTGCTGAGTTTGGAATAAAACCATTCTCTATCAGAAATGCATTGATCTTCTGGAACCAGACTCTGGGTGACTACTTCAGCCCGCAGAGCGCCTTGTGGATTTCGCATACAAAAGGTGCTGATGCTTGCCGTTGAATTCGTATCCCTCTAGCTGCATCATATAGATTTTCTCTTCGATGGTTCTATTGAGGATAGCGATCTGGACATCCATCTGGTGGACTTCAAGATTTGTTGCGGCTGCAAAGGAGAAGAGTAGGTGGATCGAAGCATGTTTGACAACTGGGTTGAAGGTTTCTGAATAATCCAAATTTGGAATCTGGAAAAAGCCTTTGGCGACTAGCCTGGCCTTGTAACGATTTAGCCTTCCTTTAGCATTGTACTTCATCTTGAATATCCATTTGCATGGAATTGAGTTTCGGTCCTTTGGCAGCCCAGTGAGTGTCCATGTTTGATTCTCCATCAGAGAATCAAATTTGGTGTCCATCGCTGCTTTCCACTGGTCAGCATCAGGAGTAGACATTGCCTCAAAAACGGTGGTTGGTTCCTGCACAAAGTAGCAGGCCGGATCATCCATAAATCTGGGTGGAGGCTATCTGGACCTGTTCAACCTTTTGGGTTGAACTTTGGTCCTTTGATGTGGGTTGACTCATTGAGATTCTTACTCATTGTCTAAGTAAATGTCGATATTCTGCAGTTGAATCTCTGGATTGGAATTGTTTGTTTGCTCGATCCTTGGGTCGGATTTATCAGTAGCTTTCCCTTTGTGGTCGATGAACTGGTCTTCCATGAAAATGACATCTCTACTGGTGAAGTTTTCTCGGTATCCAAATTGTAGAGCTTGTATGCCTTGTGGTCTGGGGAATAGCCAATGAAAATCATTTTTCTGCTCTTATCATCCAACTTTTTGCTTAGATCTTTAGGGATCTGAGCGAAAGTGATGCATCCAACACTCGAATTTTTTTTAGTGATGGTTTCGATCATGTCCACACCTCATAAGGTGTCTTGCCATTCAGGGCTTTGGTGATGGATCGATTCTACAAATAGGCAGCTGTAGTAACAGCTTCTGTCCAGCATTTCTTTGGAAGAGAGGCATGGGTCCGCATGCTCTTGGCACTTTCGATGAGTGTCTGATTCTTCCATTCAGCTACACCACTGGACTGAGGTGAGTAGCTGGTTGTATATTGTTGATGTATCACGTTGGCCTTGCAGAACTCCTTGAATTCTGTGGAAATATACTCTCCCCCTCCATCTGTGCGTAGTGCTTTGATCTTCCTCTGGGTCTAATTTTCTGCAGACACCTTGAACTGCTTGAAGAACTTGAATGCTTCTGATTTGTTCTTCATAAAGTAGGTAGTAGTAGTCCTTCGAGAGAAGTCGTTGATGAAGGTTAGGAAATAGAAAGCTCCCTCTGTGGAAGCAATCTGCATTAGGCCACAAATGTCGCTATGCAAAGGTCAAGCAAGCCCTTGGATGTATGAACTGAGTCTGAAATGAAGGGACTTCTAGCATGCTTGCTGATAATACAGCTTTTGCATGGAGAAGTTGGCTTGCTGACAGAAGGCAGATCTTGTACTAGACTCTAAGCTGACATTTGCTGAATATTGTTGAAGCTAAGATGGCCAAGTCTGAAATATGCCACAACATATCAGTTGATTCAGAAGTGGCTATGTGAAGAGCTTGACTGTTAGAAGAGTAGAAATGGCTGAGTTTGTGAAGATAGCCGCTTCTTCTTCTGTAGGCAAGAACCTTCCGGGATTTGTCAAGGATTGTATAGCCTTTTGTATCAAATTCGACCCTCCGACCTGAATTGGTGATTCTGCTAACTGAGAGCATATTCTTGGTCATATTTGGAATGTGGAGAACGTTGGACAGCAACTTGACCTCACCTCTTTTGAATTCAACTCTGACTATTTCTTCACCTTCAATTGAATGTGATGAGTTGTCTCCAAGTTGCACAACTCTAGAGTGGGTGAATAACTATAGTCTTTGAACCAGTTGAGATGGTGAGTCATGTGTTGAGTTGCTCCAAAATCTAGATACCAGGAGCCGATATTTTGTTGTTCTCCGACTTTGGTCATGAAAGTTGCTTCATTTTCTTCTTGTTGCTGATTTGAGTGATTGGTTGTAGCACTATGTGCTTGTTGTTTGAACTGCTTCTTCTTTTTGTTGTTGTATTTCAAGGTTCGGCAGTCCTTGATTTCGTGGCCAGTCCTCTTATAGTATCTGCAAAAAAAAATTTGCACTGGTTGGAATGATGAAGAGCTTGAATTTGATCCTGAACCAGAATTTGGTCTAGACTGCATGTTGCTCTTCTTGTCAGTATAGCATGACTTTGTAGATCTCTTGGATCTAAACTTTCGCTTTTTTTTAATATAGAGCTTGAGGATCCCATCCTGAGCTTGAGGAGGATGCTGATCTTCTGATCTCCTCTTGTAGGAGCAGCAAAATTACTCTTGATAGAGCGAGGTGCTTTTTGGTAGAAATTGTCATTACCCAATTTTCATAGGCTTTAGGTAGACTTGATAATAGAGTCATGAGTGCATTGGAATCTTCTATAACTGAGCGTGTTGTAGTCATCTGTTCCATAAGATTTTTGAAGGTGTTGAGATTACTCAAAACACTATTTGCATCAGACATTCTGAGGGTAAGGAATTTCTTCCTCAGACGAAGCTTGGAAGTAACGTCTCTGATGTCGTAGAGAGTTGCTAGGATGTCTCATACACCCTTAGCAGTCTGAACAGCACGTATGTGGCTGATTTGAGTATTCTTGATGAGGGTGATCATGGCAAATGCTTTGTCATCTCTCAGTCTCCACTTGGTGATGCTGACTACATCTCCTTCTGGTTTGAACTATGTGCCATCACCAATGTCCCACAGTTCTTTGCCTAGAAGTATAACCTTCATCTTGAATTTCCAGAGATGGTAGTTATCTCCATCAAGTTTGTCAATGAGAGATGGACTACATGATGGATCCATTCTGGTTGAACGAGATCGTTGGTAGAAACAATGATTGTCAGAATATTGTTGGCTGCGCGTTTGCTAGAAAGATGTCTTGATAGAAACAAGATTGATAATCCACAGTAGAAATGCAAATTATTGAAATGCCTGCTCTGATACCATGTCGTAAAATGTGGGGATGACCGGCAGCAGAAGCTCAAAGCTTTGAGCGTAGGCATGTAGGAATGGAAACGCAACAGTTAGCAACAGTAATATTCAAGAAGAATGATTCATATATAATTGCGCAAATGAACAATACAATAGTGAGACAAAAATTGCACTCTGATTAATATCAACAATGAGTACAATGGCTTAAAGTAATAACTTCAGCTTGTTGAGCGTGATAATGCTGACTACAAATAACTCTGATTGAAAAAGAATAGAACACTTACGTACCTTGATTCAACTAGTATATATATTTACAAGTGTCGAGAGACAAATATCTTAAAAGCCTTAACTGCCATTTACTCCAGTTTTGTATATGTACAAAGGTTGGCAACTGCCCTTAGGATATTTGTTTGTCCAGTTGTTTTAGGGTTGATGATAAGTTGGCGACGTCGGTTTGCCAATGTAGCAAAAACCCGAAAAATCCGAAGGTGCCCTTAGAGTGAAGGCATGTAAATCCCGAAGGTGCCCTTAGACTGAAGGTATGTAAATCTCGAAGGTGCGAAAATGCCGAAGGTGCCTTTAAAGCGAATACAGAGAAAAGCGAAAAACCCGACAGTGCCTTTAAATTGAGTTTTGGTCATAGTGTCGTTTTTTTTTCGAAGGTGCAAAAATGCGAAAAAGACGAAGGTGGGCCTGAAATGGATTCTAAGTCATTCTGGCCATTGTGTCGCATTTTTAACGAAGGTGCGAAAAAGGCGAAAAAAGGCAAAGGTGCCTTAAAAACGTTTCAAGACACAAAAAATCGTAAAGGAAAAATTTGAAGGTCCGAAAACATGTAGTCGGCCTTCGGTTTTCAAGATGCTCATTACTTGAACGATTTGTTTAAGGCTAAGCATAAAAAATCTAATAGGGAAAGCAGGTTTTATGAATGTGTGCTCATGGGAGAGACTAACTACAGAGATCCAATTTTGGGTGTGGGTAAAGTAAAAACTGAAAGAGTTTTGGAAATGTGAAAATTGAGGAATATGAATATTGGAAAAGAAAAAATAGAGAAGATGGAAGTTTGGAACTTAAAAAAAATTTAGACCATTCGAGAGGGGAATTTGGAAATGTGGGAGCTCGGGGAGGGTTTTGGATTTGGGGAGCTTGGCAGATTTGGGGATTTGGGAATCAGTGAGCTTGAAATTTGGGGGATTTGGGGAATCGAGTATCTAGGAATATGGGATTATGGGGAATTTGGAAGATTTGGGAATCTGAAATTCTGGGGAACTTGGAAGATTTGGGGATTTGGGATTCGGAGAACTTGGAATTTTGGGGATTTGGGCGATTGGGAGATTTGGGAATTTGAAATTCTGGAGAACTTGGAAGATTTGGGGATTTAGGAGATTGGGAGATTTGGGAATTTGAAATTTTGGGGAGAGCAGAGTTTGGGGAAAGCACAATATTTGGGAAAGCAAAATTTCTTGGGAAAGTAAGATCTTGGAGAGCAAAAGTTGGGAAAGTGAAATTTGGGAAAGTATAAAAATTTGGGAAAGTGGAAAAGTTTTGGAGAGTAAAATGTTTGGGAGAGCAGAAATTGGAAAACTTGAAATTGGAGAACTTAAAAATTTGGGAACGTACAAGTTGGGGTAATATGAAAAGTTGGAGCAAGTGCCAGCTTTCAAAATGCAATAACTTTTTGAGATTTGTGATCTAGGTTTGCCCCTCAGATATGTGATAGAGCAAGATTAGAAGAATCTTCAGTGAAGAGGGAGAACTCAGATGGTAGCTCAGCAAGTGTAGAGAAATTTCCTAAGTTATGCACAAAAACTAGCAAGAAATTCACAGACAGTAACTCTGCAAATTAGTTTAAGTGCCAGTTTTCAAAATGCAATAACTTTTTGAGATTTTGTGATCTAGGTTTGCCCCTTGAATAATGATAGAGCAAGATTAGGAGAGTCTTCAGTGAAGAGAGAGAACTCAGATGATAGCTTTGGCAGTGTAGGAAAATTTCCAAAGTTATGCACAAAAAATGGCAAGAAATTGTCACAGACAGTAACTCCGCAAATTAGTTTAAGTGCCAGCTTTCAAAATAATTTAGCTTTTAGAGACTTTGTGATCTAGGTTTCCCCCTTGGATATGTGATAGAGCAAGATTAGGAGAGTCTTCAGTGAAGAGGGCAAACTCATATGATAGCTTTGGAAGTGTAGGGAGATTTCCAAAGCTATGCACAAAAATTGGCAAGAAATTGTCACAAACAATAACTCTGCAAATGAGTTTAAGTGCCAGCTTTCAAATAGCAATAACTTTTTGAGATTTGTGATCTAGGTTTGCCCCATGATTATGTGATAGAGCAAGATTAGGAGAATCTTCAATGAAGAGGGCAACCTCAGAAGGTATCTCTAGAAGTGTAGGGAAATTTCCAAAGTTAGACACAGAGACAAACTGGTGGACAGCAAAAAAATCAACAATAGTGACAGGAAATGGAGAGTAGAGAAATGCCCAAAAAGCTAGAATAGTGGGAGGAAGAGCCATTTGGCTCCCCGGCAACGGCGCCAATGTTAGGCCTAGCTCCGAGAGAGGAAGTGGCTAGGTGTCGTGAGCTAGGTCCAATCCAACTAGGAGCCTTGGAGATGGCTTCCTGCATTAAACTAGCATTCTAGAAACTCGTACTAAGCTTGCAAAAAACACCAAGAAATCTTAAACACATTCATACATCATTACCAAACTACTATCATGCACAAGGAGGGAGTTGGAAGGAAAGGGGAAGAAGAGAGGAGAATGGAGGGAGAGAGGGAGTGGAGGAAGAAGAGTAGAAGAAGATGGAGAGAGGGTAAAGAGAGAGAGGAGAAGGAGAGAGGGGAGAAGAGAGAAAGAGAGAGGGAGAGAGGGGAGAGAGAGGGAGTGGAGGAAGAAGAGTAGACGGAGATGGAGAGAGGGGAAAGAGAGAAAGAGGAGAAGGAGATGGGGAAAGGAGAGAAAGGAGAAAGAGAGAGATGGTGAGAGAGAGAGAGAGAGAGAGAGAGAGAGAGAGAGAGAGAGAGAGAGAGAGAGAGAGAGAGAGAGAGAGAGAGAGAGAGAGAGAGAGAGAGAGAGAGAGAGAGAGAGAGAGAGAGAGAGAGAGAGAGAGAGAGAGAGAGAGGACACAAATGGATAGAGTTTTATTACTAATTCGAATGATGCAAATACAAGGGAAATGGTCCCTTTTTATAAGAGTGAGAGTGGAACCTCCTCACCATCCATTGGCTACTAAAGTTCCATCAGGATCACAATCTTGACTGACCAAATCACTTTGTGTTTCTTGGAGACAAGTTGCGTTTTCTAACTTAGGAACTTTGCAAAAGCTAACTTTACAATATTTTAATTGCCTAAAGGCCCAATGTTGGACTTATATGCGCAGAATGCCAACTGGTTGTCTGACTAATACTTACAAGACCGGACATTGCATATGCAGTGTTCTGACTAAGTCAGTTCAATATCAATCCAAGACCTATACATTGGAAGATTGGCAAGAGAGTCTTACAATACCTACAACATACAAAGGATTACGGACTCTGCTATTCACGTGGAACAGAATTTCAAGTCAAGTCCTATAGTGACGCTAGCTGGGCATCATTGAAAGACGATTGTAAGTTGCATCACACTAATAAATGATATTAGTTTTCAACATCAATTTAAAATTACAAATAATGTTGGTGGCGTCACATTATTTTGGAAAAAACTGTATATTATCTAAGGGTGTACCACTTGGCATAATCCACCCAGACAATCTTATATCTAAGTGTGTGGGTATCATTATCACCCAAATTTCATAAGAGGATGGCAAACTGGACATTAACATCATAACAGCGTCAAGGTCTTCGACAACTGAACCTATTGTCGCCATCTGCTCTAATAGAGTCTTAAATTCATTTATGTGATTCTGAACAGAATCATTATCTGACATTCTCAATGAGAAGGACTGTCTCCTCAAATGCAACTTTGAAGTGACATCTCTCACTTCGTATAGTGTACTCAATATATCCCAAGCTTCTTTCGAGGATTGGGCTTTTTTGATATGACCAATCTGCATGTTAGAGATGTTAAGGGTGATCAAGGCAAAAGCTTGCCATCCCTGAGCTTCCATTTGGAAATGGCAACAGTGGGAAGCAGTTCGGTTCCAACAACTATCTCCCAGAGTTCCTTGGCCATCAATACTACTCTCATCTTGAAGTTCCATAGGCAATAGTTCGAACCATTGAATTTGTCTACCATTAGAGCAAACTGTGGTTGCGAATCCATTTGGAATCTCAAGGTGAGTGTTATGTAGATAGTAGATTAATGCGACTGAAAACAATTATAGCTATTGTCGACACTATATCGGGATGGTCGTTCTCTGATAATGTCAGCTCTAAATATGTACAAAGATCAAAGTAAAAGCTCTAATACCATGTTGGGATTAGGGTGTCATTCCTAAAGCGACAAAGAGAAGCGAACGGGGAATCCTCAATACATGTAACTATGTCTATCAAATTTAGAAAGGTCGAGATCTGTCTTACTTGATCTCAGTTTCAAAGTCATTGGATCTAAACAGTTGATTTCATAGCCATGCACAAATTATCTTGTTTATCATATTTAGCTTTGCGGAAGCGATTTGAGTACATTAATTAGAACGACAGATCGAGCAGTGCTATACTATGAATAGTTTTATCTGCAAGCATGAATCTATCTGACAATAAAACGAATAAGAATTCGGCAAACACAACTTAAATTGCTAGAACATGGACAGATTAGTCATGTAGAAAATACAGTCTGAATGCAGATAGAGAGGCGTTCTTCCTAAGACAATACTCTGTGATAACAGAGAGAAAGAACAAGACAATTATGCTCTCATCAGATAGAGAATTCAGCTAACGGAGCAACTGATAAGTTGTTGGATATATACACATGGCTAACTAATTAATCTGTGGTTTACAAATAGGTTAAGACACTACATGTTGTTGTCAGTCGTCGTCAGACAATATTTGATTTTGTCCGGTCGTGATGTGTGTACTTGTTGGTACGTCAATAGTTATATTGTGGCCGATTGTTCGAGATAGGCCGAATAAGAGAATCTGCCCAGATGGCCCAAATGAACGACCAATCGGGTATGGCCGAACAATCGATGATAGCCGAGTAAGAGAAGGTGGGGACCAAGAAGAGGTGGCCGAACTATCGGGTAACACTGTCACCAATTCCTTTGTATTTCTGCAGAGTATGCGACTGTACAAATATTTAGAACAACTTAATGAATGGATCTAGATTATTAGAGAATAGGGATGGAGAGGATAGAAATCCAACATTCATCTCCATTCGCAATATCCATCAAATCTTGAAAAACGAGGATGGATTCCATTCTTGACTTCCAATTTGAATCATTGGAAGAGTTCGATCTATCATTAGAATCCAAAGGATAAGCACTCATTGATGCCATCTTCTACAAGAAGGGAATAGATTCTAGAAATCAAGATAGATTGTAAAACATTTGATCACAACTAGCTATCTCACTCTCTTAGGGATCTCAAAGGAATCACTCTTTGATTTCTCAACAATGATCTTAGAGCTTGATCAATCTTCTAGATCCAAACCTAGCTCAATTTACTATATATTTGATCAAAACTAGTCTCCTCCTTGATCTCAGCTTCACAACATGCCATAACTAAATATATACAGATTTTACATTGATTGTTTTTGCAAGATCTTTACTCAAAATATACAAATTTCAATCTCTTTTTGCTGAGAATATTTCGTTAAACTCTTGATCTAAGCTAGTAGATTTTTTTGTATTAAATAAACCTACATAATTTTGATCTATGATATTGCTAATTGATAGCAAATTCTTTGTCAATTTTGGTACATAGAGGACATCAAAAATTACTCTGGTGATTCTGTCTAAGAATTTGAGCAAAATTGGCCCTTGTCCTCCTACTTTGTGTGAACTTGAGTCTCCAAAGAAAATGTACTTAGAATCTATAGCAATGAGGTCTATGCAAGGTGTCATATGCTAAGAAACTCCAAAGTCAAGATATCGTTGTTGGGCATCTCGACTTTGTTGATCTTGTGCCATTAACAACCTTAGGGGTTCTAGGTTATCCTCGGATGAATTTGAGGTGCCTTTTTCTTGTTGATGCATCTTCTCCTTTGCTTCATTATACTTGAGAATCTAAAAATCCTTCATATCATGATTGGTGTGAATAATTTCAGATCATTAAGATCCAAAATCATCTCGTTGATCTTTGGTTAGAAAGACAACAAATCACCAACCTTGCCACTGTAGAAAAATCATCTACTCTATGAATGAGATGCAAAATCTAATAGATCTTGATCAAACATCAATCAAAACATGAAATGAATTTGTTGTCCATACAAAAACAGTAAGCAACTATATTTCAAACGTGTGGATCCAAATATAGCATAAATTGAGCATTCTACACACACAATTGCAAGATATCACCAATATAGTGCACCAAAGGATAGATGTGAACCAAAGAGAACTCATGTATAAGCATGAGATGTGTGTGTGTGTGTGTGTGTGTGTGTGTGTGTGTGTGTGTGTGTGTGTGTGTGTGTGTGTGTGTGTGTGTGTGTGTGTGTGTGTGTGTGTGTGTGTGTGTGTGTGTGTGTGTGTGCTTCTCACACATGTGTACAGCTATATATAGCAGATCTTCCTCTCGGCCTCTCCATTTTGTTGTGCTCCACTTTGAGACCTCAATAAACTCACACTAAGTAAATTCTTGGTCATAGATGGAATGAAAAAAACATTCTCCAAATGAACATTCCTATTTGTAGAGAGAGAAATAAGAACTGTGCCAATCCCTTTGATTGCACACTCACCATCATTGGCCGTGTAGATCACCCTCTTGTCATCTCCATATGCCAACAAAGAAGTGAAGTACTCTTTGTGAAAAGTCATGTGTGAACCTGATCCACTATCCATCCACCATGGATCTAGATCTCCATCATTAGCAAAAATACATGAAGGCATCACAAAATCATCATCATTTGAGTTTTGAACATCCAAACCATCCTCATCAAGAGTTAGATTACCTTGCTTGTCTCCTTGATCTCTCTTCTTCTTGTAGCACTCACTTGCAAAGTGTCCTTTGATGCCACAATAGAAGCACTTGAGCTTTGACCTATGTTTCTTTTTCTCATTTGAAGAAGCCTCCCCTTGATCTTGCCCTTTAGACCACTTGCTTTTGTTTTTGCCCTTGAATTTTCCCTTGATGAACACAGCCTCCTCTCCAACTTGAGATGTTGATGAAGATCCACCTCTTGCTTGAAGCCTATATTCTTCATTGATCAAGATCTCTTGAAGATCCATCAAACTTGGCAAAGTTCTTTGAATAGCAAGACTTTGTACAATGTTAGCATGAGCATCCAACAAACCATTAAGAATAACTTGAACAAGATCTCCTTCCTTAATGCTCTCATCAATGCAAGCGAACTCATCATTCAAAGCTTTTACTCTCAAAACAAAAGTATTTGGACTCTCTTCACTCTTTTGCAAACATTGAAACATTTGTCTTCTTAGAGTCAACACTCTAAAAGTAGACTTGGATTCATAAAGCTTTTTCAAAGCTTCCCAAACATCCTTTGATGAAGTACACTTACCAACTTCCTTGAGAAGTTCATTGGTAACATTCATCTTAATCATGTGTAGAGCCCTTTTGGCCCTCTTGTCATACCTCAATTGTTCTTGTTGTGTTGCTAGCCTCTCCTCCAAACCTACAACAATATCCAAAACATCATTCATCCCACTTGATGTAGCCATGTAGCAATGACCTGATCCTTCTCTTTAAACATGTTCCAATGCACAAAGCACTCTTTTGAGATACAACAAATGTTTCAAAAGAAATCACAAAGATATGGAACCTCTCAATTCTCTTCTAGAACTTATATCAAGCAAATCAACACATAGAATAGTGAGATATTGATCAACCTATGCTCTACCCTCAATCTAATGACTCTTGTCACTTCCTAAGATTGAACATACTCAAATGAAGTTCAGAAACCTCACAAATAGAGATCCAATCAAAATTAGGATTTAATCACAAAAAACTGAATATTTCAAATTCTACATGCAATTGCCTAAAACTTGATATGCAATCTTGTAGCCACCACTTAGGCTTTTCTGATGAATCAAAAATCGGCCAAATCTAGTATGTGAAGTGTGAAATCGGAATTGATCAAGTATATAAACATAATTTGAATTTTGATCTACAAAAGATCCAATCTACATATGCAAAGAATTCAATTTTTGAGTAGAAGTCAATCTGGCATGCTCTAGCATTGATATCTCCTCCAAATCTTTGATAGTTGTGATTGCTTCCTTCATAACCTGAAACACAAGAGCTTTGATACCATGTGAAGAATTTCAGATCATTAAGATCCAAAATCATCCCTTTGATCTTTGGTTAGAAAGACAACAAATCACCAACTTTGCCAATGTAGAAAAATTAACATCTACTCTATGAATGAGATGCAAACTCTAATAGATCTTGATCAAACATCAATAAAACCATGAAATGAAGTTGTTGTCCGTACAAAAATAGTAAGCTACTATGTTTCACACATCTGGATCCGAATATAGCATAAATTGAGCATTCTACACACAAAATTGCAAGATATCACCAATATAGTGCACCAATGGATAGATGAACCAAAGAAAACTCATGTATAAGCATGATATGGGGTGTGTGTGTGTGTGTGTGTGTGTGTGTGTGTGTGTGTGTGTGTGTGTGTGTGTGTGTGTGTGTGTGAGAGAGAGAGAGAGAGAGAGAGAGAGAGAGAGAGAGGGAGGGAGGGAGGGAGGGAGGGAGGGAGGGAGGGAGGGAGGGAGAGAGAGAGAGAGAGAGAGAGAGAGAGAGAGAGAGAGAGAGAGAGAGAGAGAGAGAGAGAGAGAGAGAGAGAGAGAGAGAGAGAGAGAGAGAGAGAGAGAGAGAGAGAGAGAGAATGCTTCTCCTCACACGTGTGTACAGCTATATATAGCAGATCCATGACTCATTAATGAGTTTGGTTTCTCTCCACAACAAAAACCCTAGCATTAATGTGGACTAGATTCAAATGTCTCCACATTCATATTGAATCTATCAAAACTCGTGTACGACACTTTCCCACACTTTCAAAAAGTGTTTAATCAAATGCTTTTAGACTAATATAGCTTTGAAAAGTCAAACTGTAAGTCTAATATGAAATTGGCCTTAATTGCCAAATAAACAAATATAGCAAATTTGACTAAACTAGTTGAAATCATTCACAATTGGTTCTCTTGCAATATTTGCAAGATAACTTGTTAGACTACCTTTGCTTATGTTGTTTTGCATTTGTCTCCTTAGTATTTGTTTGTTTTTCTTTAGTATTGTTCTTCTTCTGAGATTTTATTTGACAATAAGACGAGTCTTGTTATATGAAGAAGATGAACTCTTCCTTCTTACTTCTTATTGTACCAAACATGTTGCCACCTTTTGGAGTGATAGGTCAGGAGTATTACCTAAAAACAAAAATAAATTTTCTTAAGGAGGAGGAAGACTAAATAGAATTGTCATAATGGGATCATTATCTGATATTGGAGCATCAACAAAGGCTAGTTTATTTAACAGTTGTTTGAAACTATTAAGGTGATCACCAATTGAAGTATTTTCACTCATTCTTAGAGTTATGAATTTCTTTCTCAGAAAGAGACGAGTAGCTAGGTTTGTAGCTTCATATAGGCCAATTAGTATGTCCCAAACTTCTTTGGAAGTGGAACAATTAGCCACATGGGCTATTTAAAAATCTTTAGGATTCATGGGTATCATAGCCAATGCTTTACCATCTTTTGCTTCCCAACTAGTCAACAATTTTGGATCCGCTAATTTGGCTATTGTGCCATTGGCATATCCCCATAATTCCTTTTCAATCAAAATCATCCTCATCTTGAACTTCCAGTTGTGGAAGTCATGACCATTGAACTTATTGATCAAATGGATCTCAAAGGATAAACCTTCCATGATTAGAATGATATAAGACAATACAAATAGGCAACAATCTCTAAGAATTATCAATTAAACAATAGAACATGTGGCTCTAATACCATTGTTGGAAGGAAAAACGAGAACTTCAACAAAGATCTAGCTTTCTAACAAGCTTGAATGTGGAAATCGCTTGCCCCCAATATTGAAACCATTATACCCATGATTGTTCTTAGAGATCTAACATATTGAAACGATTATACCCATGATTGATCTTACAGATCTGATGTATTCAATTTTTCTAGTTTGTTGATATCATTCAATTAATATAGTTGAGAGCATCATTATAGGTGTCTATGACTGCCATACATTCATCAAGCTAATATTCAACATAAATCATTAAAGGATTGAACAGACTAGATTGGTAATTAAAGCAAAGCAAGCACTTAGTAAATAGCAACTGATACATAATAGAACACACACATAGCAGAATTGATCTCACCGATGTACAAGAACATGAACCAAGGAACACAAGATAAGAGCACAATGAACAACCATCTACAAAGAACATACATCCACAAAGATGCCACACTTGAAGAAAGTCTAGCTACCAATTGTGAACAAGTGAACAAACAAGAGAAAATACAGCAGAAGACCAAGAAGAGCACAAGAGTTGCCATTAGCATAAACATGAGAAAAAAGAAAAGCAAACCCTAAACAACAACCCAAAACAATACAAAAGAAAATTGACAACTAAACCCAAAAAAAAAACTATATAAAACGTAAGAAAAAAGAAAAAAAGAAGGGACACGAGAGAAAAAAGAAAGCAACCATAAGACAGACACACGGGTCTTTTTTGGTCAAAAGTAACCAAAAAATTGAGTTAACAAGAGTAAAGATTTATATAATTTGGCACACTACGAGACACATTAAGATTGTGTGTATATGTGATTGCTATAACAAAACATAAAGTCATTAGTCTAAAAACCAAAAGGCAGAAGCTAAATTACAATAAAAACTTGCTTATATATTGATCATGGTATAAGTAAGGTAGTTCTGGGGTGTAGTAGATCATCCAGAATAGAATGTTGCTTTTAGTCAAGTATTAAGTCACATGCATCCATGAGATGTTGTTTTTTTCATTCTCCTCCAACCAATTATTGCAATCATTAGGAACTACACAAGTTATGTTTGGTAACTCCAACTTCCTCTATAACATCATTGTTAGAATCTAAAGATTGATCAATAAAGAGTTGGAATAGTGAGTGAATAAATAATCGGCAGAAGTACAAACCAACAACACATACTAAATTAAATGGTTAAAATGGCCAAGTGTACCACCAATTAAAGATCAAACAACAAAAGCATTTCTAAGTTTGGCAAATGTATGCAATGCTCAACTCAAAAAAAAAAAAAAAAACAACTAAGTACATTCAGATAGCAACTCCTTAGATTATAAGGTAAAGTAAATGGCTAGTCTGTATTGAAGCGAGAATAACATAAACATGAATTAGATTTTGTTTATGTTCTTTTGAACAATCTTCAAGAATCAAAAAATAACATAGAAGGTGCACGACACTGAGGCCATTTCCAAATGATACTAGACATAGTAACCTTAGTATATTATAGCCAAATGAAAATAAAGTGTTGTGACCAGTGTTGGGCGTGTATCAAAATTTTTGATACCAGTCAAGTCAAGATATTGCAGCTTTTTAAAAAATTTAATACCAGTTGGGTATCAATACAAGGAGGTATAGGAGTTGCAGACTGGTATAAACCCGGCTGGTATCACAAGGGTGATACCAGCCGATAATCAACCCGGGTATAAACATGTATGAATTGTAAAAAATATTCTTTTTAAAGATTAGTATCATAATTTAAGATATCAAAATTTTGAGATATCAAAATTTTTTTTACTAAAAATAGTACTACTATTGATACCATGACAGAAATTCAGAAAACTACCAAACCTGGGTATCAATATGAATAGTAAGATAGTTAATACTAGGTTGTCCGATTCTAGACCCTGGTATTACAAATTCATATACCAGTCGAGTAGGTTTTGTGATACCATGTTGATACCCACCCATTATTGATACCAGCCGTGACCCTATATACCCGCCCCCGCCCAACATTGGTTGTGACATTACGAGAATGTATCACCGAAGCACCAAGTTATATAGGTATAAGTAAAAGAAAATGCATTATATCATTAGGTGGTCCCATGTCACATGTTGGTGCTCAAAAATTGTAAAATTATCACAAGGACAAGATCAATATTCCAAGAAAGTAAACAACAAGAAGTGTATAAAAACTTCAAAGAGTCAAACTTGAGAAACTTAGCCAGAGTCACACAACTTAAAGATTGAAACCCCAAATTTTCATAAAGAAATCGCAACAAATTGTCATATCTAACAAAGGTAAAAGTAGTATAAGTTAGGCAAGTCAATTGCACTATAGCAAAAGGCATGAGCACAAAGCCTAGAAATCGATCAACGGTCTTCACATGCCAAGGTTATCTCCCACTCCTATCGTAGTCAATGTCAAGTTTCCAAAAAGCTAGCTAACATAAACAAATGTGCCAGCATAGTTTCATATAAATAAGTGGGATAAAGTTATACGACAAACTTCAAACATTGTGATATTGTTAAAGGAAAATGATCAATAGATCATGAGAGCAATCAATAGTTAAATGTGTGTGTGTGTGTTTCTGAACCTAACAAAATTGTGCATTATCACCACAATACGAAACATACGAATATTGAAGTAAATCAAGTTGGTATAGAGTCATCACAGTCAAGCATATCATATTGACCAAACCTAACAACTAGCAAAAGCTCCAAGTTGCATTTTCTCTCGTCTTCGGGCTTTCCAAGCAATTATTTTTGACAGGTATTAGGGCGCCTTTAGTTGTGGGCAAGCTAGTCAGTGGTAGAGGCTACCTTGAGAAGTACTTCCCATCGTATCTAGAAGAATAAGGTGTACCGTACCGACTGCAACTACCTGAAGAAAATATCCCACTTGGCAGCAAAGGAGCTGTGGTAGAGCTTTCAAAACAATTCCTATTGCTGGTCTTTCAGAGTTTTGGTGGGCGCTTTTGTTTAGGCAAGTTCTCCGGAATCTATTGCAAAAGGTTTACAACGGTCGACGGCTCCATCGAGGATAACGACATTCCGTATGAAGAAAAAACAAAAAAATATAAAAAAATGTCTCAATTCAGTTGGTGAGGTGGTCCATCACAGGGATCTCTTTGTATAGTGTCGTCCTCTCAATCTCAAACGACCTGCTTCAACTGTATCTCCCCATCCAGACTCCCCTCCTCATTCGCGTTAGGCTGTGCTGGGTTCCATGCCTGCCTCAACACCCTTTGTTCCTCCTTCGCCCACCTCTTTCCATGACATTGTCGCCCCCTCGCTTGGTTGTGAACCTCCTTCGACCCTTGTTGCTTTGCCTTCTCAACCCCCTGAACGGGTTCCTTGTCATGCTTGTGGTCATTTCTTCTCTCCTAGAGGAGGCCTTGCCCGTCACCAGCGTTCTTGTCCTGCGCTACTTCAGTCATCTCAAGATCGCCCTCCTCTTTCAGCACCCCATTCGCCCTCTGCTTCAGCTTGGCCTTGGATTTCTTCCCTTCACGTCCTCGAACCTTTTAACTTGGACTTCCCTCGTCCAAGGCTCTACTTTCATGTTCCCCTCGCTCTCCGTCGTGAAACTCAAGTTGCTATGCGTCTTCCTCTTGATCGCTTGGTTATTGACCCCTTTGACATTGCGGCTTGGAATCTGTTTCTTCTTTTTTCCCTTTGGTGTCTAGTCCTCCCTCCGAGGGGTGGGGATGCTGCTCATAGAGAAACTCGTGCTCGCCTTCGTCGCTTTCTATCGGGAGACTGGGAAACGCTTCATGATGAACACTTTGCACATTGTCGGGCACTTGCTGCTCACAACTCACAAGACTCTCAACCTCAAGGCACCCCACCTCTTCACCGTCACCTTCGTCGCACCCTACATCTTGGGCAAGTTGGGGAGTATTCTCGCCCAACTCGAGCTTTAGCTCCTCTCACGCCCGCTCCCTCTTCTGCTAATACTGTTGTTGCTCTCCAAGCTCTTCATCCTGCTTCTGAAGGCATTCTTTCCTTGTTTGTGGAGGACTTTGTGACCTTGCTCCTTCGGATGGCATTCGCATTCTGGGTGTTCTTTTTGGGTATGCTTCTTGCAGCTCTGCTTTTCTTGGTGAGGCTCTCGAGGAGGATGTTGCTCATTCAGATCTGCTTCCATGGTTGGGCGACACTCAGGTCGCGTTTGGCATCTTGACGTCTTGCTTTATCCAACGTCCTTCTTATCTGTTGTGGACTTTCTCCCCTACTCAGGACTTTTTGCATCTTCTCTCTTCCTTTGAAAGCTCTATTATGGATGTTTTTGGCCGCCTTTTGGGCCCAGGTTCTTTGGATGGTGTGGAGACCCTTTTAGCTCGGAACCAGACTCGGTTACCCATTTCTTGTGGAGGTGTGGGTCCTCTCTCTACGGTTTCTCCTGCACCTACAACTTTTCATGGGAACTGGGCTCTTGTCGCCCCTACTTTGTCTTCTCGGTTCCTTTCTGGCTTTTGCCCTCTCTTGGCGGATTGCATTTCTCATGTGGATAGCGGTTCTCTGCCTTTCCAACACCTCCTCATCGCTGTGCGAGAGCTCCTGCCCCTCTCTGCCCAAGCTTGTCTTCCTCCTTTTGAACAACTCTTCACTTTCAGTTCAGGTCAACTGCAAAAGACCCTCTTGGAGCACGTGCACAAGCAAACCCTTTCCAGCATGCTCTCTGAGGCTCCTTCGGCGTTGCATCAAGCTCGGCTTCTGTCAGCTCGGCCTGTTATTTCTTCCTTTCGATTGTCTTCGGCCATCTTCACCACTGCTCTTCATCTCGCTTGGGGCTACCTCATCCTTCGGTCTTGGGTCTCTCCAGGTGTATTTGTGGTCACCCTATTGATGCTCTTGCTATCCACCTCCTCCGCTGTCCTTCTGGGAGTGAGCGCACAACTATGCATGATGTTGTTGTCAGAGATGCAGCGGCCGCTATAGCCAGAGATGGAGGATTCCATGTCCACAGAGACCAGTCTCATGTCCTTCCTTCTTTCGCGTCCCACTCTTCCCGCAGGCGTGTTGACATTGTCCTCTCTCGAGATGGGCTTCGTACTTTGGCAAATGTTGTTGTTGCTCATCCCACGCGTGGTGACCTATTGCCTCGCTTTGCCTTCACACCAGGAGAAGTGGCAGGCGTGGCAGCACAAGAGAAGGAAAAAAACTACTCCGACAGGCACCCCACTGATGCTTTCCTTCCCCTGGCAATTGAGACTTATGGCACCTTGCATCGATGCTTTGAGGATTTTTTTCGCATCTGTTCTCATCAGGCTACAGAGCGTCAAGGTATTCCTGGTTCTATTCTCGTGGCTTCTTTCAAACAACGTATTTCCATTGCCCTGCAACGAGCTCAGGCCCTATCAATTCTGCAATGAGCGATGGTGGCTGGGTCTGCTACATCTCATCTCCCTTCATTAGCCGACTCACCACCTCTTCACTTTTCTAATCTACTGCGGTCAGTTGGCAGACTCCCATTGACATCATCACAGTTTATGCACTTTTATTTTTAATGCTAGGATCTGGATTAATCTTAACTTTACTGCAAGATTCGCTGTTGTTTGAGCTTACTTTTGTTAAAACTTCCCCTTCGGGGTGTATATATCTTTTTCATCAATGTACCTACTACTTTTTCCTATGAATAAATGCACCAGGGTGTTCGTTGTACGAAGTCTGATCAAAAGAACTCAAGACAGTTCGTTCATTGTGATCATAGTCACCGAAACAAGCAAATCATGAGCATTTCTTAATTAGATGTGTGTGTGTGTGTGTGTGTGTGTGTGTGTGTGTGTGTGTGTGTAATAAACATTACACCAAATAGGTGAGCATGAAAATAACCCTACAGGGTATGCCAAAACACTTCGATAGCGGAGAGCACATCCATATTATCATATAGCCAATTATTCATATGTGTAATCTCTTTTTGGGAGAAGGAATGGCCATTGACAAATTTGATATTGGACCATTGTCCATATTATTGGACTTCATTAGAAAATTATAGAATGAAATAAATCTCTCTTTAGAGAAAGTGCATGACTCATGCTCACACCCATAACCCATCATTTCCACAAACAAAAATGAACTCTCAACACTTTGGCAATATCCGGAAAGGAAATGCAAAACAAAACTTAAGATTTTAAAGCAAAGTTATATAAATTGGTGGTAATCAAATAGCAACTCATCCAGTAAATCTAAAGGGCGTCATTTTGGAACAACTTGATGATGATAGTAGAGAGCCCGTAGTAGACTATACCCTTTCCAAACGCCATCAACCAATAGTGAGAGGGGAAAGGCTCAAAAAAGAAGGGCGCACTAAAGCAACTTATTTGTAATAGCTACGCCCAAGGTGACGCATTATACAAATGAGAAGTAAGAGTGAGCTAGATTTCAACTAAATAGACCATGCCTAGGGCACAATCACAAGAGCAAAGAAAGAGGGAGTTCTGCACAACGAGGAGAAATGAAAGACAAGAAAACAAAAAATTGAAGTGAGGGCGATAGGAGTCAAGAAGCTTGCAAGAGCCATCCAACCAAATAAGTGACCAAAAAAAGAAGGAAAAAGAGAAAAGGGAAGGAAGGATTAGACTAGGTTAAGCATTGAATGGCAACTAACTGCGAGGTAAAAGTCAGAGAGCATCTTCTGCCAACAAATAAAGTTGGCCACCAATCAAAGAGAAAAAATCAAATAAGATTACTAGTGTCAAAGTATTGAAGACTACAAGCAGGTGGGTGGGTGGGTGTGTGCGTGCGTGCATATCCGCGTTCGCGTTTCACTAGATATTACGTAGCTAACAACATAAAGCATGAACCAACAAGAAATCAAGACAGACACCCTAGAACAAACTATAACCAAAATTTTAACGACTCTCTACAATGATACATTAACAAGACCACCTATAGATTTAGTCCACTCAAGTACAAGTGACACTATATCGTTAAGCACTAATGAAAAATCTGTTGTGTATTTTGAGGAATGCTTTAATGCCAAAATCATTATTGTCCAAAATCATTAACAAAATTTGTAAAATTCATTTGCTATTAATAAAAAGTGAGAGAAGTATTTTGCACATTTGTAAAGTACACATGATATAAATAGTAAAGACTAAATTCTCAAACATACAAAAAATAGACAGAAAATAATTTTCATTTTCCACCCAATGCTTTATGCTAAGAAAGATCCTCGCCTTGGAATGAAGCACCCTTTCTCAATGGCTACTACCCTTATATTATATTCAAAGCTTGAAGAGGTAATAACACATGCAATAAATACTTTGAAATTACTTTCCAATGCCTTGTTATTTTCTTCTTTTTCATCCCCAGCATAACTATAACACACCACTTGTATGATATACCATATTCATGTGTGTGTGTGTATATACATGGGAAGGGAGATGAGAGATATACATAATTCTACATCACATATTAAATTATATGAAATATCTCAACTTTCAGCTCAAAAGTGAGTGATATAAAAGTCTTTGGTTCATTCATTGATGCATGGGACAATAAACAACATTAACTCAAGATTGACCATGCGATATGAATTTCTATTTTTTGTTTGCTCTTGATAATAAAATCTGTCCTCCCATTAACTCAAAATTGACCATGTAATATTGATTTCTATTCTTTGACTACTTGATGATGTAATTTGTGTCCAACACATGAACAAATTGTCTAGTACATTTTCTCAAAAGAAGAAATTTAAAGGATGTTCATGATGATAAACTTCTATGACGATCAACCCAATCACAAGACATTGTGGAATAGAGGTGATTTGCAATAACATATAGCAGGACTGTCTTCATATATCAAAGATTTATTGCTGCTGACAAGAGTGTATTTCGTCAAATGTTGGTGAGCAAAGTATTTGAACTAGACTAACTTACGCTACATGGTTTGTGGTGTAATAATGAGCCCAAGACGATGGCATACAATACATTCGCATTCTCATGAAGACATTTTTTAAGCTAAGTTTTCAAAATATTGTACAATATTACAATTTAAGTGCTATGATTGATAAGGATGTCACTTACATCCAACATTTTGAGATTTCATGCAATGATATCTACTTTTTGTCAATATCAATAAAGGCCCAAAATAATTTGCATTCAAGATATACCATTTCTTTAACTTATGCATCTAGTTACTTTCATTTATTTCTATACAAAATCAATATTTCAAGCATATTGATCTTACCATTTCGTTTTCTACATATATCATCCAACATACACTAATTCGGTGTATGCATTTGAGTGGCCACTAATTCGGTGTATGCATTTGAGTGGCTCCGATTTACAACTTCATTACATATCCAACCCAACCCTCCACCACATTGGTTAGAAAATCCAACATCAGGGATATAGCAAGCTAATGAAGGTACATCGGACTCCTTCCAATCTTCAATACGAACTTTAATAATCAGTGGGTAGTACTAACTTCTCATAAAATTAGAAGTTAAAGTTGTCGTCATAGTAATCATCAAAATTCAGTAGTCAATGTTTTATTTTTCAACAGAGATTCGAATAATGTTACTGAATCCTAAGCTTGAGAAAATTCCATAGCCATGGTTTTGTAACATCTGATCAGGATTTTCTTGCAAACCATTTTGAAAATGCACCAGCAGAAATTCCATACACGTTACAAGTATCGATCATTCACAAACTGCTTGCATGGTACACATTAAAAAGATACAAAAAAGTCACTAGTAGCATATGCCCAGTGTAGAAGCTACTAAATCTTGTAGAAGGTAATTTGGAAATATAGTAGAATATGTTAAACCGTGAATCACCACCTAGCCACATACGAAAACATTCGCTGATCCCTATGACTGCATATGCCAACCTCAAACTTCCGTAAAAACATTCCCAAATCGAGTATACCATCTTCTGGCCCCCCATGCCTTCCCTTTCTTTCCTATGTAAGCAAGCACTCTCTCAATGTTTGAATACCTAGGGGATGTGAACACTCTCTCAATGTTTGAATACCTAGGGGATGTGAACACTGAACTACATACAGCACATGCATTGACATAGAAAATGAAAATTGTAGATCATTCATACCAATCTGTGACAAAGTCACCATTAGAGGTATAGGCCAAGAATAATGATTGATGAAATCCAAAATCATGCATGTTCGAATCTCTTTAATAAGTTGAAGAAAAAAGGGCACCAACCACAATTTCTTCTATGAACGATAAAGAATCTGTGACATGGTTTCAAAGTTTTGATATGGCACCTGCATAGTTAGAAGTTTCCACATATTGAGTTCAAGCTTGCAAAGCCAAGAGTTCACTTTTCCCAAAAAAAAAATTCATTACTTAGGAAATACTGATGCAAGTTAAAATCAAGGTCCATCTCCATGCAACCTATAGTTGTAGTTTACTAAAGAGTCTGTGAAGATCAAAACTATTTTTCTAACAAAAAGGCAGATCTGCATAAAGATGATTATTGTCAGCAAAAGTGGCCTCCTTTTTAAGCTTCAAGATGATTATGCATCCACATTCATGAACAATACAACTTTGCATTCAATTAGTGGTCATTTGAAGCTGGAGAGGCGCTACGATCTGATGATCTTCCCTGAAAAGCAGCAAAACATACAATAGGGTAAGAACAGGGACACCATTACAAATGACAAGCTTTTTGCAAGGTTGGTTTTTTCAATTACATTGGCTTCTGGTAGGATATCGGTGCGTACATTGTTGGTAGCTTCGCGCGGACTTCTCTCCTGAAAAGGCGGAAACATGATTAGGACTATAATTCCACCAAGAAGTTTGTGACTAAGAAATGATTCCAGCCTTCACATCCTTGTGCACTCCAAACAGTACAAAAGATAAAACCGCACAATGAACAAGGCATTGCAATAAAATTTCAAATGGAGAACGAAACTCATGGTACCAGAGGTGGTGACTGTGAACGACTGGCACTTCGACTACGACTCTGACTTTGACCCTTCAAAGGTGAGCGCTGCAAGAAACACAGCTCAATGGAATAAGGAAATCAAAATTTGTGAGAAAGTAACGTGTCTCTGTCACCAGACATTTGTAACCCTTGCCTGAAGAACAAGAAAGAATACAGACAGAACATAAACTAAAGCTTTAAAGGAAACTTAAGCTAATTAAGAACTAACATACCGATCTTCGAGGTGACCTGGAGCGTGACCTGAAACATTGAACCCGAAACCAAAAAGAGAACAGAATAACATAGTGATTTCAGCTTTCTCTTCACATTCACATGCCAAAATGTGTACAGTGAAGACCTTAATAAAAATTCATTATACAGGTTGTTCTGAACAAGAAAACCAAGGATTTTAACTTAAAAAATTGAGCACTTCTCATGACTTTCTATGTAGGTTAATGACCTCATGAACAATGCAGAATAACGAGCCTTCATTTTTTAACATTCAGAAGTTTCTGACAACATGAATATCCAAGATCAGGAAAGTCTAGAATGTCAAACTATGGCAAAGATATTTATCCAATACAAAATTCTGACTCGGCTTTTACAAACACAAAGGAAAGTGAAACCATGGAAAAGAGAACATTCCAAGAAAGGTTCTACTTTTGCTTCTAGACATAAGAAAAATCCTTCGGAGATGATTCTACGGTCTACTAGGCGCATTAGCTTTCAAATTTTCATGGTATGCATACCAGTAAACTCAATTAAGCAGAACATTCATTATAGTCATCTAGACAACAGTGTGCTACACCTTTAACATTACCTGCAAAATATTTTGGCAGGAAAAATGAAATTGATGCAAGGAAAACTGGCACGATGTATACGAGCATGAACCAAGATCAATAATAGATGAGTAGCTAGATACAGAACTTAGAAGAATCACAAACATTACTTTAAGATATTTTAGTCTGGGTAGTGTACTGGGTATTCTCAAACTAGTCAGAAATCAACATGAAAACACAATTGAAGGTGTTTTATGAGAAATCTATGACCAGGAAAACAGACAAGAAACCACCAACACCAAGAAAAACATGCTTGACTGATTGTTTCCAGACTTTCCCATCCCCTCTTTTTTGAACATGAAAACGTCATGAAGGACCACAAACAAGTTGTGGTACGTTGATACAATTTCCGGAGCTTGAGACATAATCCAGACACTATTGATAGATGATCCTAGTGAACTTTCAGGCAAGGATACAACAAAAACTTGATAATTTGTGAAATTCAAAATGGACCATCTGTAGTGCATAGCGTAGCAAATCAGACTCAAATCATACAATAAGGATTTTCAAAGCTTTTTTGTGGATCAGCAAAGACAATTTACCTTGATGGGGATCGAGAATTGGAATGAGGTGTCCGAGACCTAGATCGAGATGGGGAACGGACAGGCGATCTGCTTCTTGGAGATCTACTGCGAGAACGACTGCATCAAGACAAGCAGATAACAATATCAAATAAAATTCCTAAGTTCGTATTCAAAATGAAACTGCACATCCATAAGATCACTAATCCAAACTTCCACAAAAAATATACTACGTAGCTGTCCCATAAACATGGCCAAAAACGAACAAAAAAAAATGAAGGCCGTCTCCATCTGCGCACAGAGTCGGATCGTAAAAGTGCAAAGTCAGTCTAAATTATGGACACTGGGACACATCATGTAGCAAGTTTTTCACAAAACGAATGCAGTCATCAAAAAGCTTCAACAGGATTGAGTTCATTTACTTGATAAAAATTTCTCAAAGGATAACTCCCAAAAATAATCAGACAACCGACATACAATTTTGCAAGACAAAATATAAGACTTTAGAAAAATATTTAGGCAACAAATACTAACATATAAGCGAACATATTCAAGATATACAAATGTATTAAGGAACATGATGTAGGATAAGTATTTCATTGAATGCATTGCAATGTAGGATCACATAGCACGTAAAAAAGTAACCTGAAGTAACAACAAACTACAAGCAACCTACCTACGACTTGGACTTCGATTGTAACTCCTACTACGGCTTCGGCTACGAGACATGCTTTTTTTGTTACCGCGTCCCTTGTCTTCCTTCACCTGGAGACCAATCATATGAATATTAAACTTCACATTATAGATTATATAACAGGGCATTTGTAAAGAGGTTAAATTAACCCATGAAATGGAGTCCTGCAAAATTTATCTATTAGGCAACAAGGATCGTCTATCCAGCTTACCCTTATAAAAGACCGAGTGAAAGGATTACGAAACTCAGTATCATCAAGCTTTTTGATCTGCATATAACAAAAAACGTTGTTCATAAAGAAGCACTTGCTTCAACCTCCATACCCTGAAAAATGTGAGCACCGGTAATAGGAAAGACAAAGGATGCAAGAACAATTATCCCAAAGACATAAAAAGAGCACTTTATAAGCATGGGAAATGAATCAAATACATACAGCATACTTCATGTCGTCATAATTTGTGAAGTCGACTACCCCGGTGGTGCCTAGTTATTCACAAGGATACAAGCAACTAGAAAGTTAGCATTGTCAATACGTCTAGAAAAAGTTATCTTAAACTCCAATGCATCCAGAATGATGAAATTTATTATCACTGAAAGAACAAAGCCTCCTGCTCCTCTTCATGATGCAACTTGCAAGTGTGTTCGTGGAAAAAAAATGGTACATTAATTGAAGATGTTTGCATCCAACTATTCATAGAAGACAGGATATCAACATCAGTGTTGCAAAAATTGTGGAATTCCCTACAGCTTGGACTACCCAAATGTGGATGTAAGGGGACATCTTTGGCCCCTGAAAAATAATATGTACTTAATGTATTTAATTTGAATTTTTCTTAAAAAGTGGGCTTCAACTCCAAGCAAGGGTATAAAGATTTATGTTGTATTATATCAAACCCCAATAACATACTTCAACTCCATGCAAGGCAATGCAACATTGGAAAGTCCACAGAAACTACTACCTCCCAGGAATACGAAGATCAAAATGCATTCATGTATGTGCACATTCACGTTGCCATACATTATTGATAGACCAATGCACAAAATTTTCATCAATTAATGACAAAGCGAGAAGTAGAACCACAAGGATGAACAAATGAATAAAGTGAATTTCCCAGTTCCTACTCCAAATGATACAAATGCAAGGATTGATGCATGTCAATATTTCAGCTTGCTGCGAGCTAGTGTAAGGAGGACATTGGCAAACAAACATAGACCACTAAAGACAATAACTACCTTCTGCCAAGAATCAGCTGATACAGAAAAATATCTCTAAATTGTTCCAAAAACACCGGACCACAGAGACACATGCAATGTTCATAATGTGAACAAGAAAATATGAGCTCCAGGATTGTCAATTTCGGCTCTTGAAAGCTATTTTCTTCCAAATTAAACGAATTTTCACTTAAAGAGAGTGTGAAAACTAATGAACCAGGATGTTGGCATGCAGTCATATAACATGATAGGTGAAATGATAGGACTATCTTCAACTATTCGTAATCTTTTATTTCTATCAACAATCACAGAGCTCCCTTCAAAAACACGAGGTACGGTAAACACTACATCCATTCTAAGGGGAAGAATCATATCTATGTTCTCTGTTACTTGGGCCACCAGATACACTACTACTACTCAATCAAACAGATGTGACAAAAAAGTTTCAATATCGCATAACAGAATGAGTCGTCCTAAGATTAAGCACTTGGTACCAAAAGAGTGTCTGAAAGCTGCCTTCAGAAATTTTTTAGCACTCACCATTGCAATATTTAAAATCCCCAACTTACACTAAAGTGTGTGTCTCCATGCATGTTTCTAGTCTTTAATGCACATTTCAACATTAGCCAACACCTGTGGTGGTACCTTTTGTAAAATAAAGCATCAAGGGCAAGCTTTATTGAAATAAAAATATCAAGATTGTAAATTCTATGGCATGAAATTTGTCACAATTTAAACAGAAAACATGACCACACACAAAAATAAAGCAACCCACAACCATGTTATTCGATAAAGCTTTAGCAGGTTAGCGAATAATAATAACAACTTCACCAAATGCTAAACGAACAGTTCTCTTAGTATCCACCAATAAAACTCTGTTGCATATAAAAGAATACTATGCTAGTCAATTGAACCAAAAGTGTGACATCAAGATAACAATCAACAGGTGTCATTCTCTACAACACTTAGGCAGTCTACAAGGCTTACACCCTCACGGTAGTTACTCTTGCCTCTTCTGCAAGCACTACTATTTCTCTCATTCTTAGTTGATGTTTGCCTACGTTTGTTTTGACAGTACAATCTTCAGAACGTGACTCAGATCTGTGAAAAGAACAGTTGTTTTAATTGTAGGAGCCCAGATCATTGGGCAGGTCACCACCTAGTGCTTCCATCATATAGATTTAGAAACCATATGTAATACAATAGAGGAAGCCACAAACAAAAAATTCAGTGATGCTGCAAGGTCTCATGCACAGCTAGTTTATGCTATTTGGGTTCGTAGGCCTGAGCCACAACACATACTGCTAGAATTCTCCTGGCAAGGAAGCACATTGCATTGGTTGAAGCAAATAGCACACACTCATTTATTAGCAGTCGTGTGATATCAGGTACCCATGCTACTCCAAAAAGGCACCTCAAACACTACGTGTGAAGTTCATAAATTCCCACTCATTCCAAAGAACTCAAATGTTACAGCATCAGGTTTGTGCAACGTTTTCTTATCAATAAGTAAAAATAGCTGCACCAAAAGGACTCATGATAGACAAAATAAAACTAACACTTTAGCCTGCTCGAACTTGGGAACATCCAATAAGATGATTGTGAGACTAGTACTGCTCTTGAAAGTAGATTGATATAACGATTCACTTCCCGCAACAGTGTTAAAAAGTAAAGTGGTAAAACATGGGGCTCGTCAAATACCTAGAGATATTGCTGCAATAAATTCGTGAGTACCTGGGGATTAGGAATTCGCCACATCAACTTGAAAAGAATATTATGATCTCTACATCATGCCTAGAGAATTAGTCTTGAGCCTGGCATAGATAGCAACATATCACTACACAATGATCGTTGGTATGCTTTCCATGGCATTGATTCACAAAGGAAATACTATCTTATCTATGGTAAGCAGCTTACCAGAAACGTGACTTAAGGCATATTATTCAGCACATATACGTGTATATCATAGTTGCCCGTTCCGGAACGGAAAGCATGCTATTGCAAATCCCGCCGATGTTGTGATGGTTCGTATGCAGGGGTGCAGGGGGCCAGAGCAGGCTTCTCTAGGAGGTAGGTTTTTGTTCAAGTGAAATAATATCATGCAGATGGTTATAATTCACAAGCTATGAATGTGAATCTATGAATACTCAAGAGTCAATGTTGGGATGAGGCTATAAGATCTCCTGTCCAACCTGCAATGATCAACAAGAAACAAGAAAGAATGCAACACGTAACCTCCCAACGACAAACTGTAAAATAGACGACACAATCACCCCCGTGCTAGAGAGAAACCTGCTCTCCTAGCGAATTCACAAGAGCACACACTGAACTCACCACGAGTCAAAAAGCTAGGAGCCAGAACCCCCTCGCCTTGTAGGCACCCTCCCTGCATGCTCTTTCTTCCCTAGGATTCTCATGTAGCTGCTCCAATCATGCAGGTTAATCGTGAGGAGTCCCTGTCCCCATGCAAAGGGTAGGGGTTCACAAAGTCCTCATCTTAGGCATAACCAGCAATATATTGAAATTCCTTACAAGCACCACTGCATGTAAAGCATATGGATGTGTAGTTGCCAAAAAGATTAGGCCCCCAATTATTTGTCAAAAAAATCCACATCTCCTGAGTCATCTTCTAGTGTTAGCATTGTAGTTAAACTGACTGCATAATCTGCAAATAGGCTTGCACTGTCATATTTAGTTTCTTGTGCATACTTTGTTTGAGAGATCCTGATACTATTCTTCTGCTTCCATAATTCAATCCCCAAGAAATAGTGCAAAAGTCCTAATGTTTCATGTCAATTTCTTTTGACCAATGTTTTGAGCACCGATTTGAATCAGCGGTTTGAATCGGCCCATTCGACCGGTTCAAATCGGTTGGGTCAGGTTCAAATCAGCCGATTCAAACATCTGTAAAACATTGCGGGCTTTCTTGCTGTTTATGCCAGAACTTTCAACTATGAGGCTATGCCAGAACTACAAGATTCTATTGCAAATTGAAATCGTTATTGATTCATATCAATGAAGTTGCACGAATCAGCGACAATTGAGTTTCGATATTCATGATCCTACAGGGTACCTTAAATGATACATCATAGATCCTTTGCGTCTCACCGTCTTGAGTGACCCATTGGTGTCGAGGAGTCGAGTGTTAGGAGATCCTTAGCAGACAATCCAAGTCCAAGACTGAGGACTGAGGACTCCAATAATCAATGACTTCATATGGTACTATAGAGACTACTTACTACATCTAAGATCTTGGAGAATCCCAACTTCCAAGAGCAGCAAGCTAGCTATTACCAATGGCTAAGGGGCCAGGGAGTTTTAACTCGTTACTTTCTGTAGTTACTAGTACGACATTAGACTTAAGTTAGTAACTACTATGATTGAAGATCCATGAATCATGTCACGACTCGAATCGGTCCGATTCGAATCGCGATTCGTCATTCGAATCGCCGGTTCGTGCAACGTTACTTTTGACAACTACTCAATTATATCAATCAACTTCTTGTTTGTCCCTATTTTGACCAAGTTATCAACCTAGATAACTCCGATGAAAATGTCTTCATTCTACTCTTTGACATAAGATTAGGATCAGATTTGCTTTTCTAAAAGTTCATCTTTCAAAGTACTCGTCGATCTTATTGTACCAGAGCTGCTTAAAAACGTACATAAGGCCTTTTTAATTTAATACTAATTACTCCTCTCCGCACCTCATTGACCACTCATCAACTCTTGTAGGAGGTCTGCTATTGACAGTCATTGATGTTGATACTGTATACAGTGTTCTTAGTGGATAATCACTACAAGATTCATCTTTTTCTATCCATGGTTCTTTACCACATCTTTGATTTAATTCAAGTGACCATATAACATTGGCCTAAAGGTCCCACTTAGTAAAGCCCAAATAATGAGGGCCCTAACATATGTCCATAATTCAGCATCTAAGAAAATTAATATCTTACCTAGAAAAAAATTATTGTGGGCACTTATCACTGGAAAGTTGAAAGTGCTTAAGGTTGGAACTATAACTGCATCATTGTCAGAATATAGTCCCAATTTTTTTTATGTTTCCCCTGGACCATGAAGCACAACCACAATGGAAAAATTGTTATACATGAAACAAAAACAGGTGCATAGTTCATACCATTTCCCTCACGAAACACCTGCGCAAAGCAAACATCTCCAGCTCTCCGCATGTGATCCTGGAAAATAACGAGAAAACAAGAGATGAATCAGAGCAAAGGATCACACTAGTTAGTACATGCAATTGAGAATATCATACATGCCAAAATTTGTTAGTAGCTTTATGAATCTTCTATGGGCACAGCTGAATACTTAAGAGCTAAAATAAACTCTCTTTAACAATATGCTAAACATTTCCAGAAGGTGCACGGCACATCTTTGATCTTAAACGAGATGTAGTGTCTCAATTGAATACGCGTCAAGCTCCTTGAATGACAATTCTGGTAGATGAACTAACTTCTTGAAAAGGTACAGTCAGCCAAAGAGAATTAATAAGTATACATTTTCAGAAAGACCAAATCTGCCAATTAAGATTGACCAATCACCTAAAATTGCTCAGACTGGTCATATACTCATCAAAAATTTCATAGGACTTATCCCAAAATGTTCAATGGTATGTTGCAGGTTTTCTATTTCTTGCAGTCACAAAGTCCTGAAGTCATGGCGCCACACTTACATTTATGAAAAAATGAATAGCTGTATGCAGCATATGTTTTGCAACACATAACATGGATGTCCGAAGCACTTGGATGGTTATAGAACATTTAAGAGGGGGAGGACAATTTGTGGAACGGCACAACCAGTAAATATTTGCATAAACATGGCATATGACAAAATCAAAAAAAGCATTTCCCAGATAGATCCCAAAAAAGCTCATCCAGACAACCTCGCAATCGCTACTGACATATAACAATGTACTCACCAAAGATAACACAAAAACATGAAACCTTGCACAAAGGTCATTGTTGCTTGCTTTATTAAAACTGAAGAAGCTTTTGCAACAAACGCAAAGCAATTAAAGATTATTTCAAACCTTGAGGTCCTGCCATGATGCTGATGATGGTAGTCCTGTGATGATCACTGTACATATTGAAAGCCAAATTTTAACAGCAAGAAATGCGGATCAGATGAGAGCTTCTAAGAACACTGGAAATTACAATTCAACAAATAGTGAACAGAATAATCATCCTTTAAAAAATTGAAAAAATGACTTCACACACCCCTGTACTCAGATCGGCGAGAAACACCACCAGGACGACCTCCACCACCCCCACTGCCTCCACCACCACTGTTATAGCTGCTATGTCGATCCATGGATGCTGCAGGTCCTCGCCCTCCATGGGCAAGCTCAACCTGCCAAGCCCAACACCTAAGAAACTTGAAGTACTAAATAAAAAGTGCAGTACATGCACGATGCAGCTATTACAGAGAGCACAAGTCATACAAATCTACACATGTACCCAGCAAAACCCCAATACCTTGCAAAAAAGACTCATGGTTTTTCAATTTTGATAGTTTAGATAGTGTTAACTGAACTTAGAAATGATCAATGAACACATCTAAAGAATAACATACTGAAAAGCTAGAAAGAGGCAAAAATAACATTGCACAGAGCTATATTGATCCAATCAATTGTAGCTAGAGATACATTGTAAACCAAAATACGTGTTGGCTTAAAATGGTCAATGTTACAAGCTTACTCTATCCAGCTAAATGGAGGTAAGTTGGTCCCGGATAGCACGAGTTTATAGGTGTTCAGAAAAAAAAATTGGGAGCTCAAGTTAAGGATTATTTACAGGTTGTGTGGCTGAATTTCAACCACCTGCCAGATCCAAGTTCTAGAGAAAAAATGACACACTGTTTTAACAGTTTGTTTAAACGTGTCTATTGCTTGTTTCCAGAGAACAATATGACACACTAATTTAACAATCTATTACTAATAAAGCGACATACTTTCAACCTTTTATACAGTTCCCCTAAACAAATTTAAAGAAAAAGCAAAAAAAATTCAAATAAAAGTAAAAATAAATATAAATATATAAAATATTATATAGTATAATTGCATTCAAAAACTGGAACCTTAATTTCCAGATCACATGCAAGCAAATATGTCCTTTTGCATGATAAAAAATAGGTTGTGTGGCAGAGATTTTACTACTCCAAGCGGTCAAGCAACTAATCTAGACTTATTACATATATGAACCATTATAGTCCTACTAAAGGTTTCTTTCTTCAGCACAAGGTCTACAGTTCACGTTGACATACTAGAAAAAAAATAGAGAATTTAGATCACTAAAAATTCCATTTAATGACCACCCCAAAGAGCCTAAAACCATAGGTGTAATGAAGAATTGCTCTTAGAAAAACTTATTATGTTATCTCTAGGACAATAGCCAACATAGCAACAAAGACGGGCAATCTTCAACAGTATTAAGTCCACCCCCAAAGTCTCAAACCATTAACTCCATCGTGCAGAATGCAGACCAACTGCTATGAAATCCCTACTCAATTTGTCACTAAGTTTCTATGAATTCAGCAAAGGTCGTCACATGCTTGACTTATTCGGAGCATCTATCAATCTTTCAAGCTTGCCAGCCTCGACAAAAATAGTTGGCTAAAAAAAAGAAACTAGTAAAACCAACAAGGACCAAGCCTTCAAAGTATGCTCATGATTCAAAATTCAAATATTGTGTTTCCCCACGTGTACCATATCAAATCATCCAAGAATTCAATAAATTTCCAAGAGCTTCTCTAAAA
Organism: Diphasiastrum complanatum; assembly: GCA_029204225.1. Classification (NCBI taxonomy): domain Eukaryota; kingdom Viridiplantae; phylum Streptophyta; class Lycopodiopsida; order Lycopodiales; family Lycopodiaceae; genus Diphasiastrum; species Diphasiastrum complanatum. The sequence goes on along the minus strand of CM055092.1, from coordinate 6,029,253 downwards.
AGGAGGAAAAACCAAACCCGAAGACGATTTCCACAAAAGGTATAGCCATCTCGTCCCCTTATAGCATCTTCAGCATCTCGAGCATCCTCAAACTGCAATCATGGTTAAAAAGATACAGGCAGCATTTGAACTTTACAATCGCTTTAAAGTTAAGTGAGAGTATATAGGCTGCAAACAATCATGATGGCAGATGTTCTCCATTGTGTGATGCTAATTATTCACGAAGAATTTAAGGTACAGATAGTTCTGGAATTATCATATTACACTCACAACTAAGCCATACCTCAACAAAACAATACCCAGGTGGACGAGGTGGCAACTTCAAATCAATATCCAAGATACGCCCATACTGCACAAGAACAATCGTAACTTTTAGCTAGCAAATCACATTCTTGAAAGATAGAAGCTTGCACAAAATTAAGGTATTATTGAAAGCACATGAAATATGAGAGTGAATAATTTTTCTAGCAATGTATAGGCAACTAGAATCCGATCTTCTTGCAATAAACTGCAAACGATTAGTATTAACAAACATACATGTAACATTACAAAAGAAAGGTTTTTTCAACAAACCTTGTAAAATAAATCCTCTACTTCTCGCTCCCGAATGTCACCAGGAAGGTTGCCCACATATATCGTTCTGCTGGCACGGCTGCTCATGGCTCTCAGCTTTCAGAAGTCTAAGTGACTTCTGACACAAAAAGTCAACTACAAGCCAACGGTCAAACCAAGCTAAACCTACAACATTCAAATGTCTTGACTAAGTTGATACATTTACACAAACAAGCCAAAATGACCGCATACATTACAAAGAAAATATCCAAGTATTAGAGTATCACCAAAGCACATCAACAAAGCTTCTTAAGGATTAGCGCTAGTTGAGCAAAAGTAGGAGCGCTATGAGGCAAACCAAGCAAAAAAAATTGGTCCGAGCAGAGCTCATTAATCCATAGCTCCATCCTTTGCTCCAAAAAGCTCCTTACTTTAGAGTAAACATAACAAACTTCATACTCCAACAGAAGCTCATTATTCAGCTCAATCCTTGTAAATGTAGGCCCCTCCCTCGTGCCCCATTCCCACTTTCACCCATGTCAACTCCCAAAAAACCTATCCTTTCTTCCTACATCTTAATGCTTTTAAGCTCCATGCTTTGTCCATACGCCACGCATCTATTCATGCACAAAGATGGTGTGTATGTTATACAAAAACAAACATTCTACATATTACAGATGAAAGTCTTTTACCTTGATAAGATGCTTGCAATTAAGACTTTGTTGTAGAAAACCTTCGACTTGATCTAGCATACAATTGAGTTTCTTACAAGTTACAACTTCAAATATTACATGCTCAAAGAATTAAAGCTATAATTGATAACAATGCTAAGAGCCATCACAGGGAGCACGCACACCGACATATTATGCATATGGACACAAAATGAACGGAGTCCAAATCTATTGATGCCACGCTGAATGGTCTGCGACTAAAGCCCTTCCACTTGGCACTAACTAAATTCCGGAGTGCAAAACCAAGTGCCTCAGAAATTAGGGATTGATAATACGGTCAAGAAGGTTGGAAACTATAAAACAACAACTAAATTTCGTGATAATAAACTGATTTGAATCTGATAGCCAAATTGCACTTTACAATGGAGATCATCCTTAAGCTTGAACAATGCACTTAACGAAAGCATAAGGATCCTTCCAAACGTGACTTAAGGTCAAATTTCTTGCTAAGCGTGGTAAATTGGTAGATTGTGGCATCAATATATCTCAATCAATATCTCAATATTGACAACAGAATCAACTAGCTCACTTTTAAGGTAGAATGAATTGTTATTCTATAAAGAGCATAAGGATCCTTTCAAAAGTGACTTTAAGGTCAAATTTCTTGTTAAGCGTGATAAATTAGTAGATCAATGTATCTCAATATCTCAATATTGACAACAGAATCAACTAGCTCACTTTTAAGGTAGAATGAATTGTTATTCAATAAAGAGCGTAAATGGTCAAGTTATAGCTCCCAACTTCAGTTATGCATATCAATGTCATCTACATCAAATACCTAAATGTAAAAATGTCAGACTTCATCTTTCCATGAACTCCCTCTTCCAAAAACTGCATGCACGCCATCCCTATGCCTAGAAAAGCTCCCCTAACATTTCAGGTGTGGACATCAAAGGCACAAATTTATGCAGCATTAGAGTTGTGAAATTCCACCTTAATCATATAGACTCAGCCATTCTAAACCTTTATCTAGTAGAAATAAAAAACAGCAACCACTGTTCCAAACCTCCTAAGTGTATGAAGTCAATTTATCACCTTGTTCAAGCAAGTTACCCACAGTACATCTGTGTCTAGTAAAAAGATCACCTGGCTTCATCATTCAGCCAGCCGCAAGCTTCCATAGGATATAAAACAACAGATGTATTTCTTTGTCACAGATCTATATTGAGACTTAGAGGCAACTGTTGACAATCATCCAACCAGCCAGAAAAGCAAGCAGTCTGTGACTTCACTATCTCAGAATTAACAACCTTGGTGCATTACAGGCATCCAAATTGCTAGTTAAACACCAAATGATTTGCAGCATTGGTGTCATCTTAAGCGGGTCAATCAACAGAGACCCGACATCTTAAGAGTATAGAAGTTAAACTTTTAACTAGCTCTCTGATATAAATGATCCATTTTATCGACAACAATTTCATAGTATTTGTTATCAATGTTCTTCTACTTGGGAAGTGTCATGTAAGCCAAATTCCACGAGTCCTCTTCAGTCTTCTCCAGCCAACTAAATTGAAGATCCTCCATAAAATTATCTTCAAGCAGGATCCTAAGGTCCCTCCCATCAGCCACCAGGTAGGAAAATGCATCAAAATCAACAGTCTTCGTCAAATTGACAGTGAGACCAACACACAGGATTGATATATTTAACATGTGAGGCCACCAACAGCCAAAACTCTCTGCATTACTGATATTACACAATTTTCACAACCCAGATATTGGAAGTGACACTTTTATGTACAAGTCTACAAGAATAGCTAGGGCTCAAGGGAAAAGGTCCTGAAAGTCTTCCATATAATTTACCTTCCAGAATCACGAAATGGCTGATGAACTGGTCACAAGGATTGAACGAAGGGTTGCTCTCTCTGTCTCATATGCCATACAATTGTAGTAATAGTTACTTGTACCATAGATGCACCAGTGATTCTAGAATCGCGATTCTATAATCGCTGTCAAAAAAACAGCGATTCACCCAAAATCACTGTTTAATTTTTTATAAATAAAACCAAGCAATATGGGTATCAATAGAGACAAAGACAGACGATTAGGATTACAGTAGTTTCAGATCTGATTTCAGTAGTTTCAGAAGAAAAAAAATTGGACCTGAAATAAACCTGAAAATGTTTATTTTGGTTCCAAAAAAATTTCTGAAAACTAAAAAAACAATTTCTTTTTCTAACGATTCTGGGCAGCGAATCGCGATTCATGTTTCGCTATACCCCTAGAATTCCAATTCGCTGCAACTGTGAATTGTACATTTTGGACACTCGACTCTCAAGGCCGCTTTCCTCACCTCTGCTCTCCACACAGCTGCATCTATCTCCTTTCAGATTCTATAAACCAAAATCACCATATACATTCCCTCGCAAAGCATGTTTAAATTAGATGCTAATGTGGCAATGGAGAGTGTAAACATGGCAAAGGAGGAGATCACCAAATCTCCATGTTATTCACATTCGTCTATTCGTATATCCTCCCCCATCGTCTCCGGGAAGCGAAACACCAATACCAAGCTTGTTACAACATAAGAAGCCAGCCTGTATGGAAGCTGAAAAGAGACTTCTAGATCTCTTGTACAGCTCATCATCTGATACCTTCTAGCATGAGTTTCTTCCACGTGCTCTAATTAATGGACCCAATGTTAGAAATAAATGTTTAATTTACCCCTAATGTTTCTAGGCCATGCCTGCATGCTATTTTAGGGGCCCACATTTTTAGGTTACTCAAATTTATGTGCATGTAGTAGGGTGCTGGAGTAGGCCGCTGGAGAGCAAAAATTGCACTCAAATTTTGACTTACTAATTAGTTTGAACTTTTACCTGATAAAGATATTAACAGTAGGAAATTGCTTTTTGCTTTAGCATAGCTTTTGCCTAAGATAAACCTAGGAGAGTATTATATGAGGACCAGCGCCCACCCCAACTCTATGTAGTGTGTTTCAGCTTTATTCATATCAATCCAAGATATGTTGTTTTGCTCAAACGATTTATGACTGTTTTGTGTGAGTGCTAATATGATTAGTACACTCCTATCTAGAATTATATCCATAATTCTAATATAGTATCATGCACAGGTTCTCTGATTCTGGAGCGCTTCTGAAGAGGGATTACTACTAGAATTTTTCACTACATTTTCTGCAGGGCAGATCGCCAAGAGATCATCAACAGATATCCAGAGCAGATCACTGAAAAATCACCTACAAATCTGCGGATCAGATTGAAGAGAATCAACTTTCTCATATCGCTGCAGGACGGGTCATTTGTCAGAACAGTTGCTACAGATCGCTGAAGGTACAACTACGTTAGAAAGGAGTGCAACTACCACCAGCAGTCGGCCGCAAATAAACATGTTAAAAAGGCAGCTAGAAGATCAAGTATGAGCTTGATTGGTAGGAGCTACAGCCACATATGAATTCCAGATTCGTTGAAGCGGAAAAAGTTCCAGCACATGTATTCAGAACTTCATCAATGCATCTACATAGAATTTCAGATTTCTATACGACTATCTAAAAGTTGTAGATTCGAAAGATCAAGCACAGGCTGCTATTTAGGTTGGAAAATTACTCGCGTTCTATTGAAACTAATAAATGCAAGTTCTTTTAAGAAGAAGAACAAACAAAAATTTTGTGGCCCATCAAAATTTTGAAGAACCAACAAAGTTTTTATGTGGAACCGTCAATTTTTTTTTAACCGTCAAAATTTTGAAGAACCAACAAAGATTTAGTAGAATCGATAAATATTGTGGAACGACAATTTTTTATGACCAACAAAAAAATCATTGAATCCTTAGTTTCATACAATGGCAAGTTGGAATGATGCAGAATTATCAGAGGCTAATATGCTTGATGGTACAAATTTTAGCATCTCGAAATTCAAGATGCAAAATATTCTCATGGATCGAAATATTGGGATATTGTTATAGGTACTGAAATACTTCAACGTATGATACGGAGTTGAGAGGGTTTCTGAAACGGAGAAGAAAAGCTCATCATATCATTCACTTGTTAAATATAAATATGATTATAACCCTGATCAAAGATGCTGCTGGACCCAACGAATATTCTCAAAAATTTGTACAAAAATATAAATTCCTTTTGCGCAATTCCTACTTCAATCCTTGGAAAAAAAAGGAATTGTAATCAGAACAAAAGGCAATCAAGTAGGCTCGTAACATGGGCGCTATTACAAAGAAATAAAGCTTAAAGGCAGCACAATTTTGTTATTATGAAAAACACGATTTAAACTATAAGAATCAAGAATGTACAAAGAAGTCAAGCTACAAGGGCACTACATCAATAGAAACAAACACTTATAGGGTATGGACGTGGAAACCATACCAAGAACTACATCGTTTGAGACAAACACTTAAAGAAGATGGACATGGAGCCCGACAATTATTCTTTCATTTTTTCTAGTCTTGAAGTAGCCAATAAGGAAAGGTGCTAGAGAAGTATGTCTACATAATATGTTAACCCCAATGTTGTGAGTCTATACGTCGGACTGTGCCCCACATAGTTTCCCTGTCTGAAAAGTAAGTACACCTACTCAAGGTGTTGGATCTGTCAATAGACCCTCCTATGGTCAAAGAGGTGGATGTAGCTTCTTAAAAGTTTCCTAAGAAGAGGTGGAAGAATGGTTATAAACAGCAACTAGTCCAAGGGGGTGGCATAGGTGAGGAGCTAAGATACTCTTGAGGTTGTGAGAAAGTCCAATTTGGTCAGGTTTATTCTACTTCAAATTTGTTTTAATAATGTTTATGCATTTGATTTACTAATGATAAATACTATCCTTGAAAGTTCATTGCCTATCATTGTGTGCTTGTATGTTTCTAGCACATGATCAACCATGTGTTTGTATCGCATGCCCTAGCTATCATTCTAATACATGGTATGAGGGCTTAGGAGTGTTGTATGTAATACCATGATAGGTAAGGGCCCCTAGAACTAGCACACAGGCATGGCCCAGTAATCCTAATTAACCTAGATGAGAACATTAGTTGCAGTGAATCGCGATTTGCTAGGATTGCATTTCACGAATCGCTATTCTAACAGCGAATTGTGTTTTTTTAAAAAAAAAGACTATTATCTTTTGGGCCTCCTCGCGGCCAAACACGCACCAGTCGTGGAGGAGGCAAATTTTTCTTTATGTGCTATGGGCGTCCGATCTTCCCATATAAATAGTCGGCAGGCACTCGGCGATATGGAGGTGGTGTGCACGGTGCCAGGGGGATCTGAGCTTCGTGGAGAGCGAAACGATCAATTTTCAATATTTGGTTCAGAATGATTTAGCATGGTTTTCTTTCCAACATGATTCAATATGGTTTTTGTTCAACATGGTTTTTGTTCAGTTTGTTGTGATCTGAGTGAGAGAGAGAGAGAGAGAGAGAGAGGGGGGGGGGGGGGGGGGGGGGAATCCTCTTATGAACACATTGGGGAATTCTCTTTTTTTATTAATTTTTTATATTAGAAGGAGCTATAGCGTATCATGCAACTCCCTTTTAGAGCTTTGCACCTTTGTCGATTCCAACCTCGACAAAACCGTGTCCAATCTTAGAACGTCTGAAGTTGACCTTCCTTCAGCATGCTTATTGGTAGCCGCTTTTGTAGCTTTATCAACACCATGATGACTGATTGTCTTGCCCTTCCATATCCCTTTTATGAAGTATCTACAGATTTCAACGATCGGAATCTTGGAAAAGATCAACGTGTATCCTCTTTGGAACCAACGAACAATTTGCAGCAATGATCTCCACAAAGAATTTCACCAAAATCCTCCTACGGCTCCACATTGTCCTCCTAACAACGATGACTCCGTGCTTTGATGTCCTACAGCAACCTGTTATCTGAGGTAGATTTCATAATCTCCTCTTGCAGCACATCCCTTCTCCTTGTAGCACTAGATCTTCTCACAAAGCTGCTACCGTTAAGATGAAGCTTGAGAACTGGCTACGGACAAAAAGCAACCCAAAAGCAATTGCCTAATCAATGTCTCTATATATGATAAAAGCACCAACACCTATCTAAAGCAAATCTTGTGCTTCAAATCAAGTACTAGAATCTCGAACTTGAGTCTAGCTAAATTCTAACTTGACTATACTAAATATAGGTAAGGGCCCCTAGAATTAGCACGCAAGCATGCCCAATAATCATAATTAACCTAGATGAGAACATTAGGGGTAATAATGTGAACATTAACTCAACAAACCCTTCTTACAAGCTCACCAAACTAAAAGAAACACAAAAGAAATAAAAATACTTCAAATATGATTCCAACATATATCTACTTTTTGTATAACTCTTTACGGGCTAAACCTTGAAATATCTTATCCCTTATCCTAAAAGACATAAAGACTATCTTAAGTGCAACCAAAACTGTGCCGCCTCATGGGTCCAAAAAAGTAATCATATCAAACGAAATGTTAGATTTATACAAAATGGACTAGATTGTGAACAATGATGGTCATGTAAGATTTAGGAATTAAATGGGAATCATAACGTGGCTTCTTCATAACTACCAATGTCAAATGGCCAAACTTAGAGCCTATTTCAAGAACCAAACAGAACTGTAGTAGGCAGATAAATAGGTGTAAACTAGTTCTTGAGGCAGAAAATTTTATTGGTAGTACGAAGGTATTACAAGTAAAACAAATGCAAACCATTTCACAAATTTATAGGCATAGATACATGATATGTCCCTTGAATGGCACTGAGCTCATATCAAGTTCTAGAATGGTAAGAAGAATTGCACAAAATCGTGTATTCTAGCATGACCCACTGGATTTAGAAAGATCATGGAACAAGACAGGAGTTTAGAATGCAAAGCGTGACTAATTAGCAACTCAGTTCTTCAATAAAACTCCCAGCAAGGAGTCGCAAAACCCACATCTCGGCTCCTTGATTAGCAAGCCGAATATTGCTCTCAGAACTGAACCCTAGACTGATAAAAAGAAGAATACCGCATAATATAAGCAGAGTCACAGAAAGTGCCAGACATTTTTACTTTGATATCAACCACAGATGTACACATACAGCATGCCACTAAGGCTGAATGAACAAGCCTCGTTCCCTCATGAAACCAGAATTAACGAATAGAGTGGAAAATACAAAGGGAAGTGATGTATTTCAAAAACGCTAGTTCCCAAAACATTGTACAATCTGGCATACAGTCAAGTCGGCAAGGCAAGTCCTACTGCTACAAAGAAAAAGCAATACTACTCTAATACAGTGTGCACTGACAATAAAAACCGTGTGATGTAACATGCATACACAATCAGAGACAGAAAAAAAGGGGAAAGGAAATGCAAAAGACAAGTGAACTCGGGAACTATGAAAGGAACCTGGTGAAAGGCCGCTAGTGTCTGCCGAGGACTTAGCGGCTTTGTCCTCCTCCTCCTCCTCCTTCACTTCCGCTGCTCCTCTTCCTCCTGTTCGGCTCGCTCTGCTCTCCTGTGACCTAAAAAATGAATAGAGAAAAAACCCTTATTCTTCAAAGAAGAGGTAAAGCTCGAATAAGAAACTAAACTGGAAACCATAAGTCCTTTCAAGTCCGAACGAGATTAATGAGGATGGCACTTTGACTATGGGCTTTCTTTTAGTGACTGGGTTTTGGCCCGGCAACTCCATGTGAGCATTAAACAAATGATATTTTAGCTTTGCCGCAGTAGCGATAAGCGACTTTGAAGATTGGCTAAAAATTGGGGTGTCACTCTTGGGTGAGTTTGAGTGTTAAATTGAAAAAAAAAATTAGTTTTTAATTCCTCTAAAATGAAATCGCCGATTTTTTTTAAATTTGTCAATGATTTAAAAGTTAGCTTCAGGCAAACCTTTTGGTGATATATTAATTAACTAATTTATTTTTATGCTTGAGTATTACAGTGTAGTGTCTTGCTCGTGCAATTATGAGTCCAAGGCATTACATTGCATAATGCTCTTGGAAAAGCAACTAGTGTAGAACACGGAGGTGTTTAGGCTAGGTGAGTCACAAATCTTTGTGTGGAGAGCGGATGGCGTCCTTGCCCAAGTATGAGGGAGGGAGGTTGAGCTACACGAAGTGGGCCTCATGGCTATTTAAGTTGTTTGCCATAGAATTTTGGATTTGCATCATATATGATACTTTGTGATTTTGAAGGCCTTTACGGGGGAAAAGGGTGCGCTCCGAGGCCCTTCCGCCCCGGAAGGGCCTGCGCTTGGGCACGCTTGGGCGCAGCGCCTTTCATGGCCGGAAAGTCCGAGCCAGCCCTTCCTCTACATTTTTTTTTTTTCTTTTTGAGGTAAATTTTTTTATGTGCACCTTCCGGCATCCAAAAGGTGCCTATAAAAAAAATTTGCCATAAAACAAAATTGTCCCACCGATTAGGCTACTCCATTTCCTTTATAAAAATGTTAAAACTAATTTTACGATCCCATTTTGTCTTCAACATGAATGTTGTGCATAATATCGTAAGAGCAAATGCAAGATAGATGAAATATTTTTTAACATATGTAACATTTTGAATCATTGTATTATGTCCATCGCACCAAGGTGAATTGGGTAAAGTTATTTACATTAGCCATAAAGGTGCAAGCTTCAACTTTGAGCCATGCAAGCCTTGTGTTGTGAAACCTATTGATTTGGCCTGGCCATATTGTAAATGTTAACATATCATCTCTAAAGTTCCTAACTTACACTCTCTTGGTAATCATCACGGGGATTTACTCCAATTTGGGCTATGATGATGGCAAAGTCTTCATGATTATATTGTGGTAACGGATTTGGGTGTGATGGAATTAATGTAGTGTAGTTTGTAGAAGCATTATTTGTGTGTGATGGACTTAATGTAGTGTAGTTTGTAGAAGCAATATTTGTGTGTCTCCAAGTTAAAACATCTGTCAATTCGTGGATCTTGAGATGGCTCTAGTTGACATGGTGCCATATTTTAAATAGTCTATCACCACTTCACAAGTATGTGTGAAAGTCACCAAAGTAGAAGTGGTATTGTGAGATTCCTCCACTTGTCAACAAACAGAAGTCTCTGGGTAATGGTAAATTAAATCAACCTAGGCATGTCATTGGAGTTTGGAGCTTATGCCACTAGGATTGAGGATGATACGAGATTTTATAGGTGCCCAGATGTTATTGATGGTGATATATATAGTGACTTTTACCCTTCAATGTCTAGCTCTACTACCAGGTCTCCAGTATGTAGAGCTTTGATAGTGGTTTCAAGAGAGACTATCTCTAATGTGTTGTCGTTGTTGTTGGGGGAGGGGGGGGGGGGGGGGGGGGGGGGGGGGGTTGGCTTATATGTTGATGCCAACTGATAAAATTTCTTATTAAAGGACTTCAGATTACTTAGAGAATGGAGATTGCGAGCTGTTCTTTTGTGTTGAATAAGATTATCAGTGTAGAGGTCTTAGACTGCCATGAAAGAGAGATTGCATAAACGATTCGGCGTCTGAGACAGACACGCAATCCTCTAATGCTGATAACCTGATACAAAGAGAATGTGGAAATAACTTAGGCGTCAGAGACAGCCATACATTTTCTTATAATGATGTTTGCGTAAGAGGAGTGAGATTTAATTTCATTCAACAAGAATGCAAAGATGTAGAACAGTATCGAATCCGTATAATAATGTTGTAACACAACAATCAGATCACAATACAATTGCGCTGATAAGCGCGTGATCTACTTACAGACTCAAATCAATTGCTAAAGTTCTGAAGATTTTTCTCTCTATATAATCACTAACTCTGAGGAGCCAGCTACTAGAAGACCTGTTCTGGTCGTTTGATCTATGCTGGAATATCCACATGCATTTGCTCTTCAATCGCTCATTACATATGTATAGCAACTAGGGGAAGATCTTGTATTATTCTATCTTTGCATTTACAAGATCGCTTAACATCTGATTAACTGACTAATTAGAACAATTATTATTGGAGCGTGAAGACGTAGACAGTCTATACTTGGAATCCTGTGTATTTCTGCAGAGTGTCGTATTTTTTTACTGTGTGGAATTCCATGTAAAACTACAGTGTCACATTTTTTGCCTGTGTGGAATATCGTGTAAAATTGCAGCGTCACATTTATCGCAAAGCAGTGTCCCACTTCTAAAAGTGTTTGAAATGGCCGAAAAACCGAGTTAGCACAAGTGTTGCAAAACACTTAGTTGCTCATGATGGCCCGAAGGTGGAAAGGCGACAATGTCGAGTGTCGGGTTTTTTGCCTGTTGCGAAGAAAAATGCAGACTGTTGCGACAAACAGTTCAAATATGCAGACTGTTTACAAACAGTTCATTTTATGCAGGTTTCATTTGAGAGAGTAAAATTGAGAGAAGGAAGGAGGGCAGTTAGGAAGAGTAGGAATAAGATTAAACTCCAACACTTCCCCTTAAGCTTACTGCTATGAATCTGAACTACAATTGAGATTTATCATATCTACTAAGGTAGAATGTTTATCTCTAGACAATGGCTTTGTCAAAATATCAGCCAACATACTGTCTGTATGATAGTAACTTAGCACAACATCTTTATTCTGAACTTTTTCTCTAAGAAAATGGAACTGAACTTCTATGTGTTTAGTTCTAGTATGAGTACGTGGGTTCAGAGATAGAGCTATGCAGCTCTGATTATCGCACTGGAGTATTGTTGGACCAATTTGTGGGAATTGTAGATCCTAATGTAGCTGCAACATATTCGGATTCTATAAAGGACAACGAAATGCATTTATGCTTTCCGTTGTTCCATGAAATGGGTCCTCCTACAAGGAAACAAATATAACTTGATGTGGATTTTCTAGTATCCACGTCTCCTGCCCGATCAGAATCTGAATAGGTGACTGAAATGAGTGCAGCTTCTATATTACCATTATAGCTCAAAGCATAGTGCTTCGTAGCTTGAATGTACTTCGGTACTCTTTGTAGAGCCTTCCAATGTTGTAGGCCTAGATTGGGCATATACTGAGATAATGTGCTCACCGCATATGCTAGATCAGGTCATGTGCAGATCATAGAATACATTATAGATCCTATGACAGATTGATAAGGATACCTACACATTTCTTGCTGATCTACTTGAGTTCTGGGGCACATGTCTTTAGACAGCTTGGATCCTGAATCCATGGGTGTGTCTATCGGTTTGCAGTCCTCCATGCCATATCTGTGAAGTACATTGGTTAGATAGGACTCTTGGCTTATAGTGATTCGTCTGCTTGCGCGATTTCTACAAATCTCCATACCGAGAAGGTAATGAATTGGACCTAAATCAGTTATCTCAAATTGTGACGAAAACAGAGATTTGGTTTTCTATAATAACTAATTTGAATTGCTGATAATTAAGGAATCATCAACGTATAATGCTATTATAACATAGCTTGACCTCTTTCATTTGAGATACACATTAGAGTATGCGGAACAAAAAGTGAAATTATGTTGCAACAAGAAGTGGTTGATTCTTTTATACCAGGCCCGGGGAGCTTGCTTGAGGCCATACAGTGTCTTGTGCAATTTACATACCAAATGCTCTTGGCCTTGAAGGACGTAACCTTCTGGTTGATAAATGAATATGTTTTCTTGTATATATCCGTGAAGGAACGTTGTTTGGACATCCATATGGTAAATGTCCAGATCCTCTATAGCAGCTATAGCCAGCAAGGTGCGAATAGATTGATGCTTTACCACTGGACTGAAGGTGTCACTGTAATCTATTCCCTAAACTTGCTCAAATCCTTTAACCACTAATCAAGCTTTCCATTTGGATATTGATTCATTTGGCTTAAGCTTTAGCTTGAAGATCCATTTAGAGTCAATAGGTTTTATACCTGTAGGAGGATTGACAAGACTCCAGGTCTTGTTCTTCATCAAGGAATGGTACTCAACACCCACGGCAGCCTTCCATTCGTCTACATTGGGCATTGACAATGCTTCTGCAATAGTGGCAACTTCATAATGACTGATGAACGCCTAAGGGGTGAAACGATCAGGTTGTTGTCATTGTCTCATAGACCTTCTGACTGCAGGTGCTTGAGTGGATGTTTCTCTTGGGTGAATGACTGGGATAGCTTCAGCTTGTGGTTGAACAGTTGTGGGTCTGGGCCCATCCATGGTGAGTGGAGTTTTTGAGACAAACTCCTGCATTGGAACATTCATAGGTCGATGTCTATCGATGGATAATGGAGCTGTTGTGACGAACTCTTGCATTGGTTGCTTCTGCTTAAAATCGTGGAATTTGTCTTCAAGAAAGACAATGTCGCGGCTGACTAAAATTTGACATGTCTCAATATCATAAATGAGATAAGCCTTGTGTGACATTAAATTGCCGATAAAGATGTACTTACAACTTACTGCTTCTAGTTTTTTTCTCAGATCAGACGATATTTGAGCATAGCCGAGACATCCAAATATACGTAAATGTTTCAGACTTGGTTTGTAGCCGTAGTAGGCTTCAAAGGGTGCCTTGGAGTCGACTGCCTTCATGCTGGAATAATTTAGCAGATAGCAGGCTATAGAGATTGCTTCAGCCCAAAAATTCTTGGGTAGTTGAGCGTTGACAGTCATGGATCGTGCAGCTTCCAATAGTGTTTGGTTCTTTCGCTCAGCTATGCCATTTTGTTGTGGAGTGTAGCTGGCTGTGAATTGATGGTGCACGCCACATGATGGTAGGTAGTCCGCCATTTCAGTTGATAGATACTCTCCCCCTGAATCAGACCGTAGAGCCTTGATTCTCTGACCGGTTTGATTCTCAGCATATTGCTTGAATTCTTCGAAGCAATTGAATACTTCTCACTTGTTCTTTATGACCATAATTCTGGCGAACCGGGAGTAGTCATCAATGAATGATATAAAATATAGAGCTTGACCCAAGGAGGGTACGCTCTTGGGACCACATAAGTCACTGTGAATCAGTGACAGAATGGACTTCGCTCTCCTAGCTTGTCCTCTTGAAAGAGAGATTGCAGAAATGATTAGGTGTCTGAGACAGGCATGCAATTTTCTAATACTGATAACCTGATATGAAGAGAATGTAGAAATAACTTAGGCGTCAGAGACAGCCATACATTTTCTTATAATGATGTTTGCGTAAGAGGAGTGAGAGTTGATTTCATTCAACAAGAATACAAAGATGTAGAACAATAGCAAATTTGTACAATAATGTTGTAACACAACAATCAGATCACAATACAATTGCACTGATAAGCGCGTGATCCTACTTACAAACTCAAATCAATTGCTAAAGTTCTGAATATCTCTCTCTATATATATAATCACTAACTCTGAGGAGTCAGCTACTAGAAGACTCATTCAGGTCATTTGATCTCTGCTAGAGTATCCACATGCATCTGCTCTTCAATCGCTCATTTACATAGATATAGCAACTGGAAGATCTTGCATTATTCTATCTTTGCATTTACAAGATCGCTTAACTGACTAATTAGAACAGTTATTATTGGAGCGTGAAGACGTAGACAGCCTATACTTGGAATCTTGTGTATTTCTGCAGAGTGTTGCATTTTTCGCATGTGTGGAATTCCGTGTAAAACTGCAGTGTCGTATTTTTCGCATTTATCGCTTGTCAGAAATTGCATGTAAAAATGCGGTGTCGCATTTTTTGCGAAGCAGTGTCGCATTTCTGGAAGTGTCTGAAATGGCCGAAAAACCGAGTTAGCACAAGTGTCGCAAAACATTTAGGTGCTCAGGATGGCTCGAAGGTGGAAAGGCGACAGCGTCGAGTGTCAGGTTTTTCGCCAGTCAGAAATTGCGAAGAATGCAGATTGTTGCGACAAACAGTTCAAATATGCAAACTGTTGAAAAACGGTTCATTTTCTGCAGGTTTCATTTGAGAGAGTAAAATTGAGAGAAGGAAGGAGGGCGGTTAGGAAGAGTAGGAGTAAGATTAAATTTCAGCAGGGGAGCGACGACAAACCTCAACAAACATCTAGCTTTCTAACAAACATGAATGCAAAAATTGCTTGCCCACCAAGAAGAAAGAATTGATACGATTATACCCGAGATTATTCTTGCAATTCTAACAAGTTCAATTTCATTTAGCTGTATGGCAGTCATGATAAACGTGAAATTTTAGGCATCTATGACTAGCATACATTCATTGATCTGATATTCAACATAAATCAATGAAGGAATGGATAGAAAATTAAAGCAAAGCAAGCAGTCAATACACAACAATGGATATAGAAAATGACACACACAAAAATGCAATACAGAGTTCTATATATTGAGCTACTTGAGTACATCAACGAAATCGTGAATTTTGTGAGTATTATAGCACTATGGTGGTCGAATAACTCTCACATTAATTAGGCATTGTGCGCTATGTTCA